>JARQOD010000003.1:496786689-496830779 GCA_033576555.1 Oophaga sylvatica | reverse complement strand
GTGTGGGGTGGAAAAAATATCGCCCTATGCTGCGAGAAAAAAAGTTGACGATGAACAAGGACTGCTAATGCAAACTTATTACTTGTCATCCATCCTTTACAATTCTGTAGGCTGGAATCACACTTGTAGTTTTTCATGCAGTTCTTGAGCCATCCTTTATATTTTCTATTTCCTTTTAACTCCTTCACTACTGGTTTGGCTCAAACACCACATGCATGATTTCTACAGTCAATCTGGGGGAAGCCACAGGACAATATTGGTACAGATAGAATCATTACTTGGAGTGACTGTACACCAAGAAGGCACAAAAATTCTAACCTCCATAAGGCTATGAGCAGAATTAACAAGATGTCCTTTCAAAATTATAGGAAGTCGTTATGGAAAGTCACTGAGTTGAGTGTAGTGGGATAGCGGTGGTGTTCCAAAAACAAGACCCTAAAATATAGTCTCATATGTAGAGCCTGACTTCCTATCATTACGGAAGGACATCTTGCTCATTCTACTTGATTGGAGGGTATATGTACAATTCACTATACATTACAGTACACTGACAGTGTGGATATTGGATATGAGATTTTTTTTGTGCTTTTTGGTGCTTTTTGGTGTTCAAAGAAGGCTTTCAGTGGGAAAAGCAAGATAATGTTATAGATATGATACCTTTTAATGGCTAACAAAGATAAAATAAATGATGTTACAAGGCAAACTTTTGGGGACTTCTTAGGTCCCTTTCCTCAGGCATGGTATAGCAAAGTAGCAAAGTTTCTGAAGAAACACAAATATATGCACACAAAAAAACAAGAGGCATGGTATAATAAATGAACATTTAAATAAACAAAACCAACTGAGCTCAGAGAATGAATCCTTAATTGGATTAGATTAGTGATGTCAAAGTTTTATAGTGCCAGTATCCAAGTAAGATCAGAGCCCTGGTGCCTTCACTGTCTCCGGAGCAGATTCCTCAGATTCTGTAGAAAAATATTTAGACTTGAGAGTCCTCAGTGGTTGATACCTTTTAATGGCTAACTGGAAAGATGGTAACAAATTGCAAGCTTTCGAGACTACTCAGGTCTCTTCATCAGGCATAGACTAATACAACATCTGAAGAATCACATATTTATACACACAAAATAGCACAGAAAAAATGCAATAGGTAGGACAAGTGACGTGAAGCAGAACTGTCATTATGGCAGAGGGATTAACATAAATATGACTAGTTCATAGATAAGGAGTGAAGGTTTTATTACCCTCTGATTGGGGTCTGGTATTGTGTTGTGATGACCCTAAAAGGTCAGGGAGGCAGATTCCTTAATTGTTGTAGAACGACATAAAACTCTGGGATATATTCATCCCAGCACTAAGAGTGTCAAAGGTCATCATAAGTTTATATTCCCAGACTTTTCTATCCTTCTCAGATTTGAAGTTAGATTTTAATACAAGTAATTCCTTTCTTTCAGCTGCATCACATCTAATGTGGTGTACCTAATTATATGTACTAAATGTCCAACTGGGGTCTGTATGTGGGGAGACCGGGCAAAAACTGAGAACAAGGATGAATTCTCATCGCCACACGATAAGAGAAAAAAGAATGGATTTACCTGTGGCCAAACACTTTTGTATGCCCGGTCATAGCATGACAGATATGGAATTACTTGTATTAAAATCTAACTTCAAATCTGAGAAGGATAGAAAAGTCTGGGAATATAAACTTATGATGACCTTTGACACTCTTAGTGCTGGGATGAATATATCCCAGAGTTTTATGTCGTTCTACAACAATTAAGGAATCTGCCTCCCTGACCTTTTAGGGTCATCACAACACAATACCAGACCCCAATCAGAGGGTAATAAAACCTTCACTCCTTATCTATGAACTAGTCATATTTATGTTAATCCCTCTGCCATAATGACAGTTCTGCTTCACGTCACTTGTCCTACCTATTGCATTTTTTCTGTGCTATTTTGTGTATAAATATGTGATTCTTCAGATGTTGTATTAGTCTATGCCTGATGAAGAGACCTGAGTAGTCTCGAAAGCTTGCAATTTGTTACCATCTTTTCAGTTAGCCATTAAAAGGTATCAACCACTGAGGACTCTCAAGTCTAAATATTTTTCTATCTACTGGCTAACACGGTACGAAGATACACATCTTTCCTATATCAGATTCTGTAGTGAGTCATAAATGCTCCTGACAGATTTAGTCCTATGTGGATGGAATCAAAGACTGTAATAAGTTTGTATTCGCAAATTCTGCAATGTTTTTGTGATTTAATATTGCCTTTTAATATGGCAACTTTCATATTGTTTATGTTGGGTCCTGGACCACAGAAAGGTTTGGCTATCGGTAATGTTTTTTTTTATCTGTAATCGTGTGGCGATGAGACCTCATCCTTGTTCTCAGTTTCTGCCCTGTTTCTCCCACATAGAGACCCCAAATAGGACATATAGTGCACAGAATTAAGCACACCATATTGGAAGAGGAACATGTGAATGTCCCCAAAATCTGTTGTTCATTTCCTCTAAATAATTATTCCATATTGATGAATTTAGAAGCAAAGTATTCTGCTCAATAGGAACTTGTAACGTTCTCCTTTCCATTCATTTGAGAGTTAAGCGACCATTTTCATTTTGTTTGAATATTAGTACAGATTTGAAAACACAAATCTCACCTTCCCAGCTACACATAGGCTGGCATTTCCACAGAAATACCTAACTTGTGAGAATACACTGTGTTCCAAATTATTATGCAAAAATTGTTTAGGAGTGATAAGGTAAGAATTTTTTTGTTTGTCAGTTAAACTCATTGATGGTGATGTGTGTCAGGGCTCTTTATATCACTGTAAGCAATTGCAGACACCTGTGCTAATTAGTTTGGCAGGTGTGCCCAATGAAAGGCAAGACTACTTAAGAGCTGTCCCACATTATTAAGCAGCCTACATTTTCTGCCAAAATGGGAAAGAAAAAGGATTTGTCGGCTGCTGAGAAGCAACAAATTGTGGAGTGTTTAGGTCAAGGTATGACTACAATCAACATTGCCAAGACACTTCATCGTGATCATCGCACAATCAAGAAGTATGTAGCTGATTCACAGTACACACGTGTGCATGCTGATAAGGGAAAATTGAGGACTCTTTCCTACAGGCAATTACGTCAGGTTAAAAAAGCAGCAGCAAAAAAGCCTTGTCGTAGCAGCAGACAAGTTTTTGAAGCTGCTGGTGCCTCCAACGTCCCCCGAACAACAATATGCAGGGTCCTTCAGAGGTTTGCAGCTGTGCGTAAGCCATCCTGTTGACCTCCTCTATCCACTGCACACAAGCAGAAACGGCTCCAGTGAGCCAAACAATACATGAAGACTAACTTCAAAACTGTTTTGTTCACTGATGAGTGCTGTGCAACGCTCGATGATCCAGATGGATGGAGTGGAGGATGGCTGGTTGATGGACACCCCATGCAAACACGGCTACGGCGCCAACAAGGAGGAGGTGGAGTAATGTTTTGGGCTGGAATCATGGGGAGAGAGATTGTCGGCCCCTTTAGGATCCCTGAAGGGTAAAGATGAACTCCATAGTGTTATGCTGAGTTTCTCAAACAGCACTTCCTGCCATGGTTCAAGAAGAAGAACCGTGCATTCCGGAGCAAGATCATTTTCATGCATGATAATGCACCGTCTCATGCTGCACATAACACATCTGCATCTCTGGCTGCTATGGGCATAAAAGGGGACAAACTTATGGTGTGGCCCCCATGCTCCCCTGACCTCAACCCCATTGAGATCCTCTGGAGCATCATCAAAAGGAGTGTCTATGATGGCGGTGTTACACCCGGTCCCAGCGCTGCCTCTGCACTCCGTTCTGCTCACTCACCTGTTCCTCGGGCTGTCCCTCTGCAGCGGTCTGTGCGTGGGCTGGGGTCTCCTGTCCCATCTGCTCTCCGGCGTCCTGAGTCCTTCTCCACTTCCTGGCACGCTGCTGGCAGGCCTCCAGACAGTCGGCTTAGGACGCGAGGCCGCGCCCACCGCATCTCTTAAAGGGGCAGCGTGCATCTTTTGAAATAGCTAATTATCCAATGCTGCGCACTCAGTACTATATCTGGTCACTCCACCATTAGGGGAGTGCCGGAGCAACGTGTTCTATCATTGCTACATCCGGTTCTGTGCCTGTTCTGTCTGCGCTGCATCTGCAGTCTCTGTGCTTCGCTGATACTGTTTGTCTCCTCAGATCATTGCTAACCCGTATCTGGCTAATCTGGACAATCTCGGCTATTACTGGCGCAAGTGTCATCCCGTTCCGCCATCAGCCATCCGTACCCGTGGACCGTGACAAGGTCACTGAAGCCAGCCTTCTACCATCCGTTCTGGACCAGGACCTTACCCTTCTCCGTCAAGAACTTTCCACGGACTCTGTAAATACTTGTTACCCTTTTGGTCCCTCTGGGACAGCTGCCACGTGTCCGGGGTCTAACTGGAGGTAGCACCTGTGTCCTCCGGGTATTCCATTCTGGTCCTGTTCGAGGGGCCTTACTACGGGTACCCGGGGCTCACTAGTTACGCCCCCTTCGGAGCCCCCCAGACCGCGGTCTCGAGGTTCCACATTAAAAAATAAAAACGAATGTGAACTTCACCACCTCTGCCTCGCTCTCATTCGTTACAGGCGGGAGGCAGTTCACATCTAAGCAACAGCTCTGGGAGGGTATTCTGTCCTCATGCAAAACAATTGAAGCAGAAACCATCCAAAACCTGACAAATTCAATGGCCGAGACAGTTCAAAGCTCCTTTCGAACAAGGGGTCCTATGTGCAAATGTAACATCACCTAGAATAAAGGTTTGAGTTGAAAACTGTTTGATTTCAGTTTGTAATAACCTGCTAATGCTTATAATTTCAAAAATGACCATTTTTTTGTTCTTTATTAAAATGAAAAAGTTGAAAATAATATAATTAATAATAATTTGGTACATGCATTTTGAGTGCAGTTTGAGTGTTTTATTTTTTAAAAAATATATTGTTATCATAGGCAGTTTGTACAAAAACCTTTCAATTGTACTCTAATAGTTATTTGACTGGAAAATTACAATGACTGAAATTCATATAGGTAATTTGGGAAAATCTGAGAAAATATTATTTGCATAATAATTTGGAACATAGTGTAGTGTTCTTTTTGTTTTAAACTTTAAAGGGTTACTCCACTACTTTTATAGTGATGACCTATCCAAAGGTTAAGCACTCAATATCAGATCGTGGGGGGGTAAATCTCATCCACTTGGCTGCTACTACTGTGCCCCCCACAGACCACCATACAGTATGATCCTCCCACATTATGATGCACCCATTAACCCACCATGGTATGAAGCCCCCACAGCCCATTATACCCGATACACAGTATGATGTCCTCCACAGCCCTCCACACATAATATGACACCCACATTGTAGCAGATATTACCATTAGAAATGTTGGTGAGCTGCTCTTTTTTATGACACCCAAATAGCTCATCTGCACAGTATAATGGACCCACACAGTATGACAACCCTCACAGCCCCCTTGCGAGTATTATGGCTCCACAACTCCTACAGCCCCCAATCACTGTATGATGTCCTCCATGTCTGCCACACACTGTGTGGTGTGCTCCACATTCCCCTCCACATTGAATAATGCCTCCTCCCCCACACACACACAGTATGTTAGCCCCACAACACTCACATACTGTATGATGTGACCCCCACACACAATATGATTCCCACCACAAATTCTGACTGATCATATAAAAACTCACTTAGCCCCGTTCTCCCAATGCAATGGTCCAGTCTGTACACTGTGCAGACAGAGGTTCCTTGCAGCAGGCGCAATCTATTGATGTTATCGCACCTGATGCTATAAGACTCAGAAGCACAGTCTGAATGGTGAAGCAGTGCTGTTCGGCACTGGATCCTCCCAACTTATCCGTCTCCAGGTTTTTTAATGTAATTTGAGAGCACCATGATTTAGTAGCAGAGACCCTGATTACAAATATGTGTTACTTACTGGCTGTGTTTTTGTGTTTCAATACCATCAGTGTTTTATCAGTAGGATATTGTCACTACAGGACAACTAACCTCCTGCATCCTAGTCCAACGTTGCCCCCAACACTGATTAGTAGCTTTCTGTCATGATAACTGCTGAACCAAGTAAACTAAGTGATACATCGCTGGAATCAGGGTCTCTATCTCTACGTCATGCTGCTCTCGGATTACACACTAAAACCTACTGCTGACAGATTCAATTTCAAGATTTCTATGAACTTGCTTTTCCTTTTTGCATTTTTTAAATTTATTGCCAGACCATGTGTCAGAAGTAATTGGTTTAACATATAAGATGTAGGTAATGCCATCTGATGTGTATTATTTTCTATCTAATTGTGCTGTACATATTTAGTTCCGTACTAGTCAAATTAGTCAGATGTATAGAGCTCTGCAGTTTTTTTTAATTTTGCTTTTAATAAAATTAATTGCAATTTGTTTTGTTTTTATCAGACTTACAAACTGTCATCCAAGATCAAAATATATTTTTAAAGCATTTCCTGATGTGAAATTATGAGACTTAAGACAGCTGGTAAGTTACAAAAAATATATACCATATATTTTTTTTCTTTCGTCTTGATAAATTAGTTAGCCGTGCAGTTGTGTTTAGAGAAGAAAAACAGTACATCATCGAAAGGTCATCCTATGACTAATCTTCACACCAAATGTCCTTAAAGGCAGATAAAATATGGCATAATGTAATCTGCAGTGTATTAAGCATAATAAATACCCTTTTTTATTGATTATTGTCTCCATCTTGGTGCTGCTGCTAATCTTTTCTGAAGATGGCCTCTCCATCAGCTGATAATAAAGTCTCTTCAAACTTCCTCTGCAGAAGGAGTCTTATCACTATCTCCTTATGCTTTGGAAGCTCTGTTCTTCCTGAAATGAAGGAAGTACGGTAGATTGTGCTATAATGCTATGTTCACATGTTGCATTTATTTTCACCTTTTTTTATGCAAATTTTCAGCTTCGTTTCACAGTACCAGCAAAGTCAATGAGATTTCAGAAATCTCATGCACTCAGCTTTTTTTTTTTCCTGACTGTTTTGTCATAAGAGCTTGTTTTTTGTGAAATGCAGCATGTCACATCTTTCAGCGTCTTTGCAGCATTTTTGACCCACTGAAAGTAATGGGTGGTGTAAAAACTGAGCAAAAAGCAAAGGTATCAGGTTTTGCTGCATTTTTGGTGCCTAAAACCTGTGGAAGTTGAATCAGATTTTTTTTATTCAGTAAACTTTATCTGCATGCACAAGATACAAATGTACCCTGACAAAGACACAGTAAAAAACGCACCAAAAGTGCAGCAAAAACGCAGTAAAATCTAATCAAAACCTGCTTTTTGTAAGCTGCTTAAACACAGTTAAAATTTAGCTTAAAAAACCGCAGCAAAAACGCAACTTGTGAACATAGCCTTAGAGTGGTTGTCCAGCGCTTAAATTATGATCATCTATCCTTGTTATAGTGGAAATTCAGGCCAACCCACGCATCAGCTGTTGGACCCCCAGTGATCAGCTGTTTGCAGCTCCAGCAAGGGCTGGATATACACATTGTGCAGTGTTGGAACAGCATGGTTCCATACAATGTGGCATAACAATGTATCAGCAATATAAAGACTGGACAACACCTTTACCTGTTCTGCAAAGAACAAAGCATCACTATGCAGACAAGTCCTGTCCGTAAGGAGAGTTATTGAGAGTCTGCCAGCACTCTGCTGATCAGTGGATGTGCACTTTGTGGGCATTTTTAATAGCATGTAAATATAACCATCGGTAATGTTCTGTGATCTGTACTATGAATATGGTAACATGATGTACTGTACACCAAAAAGACATACTATGAATTTTCAGCAGATTTGACTTCCAGTACCAGTTCTACAGTAATGTCACCCAATTATACTGTATCCTTTCACGTGCCATCACCCCTGCATTGGTACAAAACACTGCTGATTGTCTGTAAGGCCTCTTAACGACGTCTGCTCTTTATTTATGTGTTCTATGTGTTCTGTCAACGGATGGACACTTACCCGTTATGGTATTTTTCTTTTGTGTGTATTTTTTTAGCAGATTGTATGTTCGCAAAAAAATAAACAAGAAATGTATTCTTATCAGAGTCACAAATCAAAATCACCCATACGAATCTATGGGTCAATGTAAATCCTTGGCCAGTTTCACACATCAGTGTGTCTGGTACGTGTGGTGACAGTTCTCACACATACCAGAAACACACACGTAGATCTATTGAAGTGAATGGGTCTGTGCATGTCAGTGTATTTTCATGGGCTGTGTGTCCATGTGACCCACACGTAGACATGTCCATTTTTTACCTGCAGCATGAGCCACAAATGTCCCGCATACATGCATGCGGATGACACACTGAGATATCATCCATGTGACACGTCCCGGTGACTGAGTAAGCACTGTTCCCTGGCGCCGGGTGCTGAAGATAGTGCTTGTCATTCTCCCCTGCTTTGCCGGCAATCAGCAGCCTGTAATTAGTTAAATAATTAAAAAACAACAGCGTGGGAATCCCTCTATTCTTAATAGCCAGCCTGGCTGAAGCTGACAGCTGAGGGTTGCAGCCCCCAGTTGTCAGTTTTGCCTGGCTGGTTATCAAAAATACAGAGGAACCCATGCCAGATTTTTTATTTATTTATTTATAGCGCACGGTGGCGGGTGATGAATACTCCCATCAACCGCCTCCTGCTTTCGCTGTTGTTAGCGGCAGCAGGTGTAGGCTGATCGAGAAATAGTCTCATCAGCTGCCACCTGCTGTCACTGTGATCAGTTGAATATAACTCTCATCATTCTCCCCTGCCATAATTTGCCATAATTGTTTCTCTTGGTGAACAATATAATTTGGCTGAGCTGAGGTTACATGACTTATAATTTTTAGAAATAACATATACCTTGTTTTGTGGATCACTTCCCATAACTAAGGCAAGTGTAGGTTCACACTCCATTCTGCCCCAATGATGTGTGTGATTAAGTTAGCTGCTATATAATACATGTGTAGATCAAAAACTCCAACTCCTCCACAGTCCCATAGATTTTGCAGTGTCTTCCATTCCTGCCCTTATGCTATTTGAAGGTTTACAGAATCAAGGGTGTAATAATCTTGAATATTCCTACTTACGGTACTTTTTTCCCCAAGTATTTTATGGTGCTGCACCACTGTAATGAAACATTGGACTGTTCCTGGGTCAAGGGAAAATATCCAAGGGCAAAATACAAGCCTTACACCGATATATTTTAAGGCATGAATACCAAATTTATTAATAAGTGTAAGGCCCCTATGTAATGGTGGCCCAGGGTCCACTAGGTAAATGATAAAGATCATTTCATCTGCATATAGGCTTATATGCTCACAAGAAGACCTCGTCATAGACCCATAATAGAAGGATCTGTGCAGATATGTTCAGGCAGAAAGGGGAAAAAGAGGGCACCCATGCCTTGTATTTCTGTGCTATAGAAAAGGGTTCAATAACTATCCATTTACACTAAATTATGAGACAGGGGCATAATATAGAAGTTGGACCCAAGATACAAAGGTCTACTTTCCTGAGTAGCCCACAAATAGGGCCATTTGACTGAGCTGAATCCCTTGGTGGCTTCAACGGAGACTGCCACTCGGGTGCCTACATTGTATTGCTTGAATAATGGCATAAATCCTCTTAACAGTAAAAATGTGGCTTTTTGGCATGATAAAGGATAAAATAGCTGATTTGTGCCTATTTGTGAGTATTTTTGCTAAGATTGTGATGTCTATCTGAACAATAATAACAATTTCTATAGCACCAACATATTTCGCAGCACTTTACATTACGAGGGGACTTGTACAGACAATAAAGACATAAAGAGTAAACACAAAACTCAACAGGTACTAAGAGGAGTGAGGGCGCTGCTCGAAAGCTTACAATTTATGAGGAAATAGGGAAGACATGAAAATTGCCTCAGATAATGAGGGTGTAAGGCAGACCCTCCCCCTCTAGCTATATTGAAAACTTCCTTTTGGTGAGTTGTAAGGATGCTTGTAAACTTTTTAGAAAACTCACCAGTAACCCATCAGGGCCTTACGCCTTTCCATTTTTTAGAGATGAGATAGCCTCAGTGTTCTTGTCAGCTCCTAATGGTGTTCCTAAAAAGGTCTGCAGTTCTGCCGTTAGAGATGGTAGTGTAATAGATGGGAGATTCTGACGAGCCTCCTGACGTGCTTTTAGCGTGTGTGAGCTGTAGAGATCCTGATAGTAAATGGCGAAATGGCCTTCAGAATATGCTCGGGGGAGGTAGTAACAGTACCATCCGCCTCAATTATATTAGTGACTATCGCTCCTTGAAAAGATATGCCAAGATTTTACCGCAATGGTCTCAATGTGAGAAAATCTTTTGCTTCCAGAAATATTACTTCCTTTTGCTGCCTCAATGTGGATACTACATACTGCTGCCTGTTTTGTTGACAGGCGGAATGGAGATCCAGGGTAGGGTTTTGTAGTGCATTGAAACAGGAGAAGTTTTACAATTTAATTTTGTCTGTTTGGCATACTAAAAAAATCATCATTGAGGCACTTATTGTAATAATGGACACACTGACCAAACACCAATACAAATGTAAAACAAAATACTAATAAAAATTTGGCAATTTTTTTCACGTATGAGATAAAAAAAAATGACTTCTAAATGAGGCATAACGCCATGCCCTCTGAATCTTTCAAAAACTGATCAGATGCTTCCACCATGCTCAAGAAAACTGCACTCAAAACATCTTCAGAATTCTCACTCTGGTTTGCTCATACGTTGCATTTTTTATGAATTTTTCCTGTGCATTTTCTATTATTAAAAATATGCAGTATGTAAATTCTTTCTGTTGTTACTGTAGTTTTTCTACATTAAAAGCAAAATAATACATAAGAAACAAGCAAAAATTCTCCTTCAGTTTTCTGTAAAAAAAAAAAGCATAAACATACACTCACTGTTTTTGTGGTTCATTCTCATTTTTGGTCATGTTTACTACAGTCCATCCTGAAGCTCATCTTTCTGTCTAACCACTACACCATCCCCTTTACCAACCGTGTTTTTGGAAGGGGTAGTTAAACAAGCTCATATAGCTCTTATGGTCACATTCCTACATACGTTTAACCATAGCGTGCTTTGAATATTTATTACATCATAAAGCCGGGTATAAACTAATAAAGCTTACGATTACGGTAAACTATTGTAATGTATGCAGTAAACCCTTGGACGTACTCTCGTACTCTGCAAGATTTACAAGGCAAGTGCTTGCACCAGCAAAATTTCACCCTGGCCTCTTCTAATTGAGAACAGTGGGACTTTTGGGGTAGACAGCAGAGGTCACAGGAAAATTACAGAAGAGAAAGAAACAAGAAAAAGACACTTAGCTACATTAAAACATCTTATGTCAGTCTAGATTTAAAATATTAGTAATATCTTGAGTCTTGTTTATCGATTTCCAGATATCCGGATCCCCGTCGTATTAAGCTATAATGCCTGGCAAATTGTTCAGGAGCTATTTTAACTTCTGATACAAAGACCATTTAACAATGATTGCAATGACCAAGAGCTCACACTGCCCTGCTTTCACTTTTCACACATGCAGTAATTACTGTCAGGTCAAATGGCCACAGCCAACAACTCACTATAGCTATGTGGCTTCTATCTATTCACAATGCAGCTTGGTTTCCTTTATCTCTTAAGAGTCCATCAGAATCTCAGGCTGCTGTGATGTGAAAATCAATGAGATACTGTATTTTAATCAGAATGACCTAGAAACTGCTGTGATTTTTTTTAACCACTTGCAAAATTTTAAAGCCAGTGCACATTTGAGCATTGCATTCTGAAATAACCATCCAGCTGTTCCCCTATATAAATATAACTGAGAAGTCACATTGCATTTTCTTCTAGAATATTACTTTGTCTCCTGTACTAACCCCTATGTTGTCAAGGAATGAGTCTTGTTTCTAGCTAGAGTGATGTTAATCCCTAGTTTGCGCTGTTGCTGACACAATGACAGCTTTTTGCCAAGGAACTTTGCCGGGTGAGGAGACGGGTTCCATTTAACTTATTCTTCAGTATGGTATGTACCATGATGAGTGTCACCATCAGGGCATTACTACCCAGTCCATCTTTTGCTTCTGCCTACCCAGCCCCAGGGCCAGGGGTTGGTTGCAGCACACATCTCGGCAAAGGGAGCTTTCCTGGAGCTCCGCGGCCGTCAAAACAGAATAGCAGTGCAGCTCCAGGGGAGCTCTCTCCATAGTTTTTGTGACGTGCTGGTGACGGCGCCTACGCGATGACATCATTGCACAGGCACTGGCCTGTATACGCGCTGGATAATAGAAGTGGAGCTCTAGGGGATTGTATGAGAGGTAAGTATGAAATAAAATAATTAAATGGGTGTCGGGGGAGCAAATTATGTTATATTAAGGGTGAGGGATGGGGACAGCATATTATGTTCTATTGAGGGTGGGAGATGAGGGACAGCAAATTATGCTGTATATTGAGGGGGCGTTTGGGGTGATTGGGGACTACAAACGATGTGGTATTGAGGGTGAGAGACAGGGGACAGCAAATAATGCTGTATTGAGGATGGGGGACAGGGGACAGCAAATTATGCTGTATTGAGAGTGAGGGATGGAGGACAGCAAATTATGCTTTATCGAGGTGGGGATGGGGGACAGCAAATGATGTGTTGAGGGTGGGGAGCACAAATGATGAATTGAGGGTGGGTGATGGGGGACAGCAAATGATGAATTGAAGGTAGAGGGTGGGATGAGCAATTGATGATGAATTGAGGATGGGAGAGAATAAATGATTATGAATTGAGACTGGGGGTGGGAGACTGTTATGTTTTGGTAGCTGAGGAGAGCAGGCAAAAACGGCAATACACCAGAGAGGTTGGAATCTACTGGATTGCAGTACCCTGACTAACCACCACAACTAAAGGCAGCCGTGGAGCGTTCCTACGTTGGTCCTAGACGCCTCGTCACAGCCTGAGAGGTTAACTACACCTAAAGATAGAAAGAGGAAAGCTATCTGCCCCGGAGCAGATCCCCAAAGAACATAGGAAGCCCCCAAACATGTAATGGCGGTTAGACAAGAGGAAATACAGACACAGACAGAAAATAGTATGAGCAAACGCTGGGGCCCAATCTGCCTAGACAGAAAAGGATAGGAAGGATACTTACTGCAATCCAAAAAAAAACAAAAAAAAGCCAACGCTACTAATTGCAAAAACACCTGAGATCAAACGACCTCTACCACCTTAAATTAGTTCTCTGGTGTAACAAAACTAAGCCGCAGCCACTGAAAAAACTGGAAAAGGCAAATGAACAAACAACAGTGGCTCCAGAAGAACCGAGAGGAGCCCAAGCCCCCCGGGGAGGGGAACCTGGCCAACCTCACAGAAATGCAGAGAAATAAGCAAATGCAAGAACAAAAACAAAAAACAGAAAATATCTTATCTGAGAGCAGGAGAAGAGGCAAGACTCAGCAAGCTTCCAAATGAACCAGGAAACAACGTTGAGACAAGAACAATTGATCACCGGCAACCATGATGGGGGGAAACCTCCCTTATATCCAGCCAGTCTGTGATTCCTGATTGCCAATCCTCATTGAATGGTTCAGTACTGTTTGTAACCACCAGAGGGAGCTTCTGCTCAGAATTCATTTCTAAAACATTCACAACAGTACCCCCCCCTTGAGGAGGGGTCACCAACCATCATTTGTGCAACCAGGTCGGTCAGGATGAGCTCTGTGATACACATGGATCAGTCTCCTAGCATGGATGTCCGAAGCAAACACTCAAGAATTGTCCTCCTGACCATAACCTCTCCACTTAACCAAATACTGGAGTTTCCGTCTAGAAAAACGAGAATCCAATATTTTCTCAACTACATACTCCAGATTGCCCTCAACCAAAACAGGGTCAGGAGGGCAGCCATAGGAACCACTGGCTCGACAAACCTCTTCAATAAGGACTTGTGGAACACGTTATGGATCTTAAATGTCCCTGGAAGAAGTAAACGAAAGGAAACAGGATTAAGAATCTCCATGATCTTATAGGTCCAATGAACCTAGGCTTATACTTAGGAGATGCAACTCTCATAGGGATATTTCTTGAGGACAACCAGACCAAGTCCCCCACTTTAAACCGAGGACCATCAGTCCTATGCCGGTTGGCAAACCGCTGGGCCTTCTCTTGAGAGAGGGACAACCTCTCCACTACCTGGTCCCAAATCTGCTGCATACGCTCCACAACAGAGTCAACACCCGGACAGACAGAAGTCTCCGTCTGTACCGAAGAAAATCGAGGGTGAAACCCAAAATTGCAGAAAAATGGAGACATCAAAGTGGCAGAGCTTGCCCTATTATTAAGAGCAAACTCAGCCAGAGGCAAAAAAGAGACCCAGGCATCTTGATCAGCAGACACAAAGCATCTCAGATAAGTCTCCAATGTCTGGTTTGTTCTCTCAGTTTGTCCATTGGTCTGAGGATGAAAAGCAGACGAGAAAGACAATTGAACACCAAGTTTAGAACAAAAAGTCCTCCAAAATCTGGAAACAAACTGGACTCCTCTGTCAGACACAATGTTCTCAGGAATGCCTTGTAACCAAACCACGTGCTGAAGGAACAAAGGCACCAATTCGGAGGAGGAAGGCAACTTAGGTAATGGCACAAGATGTATCATTTGGAAAACCTATCACAAATCACCCAGATAATGGTCATTCTCTGAGAAACAGGGAGGTCGGAAATAAAATCCATAGAGATATGGGTCCATGGTCTCTTGGGCACAGGCAATGGCATCAACAAACCACTAGAGCGAGAGCAAGGCTTGGAGCGAGAGCAAGTCCCACAGGACTGCACAAACTCCCTGATGTCACGAGACAAAGTAGGCCACCAAAAGGACGACTCACCAAGTCTCTGGTACCAAAAATTCCGGGATGACCGGCCAATGCAGAACAATGAATCTCAGACATCACACTCTTCTTCCACTGGTCTGGGACAAACAATTTCCCAACAGGGCAGCGCTCGGGTTTATCCTCCTGACACCCCTCCAGAGCCAGTCTCAAATTGGGCGAGATGGCGGAAAGAACTACACCCTCTTTCAAAATAACAGCAGGATCAGATAACTCAGGAGAGTCCGCAAGGAAACTCCTCGAGAGGGCATCCGCCTTAACATTCTTAGTGCCAGGAAGAAAGGAAACCACAAAATTAAAACGTGTGAAAAACAAGGCCCACCTGGCCTGTCTAGGATTAAGTCGCTTGGCTGATTCCAGATAAACCAGATTCTTATGGTCGTGAGGACCACCACCTGATGTTTGGCTCCCTCCAGCCAATGTCTCCACTCTTCAAAAGCCCACTTCATGGCCAATAACTCCCGATTACCCATGTCATAATTACGTTCAGTTGGAGAAAATTTTCGAGAGAAAAAAGCACAAGGGTTACTTTTAGAGGTCTCAGGATCCCTTTGGGACAAAACGGCACCTGCCCCAATTTCAGAGGCATCAACCTCCACCTGAAATGGCAGAGAAACATCAGGCTGCCGTAGAACAGGAGCAGAAGTGAATCTTGTTTAAGTTCCTGAAACGCAGAGACTGCCTCAGGAGGCCAATTCACCACATCAGAACCCTTTTTGGTCAAATCAGTCAATGGTTTAACAATAACAGAGAAATTACCAATAAATTTACGATAAAAATTGGCAAAACCCAAGAATCTCTGAAGAGCCTTTAATGAAGTAGGTTGGATCCAATCACAGATGGCCTGAACCTTGACCGGGTCCATTGCAATAACAGATGGAGACAAAATGAATCCCAGAAATGAGATAATCTGTACGCCAAAAAGACACTTTGATCCCTTCACATACAGAGCATTCTCTCTCAAAATCTGGAACACAGTCCGAACATGTTTCACATGAGAGTCCCAGTCATTGGAAAAAATCAAGATATCATCCAAATAAACAATTAGAAATTTATCCACAAAATCCCTGAAAATGTCATTCATGAAGGACTGGAAGACAGAAGGAGCATTAGTGAGCCCAAAGGGCATCACTAGGTACTCAAAATGCCCCTCTGGGGTATTAAACGCCGTCTTCCATTCATCCCCGTGCTTAATGTGAATAAGGTTATACGCCCCCCTGAGGTCAAGCTTGATAAACCAAGTAGCACTTTTCACCCTGGAAAACAGGTCAGAAATCAAGGGTAACGGATATTGATATTTCACAGTGATATTGTTCAAGAGACGATAATCAACACATGGCCTTAATGAACCATCCTTTTTGGCCACAAAGAAAAAAACGGCACCCAAGGGTGAAGAGGATGGTCTGATATGACCCTTCTCCAATGACTCCTTGATATAAGACCGCATAGCGTCATGTTCAGGTACAGACAAGTTAAAAAGGCGACCTTTAGGGAATTTACTACCAGGCACTAATTCAATAGCGCAGTCATAGCTCCTATGGGGGGGCAAGGATGCAGATTTACTTTCGCTAAACACATCAGAAAAATCAGTCAAAAAGTCAGGAACATCTTGAGCCTGGGGAGAGGCAGAATAAACAGGAGTGTTGTCATTAACACATTGGCAGCCCCAACTGGTTACAGACACAGATTTCCAATCCAAAACAGGATTATGAGACTGCAACCAAGGGAAACCTAGTACAATAATGTCATGCAGATTATACAGCACCAAAAATTTGCAACTCTCCTGATGATCACGTTCAACCCTCATTATCACCTGAGTAGAGAACTGGGGTTTATTCTCAGCCAAAGGGGTAGAATCAATCCCCAGTAGGGAATAGACTTCCGTAGGGGTATCAAGGGAAACCCACAACGTTTTGCAAAATCAAAATCCATCAGGTTAATAGCTGCTCCCGAATCAACAAAAGCCTGAGCAGAAAATGTGGACAGGGAGCAAATCAGGTTAACAGTCAACAGAAATTTAGTCTGAACACTACCCAAGACAACTGAGCGTGCAAAACGTCTTCCCCGCTTAGGGCAGACTGAAATAGCATGAGAGGCATCACCACAGTAGAAACATAACCCATTGCGTTTTCGAAACTCATGACGCTGTGCCCCAGAAGCCACTCTATCACACTGCATGGGTTCAGAAGCTGGTTCACAAGGCAACACTATTCCACGCATACTTCTACGCTCACGCAAACGTCTGTCAATTTGAATCGCTAATGACATAGAATCATTGAGACCAGAGGGAGCAGGGAAACCCACCATAACATTTTTTACATTCTCTGACAGACCCTTCCGAAAAAGGGCTGCCAAAGCATCATCATTCCATTTGGTCAGGACTGCCCACTTTCGGAATTTCTGACAGTACAACTCAGTGTCCTCAAGCCCCTGATTTAATGCCAACAAGGTTTTTTCAGCTTGATCAGTGACATTAGGTTCATCGTACAATAACTCCAGAGCCAGAAAAAATGCATCAACATTACTCAAAACAGGGTCCCCAGGTGTCAGGGAAAAAGCCCAATCCTGAGGATCGCAGGAGAGAGATGACAATTTGAACCTGCTGTGCTGCGTTCCCTGAGGACTTAGGTTTTAAGGCAAAAAACAACTTACAGTTATTTTTGAAATTCAGAAATTTAGCTCGATCCCCCAAAAACAAATCTGGCATGGGGATCCTGGGTTCCACAACCGGCAACCCAGCAAGATAGGTAGCAATACTCCGAACCTCAGTGGCAAGCTGATCCACACGGCCAGACAACTGTGCAAACTCCATTGAGAAAAAAAAAATCCTCCTCAGCACCCAGAGAAAAAGAGGGAAAAAAATAATAATATTTCATATATATATATTATAATATATAATTTTCAGTCGGGCCAGTGATACTGTTATGTTTTGGTAGCTGAGGAGAGCAGGCAAAAACGGCAATACACCAGAGAGGTTGGAATCTACTGGATTGCAGTACCCTGACTAACCACCACAACTAAAGGCAGTCGTGGAGCGTTCCTACGTTGGTCCTAGACGCCTCGTCACAGCCTGAGAGGTTAACTACACCTAAAGATAGAAAGAGGAAAGCTATCTGCCCCGGAGCAGATCCCCAAAGAACATAGGAAGCCCCCAAACATGTAATGGCGGTTAGACAAGAGGAAATACAGACACAGACAGAAAATAGTATGAGCAAACGCTGGGGCCCAATCTGCCTAGACAGAAAAGGATAGGAAGGATACTTACTGCAATCCAAAAAAACCCTAAAAAAAGCCAACGCTACTAATTGCAAAAACACCTGAGATCAAACGACCTCTACCACCTAAATTAGTTCTCTGGTGTAACAAAACTAAGCCGCAGCCACTGAAAAAACTGGAAAAGGCAAATGAACAAACAACAGTGGCTCCAGAGGAACCGAGAGGAGCCCAAGCCCCCCGGGGAGGGGAACCT
Organism: Oophaga sylvatica; assembly: GCA_033576555.1. Taxonomy (NCBI): domain Eukaryota; kingdom Metazoa; phylum Chordata; class Amphibia; order Anura; family Dendrobatidae; genus Oophaga; species Oophaga sylvatica. Next base: position 496,812,331 of record JARQOD010000003.1, on the reverse strand, counting down.
GGCCAACCTCACAGAAATGCAGAGAAATAAGCAAATGGCAAGCACAAAAACAAAAAACAGAAAATATCTTATCTGAGAGCAGGAGAAGAGGCAAGACTCAGCAAGCTTCCAAGTGAACCAGGAAACAACGTTGAGACAAGAACAATTGATTATCGGCAACCATGATGGGGGAAACCTCCCTTATATCCAGCCAGTCTGTGATTCCTGATTGCCAATCCTCATTGAATGGTTCAGTACTGTTTGTAACCACCAGAGGGAGCTTCTGCTCAGAATTCGTTTCTAAAACATTCACAACAGGAGACAGCAAATGATGTGTTGAGGGTGGGTGCACAAATTATGAATTGAGGGTGGATAATGGGGGACAGCAAATGATGAATTGTAAGTGAAGGGTGGGATGAGCAATTGATGATGAATTGAGGGTGGGGGAGAATAAATGATTATGAATTGAGATTGGGGGTGGGAGACAACAAATGATGACTTGAAGGTGGAGGAGAGCAAATGATTATGAATTCAGACTGGGGGTGGGGAAGAGTAAATGATGAACTGAGACTGGGGAATAGGGTACAACAAATAATAAATTGAGACTGGGAGGTGGGGAACAGCAAGTGATGATGACTTGAGGGTGGGGTGAGGGTGAGAGCAAATGATGATGAATTGAGGGTGGGGGAGAGCAAACGATGAATTGGGAGGTCATGTTACTGTGCAGGGTGACACTATGTCGCTTTTTTCTTCATCTGGTGTAGTGTAGAAGGTGCAAAATGTGCTCTGGAAGCGGTGCTCCATATAACTGTATGTCATTTTCTGTAGAGTAATGGAAGGCAGAAACTGGGAAAGAAAATAGCGCAATAGGGTCTTATCCGGTGACAATGGGGTGTCAGGAAAAGGGAAGATACACTCACCTTTTTAGGTTGCTGAATGACAACATATAACGGGCATATAACAGCTGCTTCACAGATACCGGTCAAGGAAACGACCATGGATATAGAGATGAAAAGGTATCACTCATGCGCTGCTGATTGCGAATTATCGGTGAAGTAATTTTTTTTATTTAAACAGGTTTATAAGTCAACGTGTTTCAAGGTCACGCAGGACATCTTCATAAGGACTGCGTAAAGAGGTCCTGCAAGACCTCGAAACGCATTGACTTTTAAACTGTTTAAATAAAAAAATTTATTTCACCCATAATTCGCCATCAGCAGTGCATGAGTGATACTTCTATTTTCATCTCTATTTTCTGCAGAGACGACTCCTGGCAGGAAGAAGTGATGGTGATCTTTGCTGGATGAAGAAGAAAGTGAAGATGAATTGCTTCAACTAGAGACGTCACTGGTTATTCAATGTGTTACCTGTACACTGACACTATACACTATATACCGTATTTTTTGGACCATAAGACGCACTTTTTTCCCCAAAATTTTGGGGGAAAATGGGGGTGCGTCTTATGGTCCCAACATACCGGCTGCGGTGGTGTCCGGGCAGCAGCGGGCCTCTGGGCCGCGTGGGGGGCTCCGCTGGGGCTCTCGTTCAAATCTCGGCAACGAGATCTCTTCCCGAGGACAAGATCTCGTTGCCGAGATTTGAACGAGAGTATGCGGCGGCCATCTTGCCGGAGGCCCCAGGCGGCCATTCCTCATGCCGGCACCGCGTCGCAGCTGTGGGGGGGCTTTCCGGCTGGGATGAGATGCCGGCGGAGCCCCCCACGCAGCCCAGAGGCCCGCTTGCTGCCCGAACACCACCACCGCACCTTGGATCGGGACCGCCACCGGAGGCACCGGCACCGCATCGCAGCTGCGGGGGGGCTTTCCGGCTGGGACGAGATGCCGGCGGAGCCCCCCACGCAGCCCAGAGGCCCGCTGCTGCCCGGACACCACCACCGCATCACAGCCAAGCTGCATTGGGAGCGCCGCTGCCACCACCGGATTTGTGAGTATATGGCCACCCTGGCCACCCCACAGAACACAGCCACCCCACATAACACAGCCACCCCACAGAACACAGCCACCCCACATAACACAGCCACCCCACAGAATACAGCCACCCCACATAACACAGCCACCCCACAGTGCCCAACCACCCCACACAGTGGTAAGCTAAATTCGGACTGTAAGACGGACCCCCATTTGACACATTATTTTTTTCCCCAATTTTCCTTCTGAAAATTTGGGGTGCGTCTTATGGTCCGGTGCGTCTTATAGTCCGAAAAATACGGTACTATATACAGAGCTCCTGTGTATAATGTCACTGGTGATCACTGTATTACCTGCACACTATTTTTCTATATACAGAGCTCCTGTGTATAATGTCACTGGAGATCACTGTATTACCTGTACACTATGTAATATATGCAGAGCTCCTGTGTATAATGTCTCCAGTGATCACTGTATTACCTGTATGCTGACACTATATACAGAGCTCATGTGTATAACGTCACTGGTGATCACTGTATTATCTGTACACTGACACTATATACAGAGCTCCTGTGTATAATGTCTCTGGTGACCCTGTATTACCTGTACACTGACACTATATACAAAGCTCATGTGTATAATATCACTGGTGATCACTGCCTGTCCTGCCTAAGAAGGGGTGTAGCAAAGTGGCTACCTGGTGTTCACTGGAGTTCCTGATGGTGGAGACAGACTGGGCTGCAGGTAGCAGCTACCGTGTACAAAAGTGCGGTCGGCCACAGTTTTCTATACGTCTGAAAAGTACAATGCTGAACAGAAGCCAGATGGAGTCCAAAGTAACGCTGCTACCTCATTATAGTGAATGGATTCCTCAGGAGTTTCATCTGAATCACGTCATTCAGAGACTTAGAAGGAAACCCAGAGGCAAAAGTGCTCAGGATAAATGTGATCCAAAATGTTATGTATAATTTCTCAACCAAAGCTTCAACTCAACCCACAAAAAACATGTCCCCTCTAAGGTCCATCATCTGTCAATGGAAATAGAGGGGTTACTGGTAGCACAAAGGCTCCAGAAAAGATAAATGGCTCCTCACCCACCATAAGAAATATAGTGAATTCTGCACTTCCAAATCCTAATGCCCCCACTCCCTCCTGAGCCCCAGTGTGGCTAAACAGCAGTTAGCATCTGTGTTTGGCATTTCTGTAGCGATGAGAGCCCCCTTAATTTATGGGGTCCATGTCTCCAGAAGCATGAGCTGCGTACAGTGAACCGGCACTACAATATACAGGCACTACAGATTTGCAATTTTCACTCAGCAACATCCATAGCTGTTTGTTTCTGGAAGACACTCGTGGAGTCAAAATTGTCACTACATCTGTAGATACATTTCTAAAATGTGGTCAGTTAATGGAGGGATTCTGTGGGCTTTGCACTTTGCCTCTAAAGTAGTTTTGAACCAAATATGGGGTATTGGCGTACTCAGAAGAAATTGCAAAACAAAATTGAAATGTTTGTTTTCTCCTATTACGCCTTCTGAAAATTAAAAACATGGGGCCAAAGCAAAATTTATTGGAAAAAAATTGTAATTTTCCATTGACTCAGCCCAATATTCTACAATTCTGTGAATCGCCTATGGGTTAACAATAATCACTACTCCCCTAGATGAATTCCTCAAGAGATGTAGCTTCCAAAGCTTGAGTTATTTGTTGGGGTTTCTTCTGTTTTGACATGTCAGGTGCTTTTCAAATGTGACATGGCGGCCGCAATTTATTGCAACCAAAATGACGCTCAAAAATTCAAATGGCACTTCTTCCCTTCCAAAATCTTCCATACACCCAACCAGTAGTTTTCCATTACATATGGGGTATCAGTGTACACAGGAGAAATTGCACACCAAATTATATCGTCCATTTTTTCCTGGTATTTGGTAAAATTCAAAAATTGAGGGCAAAAACAACATTTTTGTGGGAAAAATGTATTGTTTCATTTTCAGTGCTCAACGTTATAAAATTCTGTGAAGTACCTGTGAGTTTAAGGTGATTACCAGACCTCTAAATTTCTTGAGGGGTGTAGCTTCCAAAATGGGGTCACTTGTGGGGGGTTTCCACAGTTTAGGCACATTAGGAGCTCTGCAAACATGACAGGGTGTCCTCTTTCGAGTCTAGCCAATTTTGTGTTCCAAAAGTCAAACATTGCTCCTTGCATTCAGAGCTCTGCCGTTTGCCCAAACAGAAGTTTTACACCACATATGGAGTATTGGTGTACTCAGGAGAAATTCCTCAACAAATTTTGAGGTCCATTTTTTCCTATTAACCTTGTGAAAATGAAAAGTTTGGGTCTAAAGCAACATTTTTTTCGGAAAATCTGATTTTTTTATTTTTACGGTTCAATATTATAAAATTCCGTGAAGCAACTGTGGCTCAAAGTGCTTACCACACCTCTAAATACATTCTTTGAGGGGGTATAGTTTCCAAAATGGAGTCACATGTGGGTGGTTTCAACTGTTTAGGCACCTCAGGTACTCTACAAACGTGACATGGTGCCTGCTATCTAGTTCAGACATTTTTGTGCATAAAAGTCCCTTCTCTTCAGAGCCCTGCTGTGTGCCCAAACAGTAGTTTTACACCACATATGGGGTATCGGTGTACTTAGTAGAAATGGCTCAGCAAATTTTGCAGTCAAATTTCTTTTGAAACTCTTGTAAAAATTCAAAATTTGGTGCTAAAGCAACATTTTTGTGGGAAAAAGTAACATTTTCATTTTTCCTTCCAACTTGCTTTAATTCCTGTGAAGCACCTGAGGGATTAATACACTTATTGAATGTGGTTTCAAGCACTTTGAGGGGTGCATTTTTTAAAAATGTTGTCACTTTTGAGTATTTTTTTGTCACATAGTGTTAGGGTTGGCGGAAACCATCAAATGAAATATATATAATAATAATGTGCGTTCGCAACCCGGGGTCCACCTTGCAGAGAAGGAACCTGATGCTAAGCAATGGCAGAACAAGGCGGGGGTTGAACGCCGACAACATGCGGGTTAGATGTCAACCTGTATGAACAGCGGCAAACTCTGTTGCTTCACAGAGCCGCAGCAACAAAGTAAATAGAATGCTCTCCCTTTTACATGTCACAGGCACAGCTGATATGGCGCGAGTGAGGTCTCTAGGCTTAACCCTAGAACGAGGGGACTTGAGTCTGACTGGATCCACAATGCGCACGGCGTCGCACAGGTGATGCCACTACTTGGCGCTGAGTGGTAGCAAAATACAGCCAACTAAGGCTCACCAGGATTTGGCGCAAAACAAGAACAACAGCTCAATTGACCGCAGAGCGGTACCAAAAGATGTGTGCGAGAGCACGTGGATTGACTGCCCTGTAAACAGCCCGTGCTAAGCAGCACACATGGCCGAGACAGGCGCTAGGTCAAGCCGAGTAAAAACCTGCCTGACTAGGGAAGACTAGGCGATCATACACGCAGACAGTGCGGCAGGTTCTCGGCCCAAACACACGTGCATACACAGAGTGATAGCGTATCCACTAGCTCACACACACCACATGGTTTATATTAGCGCACGGCCGTGCGATCCTTTATAACCGCAGCCTTCCAGGACCTTGCTGATGGCCCAATCCAAACTGCTTGAGGACCTGAGCATGTGACCTCCGACCATCAATGAGCGGTTAGAACAAAAAGGGTTAAACCGCACCTCTCAAATGTCAAAATCCTATAGACAAAGTTCCTGAGGCGCACATCAAATACCAGGGAGTCCAACCTGGAAAAGTTCCATGACAATAGAACAAAAGAGTAAGTGCCTCAGACCGTGGTGAAGAAATAAGTCTTAAATTTATTCTGCCACCTGTGGCGACGTTTTGGTTAAAAGACCTTTTTCAAGCAAGGTCTTTTGACCGAAACGTCGCCACAGGAGGCAGAATAAATGTAAGACTTATTTCTTCACCACGTCTGGGGCCCTGTCTCTTTTTTCTATTGTCACCAATGAGCGGTTGTCTCATGGGCATGCTCAGATGGAGAAAAGCAAGACTTAGTCCCAGGAACATCTGCTTGCCGCTGCCTAATGCTGGTTGCTATAGCTGAATCTGGGGTGGCAGCAGCAACCAAATGCATAGCATTAGCCTGTGCAAGACACTGGACTGACATCTCTGCTGAGCAGGATCCTCTGGGGCTGAAGAAGAATGGAAGACCGTAGAGGACATGGCTTGAGATTCCCCCTGTGCAGCGGCGGGATTTCGATGCCTAACACATAAGGCCTCAAAGCCACTTCAAATGTGTCCCTAAAAAATTTATTTTGTCAATTTTGTTAGAAAAACAAAAAATTGCTCATCAATTCTAGCTTCCTAACAAATTATGTTTCAAAATGGTACTGATGTAAAGCAGACATGTGGTAAATGGTATTTATTGTGTGATATAACTATCTGATTTAAGGGCATAAAAATTAAAAGTTCAAAAATTGGAAAATTTTAACATTTTTTGCCAAAATTCCAATATTTACATGAATAAGCGCAACAATATTGACAAAATCATTAAGTACACTAACATAAAGTACAATGTGTCATGAAAAAATATTGTCAGAATCACAGGGATATGTTGAAGCGTTCCAGGGTTATTACCACATAAAATGACACTGGTCAGAATTGTAAAATTTCTGCCCGGTCAGGAGGGTTAAAACAGGCAGGGGGTAAAGGGGTTAAGTCAGGCACATTTTAAGACTGTCTAGACTATGTTTAATCTAAGAATTGATAAATGTATTTGCATAGAAATCAGACATTTAATTTTAAACTAAAAATATGCATGAAGTTATGTGCTATGCATCCTTTAGTGGTGACAATATCTTGGAATTTTGATTGTGTAAAAATGTCTTATTTTAGTGAATAAGACCATTTTTATACTTTGTAATGTTTAGTTAAGCTGCTGCTGAATATTGGGATCAATTTGACCATGCTGCCATAGGCAAATACAATATGACACTTGTGTGCGTTGCTCCCTTTCCTCTGGGTAAATCATTTGTCATTGTCAAAGCATTGTAGTGTACTAGCTGACATTTTCTCATATTTCACATATTTTTAGGATATTTTATTGCGTTCAGCATCTCTAGGTTGTCTTGCCTTTCCTACTTATCATTGTCTTTCAGAATGCTATCGTGTCTAATCTTTTCACTTACTTTTTCTGTTTCCCGAAGTTGTGTTTTTTTCTGATGCTGTCCTCAGTATTTCATAGAACTCAATTTTTCTTTTGGTATATTGTGGAATAAATGTAATATCCCAAAAATCACTATTAATTAGAGCTACAGTGCTTTGTGAAAGTATTCATACTCTATGAACTTTTCCACTTTTTTTCACTTTACACCCACAAACTTTAATGTATTTTATGTGATATACCAAAACAAGCATTTGTGAAGTCTAAATGAAATGATACATGGTTTTCTAATTATTTTAAAAATATAAATATGTAAATTGTGATGTTTATTTATATTCAGCCCTCTGAGTCAATACTTTGTATGACCACTTTTCGCTGCAATTACTACTGCAAGTTTTTTTGGGTATGTCTCTTTCAGCTTTGCACATCTAGAGGCTGAAAGTTTTGTAAACTAGCTCTAGCTCAGTGAGATTGGATGGTGAGTGTCTCTGAACAGTAATTTTCAAGTTTTGCCACAAATTCTCAATGGGATTTTGGTCTAGACTTTGACTGGGCTATTTAAACACATGTATATGCTTTGATCTAAATCATTCCATTGTAGTTCTTCCCAACTCTAATCAGCTTCCCTTTCCTTGCTGTAGAAAAGCATTCCCACAGCATGTTACTGCCACCACCATGTTTGATAGTGGGGATGATGTTTACAAGGTGACATGCAGTGTTAGTTTTCCCACTCACATAGTGTTTTGCAATTAATCCAAAAAGTTCTACTTTGATCTCATATGACCAGAACACCTTCTTCCACATGCTAGCTATGTCACCTATATGGCTTTTTGCAAACTGCAAACAGGACTTCTTATAGCTTGCTTACAAGTGTCTTTCTTCTTGCCACTCTTCCGTAAAGGCCAGATTTGTGGGGTATACATACAAAACTTTTCCAGTGAACAGATTCTCCCACCTGAGCTGTGGATCTCTGCATCTCCTCCAGAGTGACAATGGGCCTCTTCTTTGCTTCTATAATTAGTACTTTCCTTGCTTGGGATGTCAGTTTAGGTGGACAGACTTGTCTTGGTAGGTTTGTGGTTGTGCTATGCACCTTCCATTTTTAGATGATTAATTGAACAGTGCTCCATGAGCTCTTCTCCACAACTTTATCTCTGTCCTATCTTTTGTGTTACTTGGTTTTCAAGATGCTGTTTGATCCTTAATGTTCTCAAACAAATCTTTGAGTCCTTCTCAGAACAGCTATAGTTATACTGAGAATACACACTGGTGAACTCAGTTTACTAACTATGTTACTTCTGGAGGCAATTACTCACTCAGGATTATATTTAGCTGTATCAGACTACAGGAGGATGAATGCAAATGCACGTCGCAATTTTCAGATTAATATATTTAAAATAACCTGAAAACCATGTATCTTTTCCTTTACACTTCACAAATACTTGCTACTTTGTGTTGGTATATCACATAAAATCCCAATAAAATTCTTTTAAGTTTATTGGGTGTAACGTGAAAAAATTTGGAAAAGTTCACTGGGTATTTAATACTTTTTCAAGGCACTTAGAATAAAAAAAGTTTTATCCAACTTAGGTTCATCCCGAATATTTTTTACACTACTTTTCAAGAATTTTTTTTACTCTCTAATTTTAACACCCTCATACCACAAGATAGTTAATAACTAACATGTCCCACATGTCTACAATACATCAGCACATTTTTTGAAACATTTTTTTTGTTAGGAAGTTAAAAGGGTTAAAAGTTAACCAGCAATTTCTAATTTTTCCAACAAAATTTACAAAAACACTTTTTAGGGACCACCTCACACTTGAATTGACTTTGAGGGCCTATATGACCGAAAATACCCAAGACACCATTCTAAAAACTGCACCCCTCAAGGTGCTCAAAACCATATCCAAGAAGTTTATTAACTCTTCAGGTGCTTCAAAGGAAATAATGGAATGTGGAGGAAAAAAATTAACATTTACCTTTTTTTCACAGTAAAATTTATTTTAGACCCAAATGCTTTCATTTTCACAAGGGTAACGGTAGAAAATGTACCCCAAAATTTGTTGTGCAATTTCTCCCGAGCACGCCGATAACCCATATGTGGGAGAACACTGCTGATTGAGCACTAGGAAGGGAAGGACTTGCTGAAAGCAAAATTGGCTGGATAGAGAGAGGACGCCATGTCGCATTTGGAGAGCCCCTGTTGTGCTTAAACAGTGTAAACCCCACACAAGTGACTTCATTTTGGAAGTTAGACCCCTGAAGGAATGTATCTAGATGTGTTGTGAGCACCTTGAACCTCTTGGTGCTTCATAAAAGTTTATAACATTGATCTGTAAAAATAAAAAAATCTAAATTTTCCCACAAAAATGTTCTTTTAACCCCAATTTTTTTTTTCACAAGGGTAACAAAAGAAATTGCACCACACAATTTGTGATGCAATTTTTCCTGAGTGCACAGATACCCTACATATGGTTGATAACTAGTTTTGAGGCACAGTGCAAAGCTCAGAAGGGAAGAATCAATATATTCTAGTTCAGATTTTGCTGGAATGGTTTGTATGTTCCATGTCACATTGGCAAAGCCCTTGAGGTGCCAGAACATATATATATAATTATTTTGTATTTTTTTTTAAAATATATATTTTTACAATTTTTTTTTACTTAGTTCCACTATTGGACTTTGACAGCTCTGATCGCAGTCATAAAACATAGCAATACACTAGCATTGTTATGCTTTATAACTTTCTGTGCTGCACTGATACAAATTAGATAAACCATGTGCACTGAGCATGATCTACCTAGCTTGCTAGCTCTGGTGACCCAGATGTCGTCATGATGACATCAGGCCACCATGGCAACCATCGGCATAAAGCAATGACATCCCAGCCACCATTACTGTTGTATGATCTTTTCTGCCAAAAACAGTTATTAAACTCATTAGTGATGTTAAACTGCCATTACTTTGCATATAACTGTAAGTTCACACTATAAGATTTGGAAGTAGCACTTCTATGTGCCTAGAAAACAAAGAATTGCCAAATATCCAATCTACTGTCTTCCTAGCATCTGAAAAATATAATTTAATATCATAATATAATGTAATATACAACATGTGAAGCTAGGTCTGATGGAAATCTTTAATCTCTGAGAAGGCCATCTACCCGTAATTATGAACTCATCCAGACCCAGTCTGGCTGCTTCAATTGCAGCCCCAGTACAAAAGGAATGCAAAGAAAACTTTAAAAGGTTCAAAATCCAGGAAACAAAAATGAAGGTGCAACACAGAAGAAAACTGAAACCTTGTCAAAGGGGAAGAATCACAATCCACAAAGCAAGGCCCTGTAACCAAAGGCTTTAACGTAATGAAAAAACAGGACAATATATAGAATCAGGTAACTTGTTAACTTTAACACATACAGTACAGACCAAAAGTTTGGACACACCTTCTCATTCAATGATTTTTCTGTATTTTCATGGCTATGAAAATTGTAGAATCACACTGAAGGCATCAAAACTATGAATTAACACATGGGAATTATACATTACACTTTACAAAAAAGTGTGAAACAACTGAAAATATGTCTTATATTCTAGGTTCTTCAAAGTAGCCACCTTTTGCTTTGATTACTGCTTTGCACGCAGAAAAGGTGAACGGATGGACTCTACATGACTGGTTCCCACCGTGAAGCATGGAGGAGGTGGTGTGATGGTGTGGGGGTGCTTTGCTGGTGACACTTTGTGGATTTATTCAAAATTGAAGGCATACTGAACCAGCATGGCTACCACAGCATCTTGCAGCAGCATGCTATTCCATCCGGTTTGCGTTTAGTTGGACCATCATTTTTTTTTTCAACAGGACAATGACCCCAAACACACCTCCAGGCTGTGTAAGGGCTATTTGACCAAGAAGGAGAGTGTTGGGGTGCTACACCAGATGACCTGGCCTCAACAGTCACCAGACCTGAACCCAATCGAGATGGTTTGGGGTGAGCTGGACCGCTCACCGCTTCAATTTTGAATAAATCCCCAACAGTGTCACCTGCAAAGCACCCCCACACCATCACACCACCTCCTCCATGCTTCACGGTGGGAACTAGGCATGTAGAGTCCATCCGTTCACCTTTTCTGCGTGCAAAGCAGTAATCAAAGCAAAAGGTGGCTACTTTGAAGAACCTAGAATATAAGACATATTTTCAGTTGTTTCACACTTTTTTGTAAAGTGTAATGTATAATTCCACATGTGTTAATTCATAGTTTTGATGCCTTCAGTGTGATTCCACAATTTTCATAGTTATGAAAATACAGAAAAACCTTTGAATGAGAACGTGTGTCCAAACTTTTGGTCTGTACTGTACACCCTTAGCCAATTGATCAATTTTAGACCTTCTAATAGAAGAATACAGTGAATCATCTTGAAAAATAACATCCGACCACAACAAGCTGGAGGTAGATGATTTGTTACTTGCAGGAAATTCCCCTATTCTAAAAGCACTAGAAAAGGCTGTTCTAAAAAGATGACAATCATAGGGGGAAGAACAAACTGTCAGCAGTCGTCAGCAAAGAAAAACTGATCAGCCTTCTATTGTCCTGAGTAAACCTGCCCTTTTTAAAAAATTTAAAGGGCATTTGTCAACCCCTCGGGATGTATATGACCTATTAATATGGGTACACAGGTATTAGAAAGGTTACACTGGTCCTACCTGTATGCCTCATATTAATGGTCTTGTTTTTGAGAAATGTTATTTAAATTTTATATGTCTTTATGCTAACGGTCATATAATCCTTCGGGGTAATCTGGAGGACAGGGGTAGAATAGGGCGCCCCCTAGTTTGAGGGATTGGGCAGGCACCCATAGTCCCGAGTCACTATGTAACATAGGATTCTCTCACACTTGCGTATAGAAAACGGCGTTCCCATTCTCATCCAGGAGAGTGAGAACATTTTTACTCACTTGTCATCCATGTGCAATCTACTTTTTTTACTCAGCAGCTATTAATCTTTTACAGGGCCATTTACAGTTTCCTATGCAACAAAGTTGTAATGTATCCGTAAAAATTTAATGCCATACTGATGGTTCGTGTGGCATGTGATTTTTTTCTCGCACTGTACTGATTTCAGAGTAAAATTGCAACATGCTGCAATTTTTTTCTCACGGCAAATACAGCTGAAAAAAAACACACAGATCTTCACTGCCTTAATGAATAACATCGGTCCCAGTGCAACAGGATCTTTTGTATTAGATTGCACTCCGATTTATATGCTAGTGTGACCGAGCTCTAAGTTCGGTGTCACACTTGCGTGTGAGATGCGAGAGACTCGCGCGAGTCTACTGCATCAATACCCGGCACTGCCGCCGGCACTTAGACCGGAGTGTGCGGCTGCATATATTTCTGTGCAGCTGCAAAGTCCGGTCCGAGTGCCGGCGGCAGTGCCGGGTATTGATGCGGGAGACTTGCGCGAGTTTCTCGCATCTCACACGCAAGTGTGACACCGGCCTTAGGCTGAAATTGGAGATGGGAGTTGAGCCAATGGAAATGCTCTGCCTGCCCAGAGCACTTCTAGCCTCATTTGCATATCACTCCTAAGGTGGATTTCTTTGTAGCTTGTTTTGTTTAGTAAAGGTATGGATTGTAGTAGCTACACACATGTAATCGGCTTGGAGCGGGTGGTAAAATGAGCTGACAAATTCCCTTTTAAGGCATTACCCACAATTGGCCAAAATTGAGACAAATTGGCCAAAATTGAGACAAAAGCAGGTGACAGCATACTGTAAAAAAAAACCACACTTTGCTTTTGAATCTCCTGCCACTCCAGCACTGCCTCTCTACAGCTCTTCACTGGTCTTTGTTTTCACGATTGCAGCAACAATGTCCTATGGACACAAGGCTGATGCTGATGCAAATGTGATGCCAAAGAAGCCAACACAAGCCCTCTGCAGATAGCATATAAATGTACATGCAATGGAACTACATTTTTAACATCTTAAGGATCAGCAAGTTTTTGTCTTAAGGATGCAGAGATTTGTTTTGTTTTTTTTCATTTTCCCATTCCAAATGGCATAACTGTAATTTTTATGCTGATGCAGCCATATGAGGGTCATTATGCATGCTCAGTTTTGGGATGCAAATTACTTATTGATAGAGTTGAACAAAAAGATTCATGCTGTCCAGTCTGGCCCACCAAGGTAGCCTGACCACAGCAGTCTTCACTTCTACAGCAGGAGGTGGCATCCTGGCACTTCTGGCATCAGTAGGCCCTGTGACATCATTAAATCACATGAGGCTTAGTCACTAGTTCTTAGAAGATGACATGACAGGCAACACAGGCTCATAATGTCATGGGACCTAGTATACGCCAGAGGTACCAAAATACCGAGCCGAGGATGAAGCCACAGAAGTGGAGACTGTCGTGAACCAGCTGCCACGAAAACTCAGAGTTGGACATCGTCCCGAACCTGGATATAGGTAGTTCTAATAATTTTGCCAAACTTTACTTATTAACTTTTATGAAACGTTTACATGTAGGAATAATGAAAAACAGCAATTCAACTATTGTCTTCTGACGTTCTACATTTTGCTGTAGGTCGGTGCAATAATTTACATTGCTGTTTATGTTTTACTACTTCTGCACCAGAAAAACAGTTATCTAAATTAATCACTGTACTGTTTTGAAACATAAACTATTACAAAATACCAAATTTTGTTTAGGCTTTACTTCTTTTACAATATAAAACCACTTTATTGTATACCATATTTTTTTGCATTTACTATGTGGGATAAATAATGTAATATTTTATAGCATGGTTCAGATTGTAAGTGTGGATCTTTTTTTCCCATAATAAAGCATCTTTTATTCTTAAAATGACAATTATTTTAGTGTATTTGTTTTATTTTTTTTTTTACAATAATATTAGTTTCACAAGGGGGATTGATCCCATTTTCAGTCCTTTGATTGCTTACATGATAAACCACCATACTAAGGTAGTGCAGCATATTATGTCTGCTTGTCAGTAGTCTACTGACAAGCAGCCTATTTTGCCCTTGATGGCATTTGTACATGGAAATCCTGGAGGCCATTGTTAGATCTCTGATTGATGTATTAACCCATCAGCATCCCATGATGGACTAACAATGGGATCCCCACCCCCAACAACTCTCTAACTTCATAAATTGGGGGAAAATACAGTGGGGAAAAAAGTATTTAGTCAGCCATCAATTGTGCAAGTTCTCCCACTTAAAAGGATGACAGAGGCCTGTAATTGACATCATTGGTAGACCACAACTATGAGAGTCAAAATGAGAAAGCAAATCCAGAAAATCACCTTGTCTGATTTGTCAAGATTTATTTAGCAAATTATGGTGGAAAATAAGTATTTGGTCACCTAAAAACATGCAAGATTTCTGGCTCTCACAGACCTGTAACTTCTTGAAGAGGCTCCTCTATCATCCACTCATTACCTGTAGTAATGTCACCTGTTTGAACTTGTTATCAGTATGAAAGACACCTGTCCACAACCTCAAACAGTCACACTCTAAACTCCATTATGGTGAAGACCAAAGAGCTGTGAAAGGACACCAAAAACTAAATTGTAGCCCTGCACCAGGCTGGGAAGACTGAATCTGCAATAGGTAAGCAGCTTGGTGTGATGAAATCAACTGTGGGAGCAATAATAAGAAAATGGAAGACATACACGACCACTGATAATATCCTCAATCTGGGGCTCCATGCAAGATCTCACCCTGAGGGTCAAAATGATCGCAAGAACGGTGAGCAAAAATCCCAGAACTACACGGGGGGACCTAATGAATGACCTGCATAGAGCTGAGACCACCGTAACAAAGGCTACCATCAGTAACACATTACGACGCCAGGGTCTCAGATCCTGCAGTGCCAGACGTGTCCCCTGCTTAAGCTAGTACATGTCCGGGCCCATTTGAAGTTTGCTAGAGAGCATTTGGATTATCCAGAAGAGTATTGGGAGTATGTCATATGGTCTGATGAAACCAAAGTAGAGCTGTTTGGTAGCAACAAAATGCGTCGTGTTTGGAGGAGACAGAATGCTGAGTTGCATCCAAAGAACACTATACCTACTGTGAAGCATGGGAGTGGCAACATCATGCTTTGGGGCTGTTTCTCTACAAAGGGACCAGGACGACTGATCCGTGTACATGAAAGAATGAATGGGGCCATGTATTGTGAGATTTTGAGTGCAAACCTCCTTCCATCAGCAAGGGCATTGAAGATGAATGAAACGTGGATGGGTCTTTCAGCATGATAATGATCACAAGCACACCGCCAGGGCAACGAAGAAGTAGCTTCGTTCAAAACGCATATGAAGGTCCTGGAGTGGCCTAGTCAGTCTCCAGTTCTCAACCCCATAGAAAACCTTTGGAGGGATTTGAAAGTCTGTGTTGCCCAGCGACAGGTTCAAAACATCACTGCTCTAGAGGAGATCTGCATGGAGGAATGGGCCAACATACCACCAACAGTGTGTGGCAACCTTGTGAAGACTTACAGAAAATGTTTGACCTCTGTCATTGCCAACAAAGGATATATAACAAAATATTGAGATGAACTTTTGTTAATGACCAAATACTTATTTTCCACCATAATTTGCAAAATAAATCTTGCCAAATCAGACAAAGTGATTTTCTGGATTTGTTTTCTCATTTTGACTCTCATAGTTGTGGTCTACCTATGATGTCAATTACAGGCCTCGCTCATCTTTTTAAGTGGGACAACTTGCACAATTGGTGGCTGACTAAATACTTTTTTTCCCCACTGTAAGTATTTGATACACTGCCGATTTTGCAAGTTTTCCGACCTACAAAGAATGGAGAGGTCTCTAATTTTTATAGTAGGTGTTCAACTGTGAGAGACAGAATCTAAAAATAAAAATCAGAAAATCACATTGTATGATTTTTAAATAATTAAATTGCATTTTATTGCATGACCAATCAGCAAGAATTCTGACTCTCACAGACCTGTTAATTTTTCTTTAAGAAGCCCTCCTACTCTGCACTCATTACCTGTATTAATTATACCTGTTTGAACATCGTTATCTCTATAAAAGACACCTGTCGACACAATCAATCACTCTCTAACCTCTCCACCATAGCCAAGACCAAAGAGCTGTCTAAGGACACCAAGGACAAAATTGTAGACGTGCAGAAGTCTGGGATGAGCTATCGGAAAATAGGCAAGCAGCTTGGTGTGAAAGCAACAACTGATGGCATAATTATTAGAAAGTGGAAGAAACACAAAATGACTGTCAATCTTCATCGGTCTGAGGCTCCATGCAAAGTCTCGCCTCGTGGGCTAAGGATGATTCTGAGAAAGGTCAGGTATCAGCCCAGAACTACAAGGGAGGACCTGGTCAATGACCTTAAGAGAGCTGGTACCACAGTCTCAAACATTACTGTTAGTAACACACTACATGGATTAATATCCTGCAGTGCACGCAAGGACCCTCTGCTCACGCTAGCACATGTCCAGGACCATTTGAAGTTCACCAATGAACATCTGGATGATCCAGAGAAGGCATGGGAGAGAAGGTCATGTGGTCAGATGAGATGAAAGTAGAACTTTTTGGTATCAGCTCCACTCTCTGTATTTGGAGGAAGAAGAATGAGTACAACCTCAAGAACACCGTCCCAACCTTGAAGCATGGTAGGGGAAACATCATAATTTATGGTGCTTTTCTGCAAAAGGGACAGGACTACTGTACCGTATTGAAGGAGGGATGGATAGGGTCATGTATCGTGAGATTTTGGTTAACAACCTCCTTTCCTCAGTAAGAGCATTGAATATGGGTCGTGGCTGGGTCTTCCAGCATGACAATGACTCAAAAGTCACAGCTCCCTAGGACAACTAAGTAGTGGTTCCGTAAGAAGCACCTCAGGATCCTGGAGTGGCACAGCTAGTTTCAACACCTGAACCCAATAAAAAATCTTTGGAGAGAGCTGAAACTCAATGTTGCCCAGCGACAGCCCCAAAACCTGAAAGATCTGGAGAAGATGTGTATGGAGGAGTGGGCCAAAATCCCTGCTGCAGTGTGTGCAAACCTGGTCAAGAACTACAGGAAATGTCTGACCTCTGTAATTGCAAACAAAGGTTTCTGTACCAAATATTAAATTTAGGTTTTTCAGCTTCAGATGAAGGAAGGGAGACACAGTTCATTACTAGTGGGTAGGCGGAGCCCAGATGAGATAGACACCTCAGATTAAAAAGAGTTTTGACCGGCCCCTCCAGCTCGGGCTCCTCCTACTCAGCTCTCCAGTTTACAATTTGAGGTCTCAGAGGATAGTCGCTGCTGGAAGCAGCTCCTCAGAAGATTTTATTATTTTTTATCGGACAAGAGACTTGGATCACCTAAAGTGGTCTAGAGGTCTCAGGGGTCTCAGCGCTGCTGGACCCCAACCTCTCCCTTGGCGGATCTGTATTACCCTGTAAGGTGGTCCCTGCAGAACCCTGCTGGCCCGGGGGGATGAGGATGGCTTCCCTGGCGGGGGCGCAAACCGCGCTGCAGGGGTCACTGCGTTCCCCGCCCTGGGGGGAAGCGATGGGCATAGCGCCAGAAACCCCTGGGGGTCCCTGTGGCGCTTTCGGCTGGTGAGTACTCCACATTTTTATAATGTGTGTGAGTGATTCAGCGACTGCTGCGGCAGCCGCTGTTACAGTATTCATGCGGTGACTGTGTGTTTTTTGTCCGCAGGTGGATGCCTGCAGGACATAGTGAGGAGGGAGAGAGGAGTGTGCGCTTTTTTATTTTTTTGAATTTCGCGCCGCTCTGAGCGCGCGCTTTACGGCAGTCTCCTTTTCCGGCTTCTCTCATGAAGCACACGGAGGCACAGCACGGCAGCCATTACTAACAGGCTGGAAGCTCCCTCGGAATCGCTCTCCTCCCCTCCCGGCAGACGCTGCACAGAGCATGGAAACCAGCTGGGTGAGTCGCTTCTACCATAGGGCAGAAGCTTAACCCCTTCACCCCCACAGCGCGGCGCCTTTCTGAGGCACAAATGGGTGGCAGACTGCGCTGCCTGCAGCTGTTATCTCATAAGGGGGCTCGCACACCTTTTCAATAAAGAGGTTGTGGGGAGTCTGCGACAGTAATACTGCCACTATACGTTCCTGCTAACGACCGATAACAACGCATACTATGCGATCGTTGGTATAACCATGTTTAATGTCGCTAGTAGCTGCCAATCTGGGCGATCTCATTAACAACGCATAAGCGATTAGTGATCCCCTTAATGACTTTGGCGGTCATTGCGATTTACTAACAGCGCAATCTTGTGAACGTTTTTCTTGTTAAGTGTGGCATAGCTGTCCTGTAGCTGCTGCCTTATAAGAGGCACTTGGGGCTCGCACACCCTTTTCATTATTAAGGTTGTGGGGAGTCTGCGACTTTAACCCCTTCTTAGGCGGTTAACTCTTAATGGGGGACAGCTAGGGTAGCTCTCTCTTTAAGAGCTTTAACCCTTCAGCGTTCGTTTTTTCTTTAAGAAACACACTTTCTAGTTACTGACAGGTTTAACCTGCCATATACTGTGCAACCGTCTTTCAGATCCGCTACAGGATCAGTCTCACGTATCTGACGCGCAGACCTCGACGGCGTTAAGCGCAAGGCGGTCGGAGGTTCCAGTGGTGTCAGAATGGAGGCCCTCGCTAGTTTCTATTGATGGCCTGTCTGATTTTCTGTTATTGAGTGTCAGCTAGATCCTCTCATGTCAGGAAGCGACACAAGCCGGTGCCTTCCTTCCCGCGTAACGAAAATGTCCGATTCGGACAAGGGGGATCGGCAGGGACACTCTGCCTCTCTTTTGGGCCGTAAAGAGGTTTTTATTGGAGGCGTTACAGTTACCAGAGGAGGTATCTGGACGTCCTGGTAAGTCGGCCCGGATGTTTTCAGTCACGATCAAGCTTTACCATCACTGGATGAGCTTAATGGGGCAGTGGAGAAGGAGCGCCTGTGTCCAAAAAATTGAGACACCGTATCCGTGTTCTACGGAGTTGATGATAATTGGATCCTTCTCCTGAAGTGGATGTCCCTTTATCCCAGCTTAGCAAAATCCTCCTGTTAAGGGGAAGGCGAGTCTGCAGGACCCGCTGGACAGAAAAACATAGATGGCAGAAAAATCCATCTGCGAGACCGCGGATCATGGATTCAGATTAAGGATCCATGTGTGCTTGTAAAGTTTCCCTGAGCCGGTTGGACCGTCTACGGACGGCGTGGCAAGGTGGATCTCCTCTATCGAGGTAGATGGGCTTTTCCAGTTGTTGGAGGATACTGCGTCACTGCTACCCAGGGCGCAATCTTCGGCAGTCACAGTCAGAAGAGCACTGTGGCTTAGACAGTGGACTGGGGACGCAGTTTCCAAACAGGTCAGCTATTTGGACCTGACCTTACGGAGCTGATTGCCAAGGTAAAGGCAAAAGAATCAGCTTTACCGCAGCGCAGAGCTGTGACTTCTGCGTCTGGCAGGACTAGTGCCGGTAGTTGTCGGCAGTCTTTTCGGTCCAGGGGATGATTCGGTCAGCCCTCTGGGGGTTTCGGGTCGTCTCTCTTTTTTTTTTTTTAAAAAAAAAAAAAATTCCCTGGAAACAGAACTTCCGTTAAGACAAAAAGCCCGCTAAGACGGTCTGACGTCAGGGTATCACTCGAGCGCTCTCGAGTGGGGGGGTCGTTTACTCCAATTCAAACCGACTTGGGCTTCCCGCGTGTCGGACACCTGGGTGACACAGGTTGTGTCGGCAGGCTGCTTCATAGAGTTTTCTTTCTCGACCCCAGACAGTTTTTTTGTCAATCTCCGTTCCGTCAGAGCCGCTATGTGGGAGGTAGATTTCCTTCTGCAGAAAGGTGTGGTGGTTCCGGTTCCGCCGGAGGGCCGGGGAAGAGGGTTATATTTTAACCTCTTTGTGGTCCCCAAAAAAGAGGACAAATTTCGGCCCATTTTGAATCTCAAAGATTGAATCGGCATGTCCACGTCCGGAAATTCCGCATGGAGTCGCTTTGCTCCGTTGTGGCGGCCCTGTCGCAGAACGATTTTTTGGTGTCAACCGACATTCGCGACGCTTATTTGCACTTTCCAATCGGAAGGGCCACCAACGCTTCCTTCGTTTTTGCCAGGATACCAGTTTGTGGCTCTGCCATTTGGGTTGGTCTCAGCGCTCAGAGTTTCTACAAAAAATTCTGGCGCCTCTCATGGCAATTCTTCGAAGACAGGGGGTTTCGTTTCTTCCCTATCTGGACGACCTTTTGTTTGTGGCGTCCTCAAAGAAGGAGGCGGTGACTGCTTGCAATCTATCACTTCAGCTCCTGGAGGACTTCGGGTGGCTGGTCAATTGGGAGAAGTCGTCTCTGGAACAGTCGCAGTCATTCCTGTTTTTGGGGATGCATTTCGACACGGTACGAGCAGTGGTGTCTCTGCCTCCAGTCAAGCAAGCAAGTCTCCTTCGACATGTACAGGTTATGAAGTCTTCGACAGCGTTGTCCCTTCGAAGGTGTATGCGCCTTCGGGGTTTGATGGTGGCGTCCATGGAGGCACTTCCGTTTGCCCAGTTTCATTCCAGGGCCCTCCAAAGGCTCATTCGGAGCCGTTGGGATCGATCGCAGGCTTTGCTGGATTGCAGTGTCATCATCATCTCTCACAGGGTGCGAGAATCCCTAGGATGGTGGTTACGTCCAGGAGCGTTATCCCTGGGGAAGTCTTTGCTCTCTCCGAGGCGGTCGATCATAACCACCGATGCCGGCCTGAAGGGCTGGGGGGGGTGTCTGGAACGATCCCTGGATTCAGGGAGTATGGTCATCGGAAGAGTCTTTTCTACCGATCAACATCCTGGAATTGAGGGCAATTTTTCCTTTGCCTCCAACACTGGACGGTCCCTTTGAGCGGTCTGCCAGTCCGAGTGCAGACAGACAATGCGACGGCGGTCGCGTATATCAACCATCAAGGCGGGACGAGGAGTTCCAGACTCATGGTGGAGGTGTCTCGGATCTTATTATGGGCCGAGACCAGGGTGCCAGCCATCTCTGCGACACATTCCAGGAGTCCAGAATATCACGGCGGACTTTCTCAGTCGCGAGAAGATGGATCCCGGAGAATGGAGTCTTCATCCGAAATTTTTTGCACTGCTGTGCTCCCGTTGGGGAACTCCCCAAGTGGATTTGATGGCATCCAGGTTCAATGCCAAATTACCGACTTTCATGTCCAGGTACAAGGATCCGAAGGCTGTGGCAGTGGATGCTCTAGTGGCTCCGTGGGGCCAATTCGAGCTCATCTATGTGTTTCCGCCGATTTCCTTGCTTCCTCTGGTGCTACGTCGGATCAGACTAGAGAGAATCCCGGCTATGTTGATAGCCCCAGATTGGCCAAGGAGGACGTGGTTCTCGACTCTGGTGTGCTCCTGGCAGCGCCACCATTTCCTTTTCCTCTTCTCTCGGACCTTGTTAACCCAAGGACCCGTTCGTCATCCGGACCTGAAGTCTCTGCGTTTGACAGCGTGGCTCTTGAGACCGAAATATTGACCCGTCAAGGGTTTTCAGCCGAAGTCATTGCCACTTTGCGAGCTGCCAGGGGTCCGGCTACTACTAGGATTCACCACAAGACTTGTGAAGCCTTCTTTTCGTGGTGTTTGGGTTCTTCAAGGAACCCGAGGATTTTTTCCATTACCAATTTGTTGGCCTTCCTGCAATTTGGGCTAGACAAGGGTTTGGCAGTGAGTACCCTGAGGGGTCAGGTTTCTGCTCTGTCCTTGCTGTTCCGGAAGGCTATCGCCTCGCGTAGGGACGTACGTTCCTTTTTTCGCGGTGTAACCCGTCAGTTTCCGCCTCGGAGGGCACCTGTGTCTCCTTGGCGTCTCAATCTTGTTTTGGAGGCTCTTCAACACGGGCCTTTTTGAGCCTATGGACTCTGTTAGTCTCTCTTTGCTCTCTTGGAAGGTTGCCTTCCTAGTGGCGGTCACCTCTTTGAGAAGGGTTTCTGAGTTGGCGGCTCTTTCTTGCTCGCCTCCTTTCCTGGAGTTTTACCCGGATCGCGTAGTGCTTCGCACGCGGGGTGACTTCCTACCTAAGGTGGTGTCGCAATTTCATGTTAACCAGGATATTGTGTTGCCCTCTCTTTGTCCGGGGCCGAGTAATGCGAGGGAACGGGCCTTGCACACATTGGATTTGGTGCGGGCTTTGAAGTTCTATTTGTCTGTTACTCAAAGTGTTCGGAAGTCGGACTCCCTGTTTGTGATTCCAGCAGGTCGCCGACGTGGTCATCGAGCTTCCAAGGATTCTATAGCTCGTTGGATCCGGTCGGCCATTTTGGAGGCTTACCGACTTAAGGGCGAACCTTGTCCGATTAGGGTTCGAGCCCATTCCACGAGAGCTGTGGGCTCATCGTGGGCTTTCCATCAAGGGGCCTCGGCAGCTCAGCTTTGCCGGGCGGCGACCTGGCGCTCCGTCCACACCTTTACAAAATTTTATAAGGTGGACGTTAGTGCTTCCGCTGATGCAGCCTTGGGACGTAGGGTCCTGCAGGCGGCTGTGGTTTAAAGTTCTCGTTAACTTGTGTTTAGCGCTAGTTGCGCATTTTCTTAGGTTGTTGGGTTCTGCCTTTTATGTTTTTTTCCCACCCTTAATTTTTGGACTGCTTTGGGACGTCCCACTAGTAATGAACTGTGTCTCCCTTCCTTCATCTGAAGCTGATGGACGGATTTTGGTAAGAACTTACCTGTAAAATCCTTTTCAGCGAAGAAGGAAGGGAGACACAGATCCCTCCCATGGCAGAAGTGTGTTGTTGTTTTCAGATGCGGCGTGACCCTCCTCTGATAGCGATTATCTGGGCTGAGGTTGACGCGCTAAGGCTCTGTCCAGCATAGCCAGCTCATCACAGTGGTCAGGTCCAGTGAGTAGTACCTGGAACTGTGTGGTTTTTGCCTACATGCATGCATAACCTGTATTTTTGTGTTTTCTTCTCTGCAATTTCTTCAGAAGGGGTTATGTTGCTCCGCTGGTGATATTGCTCTTCCTTAAGCTTGTGTACGACTGGAGAGCTGAGTAGGAGGAGCCCGAGCTGGAGGGGCCGGTCAACACTCTTTTTAATCTGAGGTGTCTATCTCATCTGGGCTCCGCCTACCCACTAGTAATGAACTGTGTCTCCCTTCCTTCTTCGCTGAAAAGGATTTTACAGGTAAGTTCTTACCAAAATCCGTCTTTCTATTGTATCAAATATTTATTTCATGCAATAAAATGCAAATTAATTATGTAAAATCATACAATGTGATTT
Organism: Oophaga sylvatica; assembly: GCA_033576555.1. Taxonomy (NCBI): domain Eukaryota; kingdom Metazoa; phylum Chordata; class Amphibia; order Anura; family Dendrobatidae; genus Oophaga; species Oophaga sylvatica. The sequence continues at coordinate 496,788,993 of JARQOD010000003.1, read as the reverse complement.
TCTGTTGTTTTTTGGTTTTTTTATGATTCTGTCCCTCACAGTTGAAGTGTACCTACCTACGATAAAAAAATACACATCTCTCCATTCTTTGTAGGTGGGAAAACTTGCAAAATCAGCAGTGTATCAAATACTTATTTTCCCCACTGTACATTCTACAGTTGTTATTGACCAAGGCAACTAAGGTGTTAAAAGGCCTGTAGAGTCTCAAATCCACTCTATTGCAGAGGGAGCCTGGCTGTAACAGCTACTGTAGGTCCTGCTGTGGATGGTGCAATAAATGTATGACTGCATGCTTTACAGGTCTACTACCTGCGCTGTAAATATACATGGCAGGAATGAGTCAGTAGATGCAAAGTGTAAAATATGAACTTAGAAGGAAATCATATTTCAACCCTGAAACTGCACGGTGCTTCAAACTTTGCAGTTTTAAGTAAGTTATCTAGTTTTTTAAAAAAAACATTTAAGGGATATTTACATTTATAGAGGGGTCCCAAATTCAAAAGATAAGATGCTGACTTATTCCATGACATTTTTTTTCAAGCACAATGTGATTTGATGTGATTGTGCATCTCAGGAATATCCAAGAAGCTTTTTTTTTCAAGGTGAAGATATAGAAATTACATTGTGGTAGCTCAGAAATCATAATCATGCGATATGGTGTTTTGTGGGGTAAATTTTTTTATAGTTTAATACTGGAACCAGTTAGTGTGAATAGTCATCTCTTCTTCAAAAACAATGGTTATCCCTGGTTGTTTTATACATGGATCCGGGGTGAAACACAACAGTTGCTTAGTTAACATTTTTTCTGCACTTGTAATATTGCACGCTCCTGACATCACACACATGTCATTACTTGCAAGCTCACAGGAATACATAAATCAAATACTGCGCTGCGCTCTAATTCTATTGGATTGCTGTAATATTCACAGCCTATGTTTCCTTGTCAAAACCTAACCTGTAAATTAAAAAATGTCCATATGTATACGTGTATACTGCGTTCTTTTATAATTGTGTTTTGGAGATAATTGTTCTTAAATATCTCCATTGTACATCCAGCTGTCACTGTTATGGAAGCTGCCTTCCTTAGTTCAGTCTTGGAGTGGGAGATTTATGACCAATAAATGCAGTAAAAGCAGAATGCATTGATGTTGTAAAAACATGTTCTCGGCTGTCACTGCATCTAGTCATCAGTCAGTGCTCGGCTCTATGTAAAGCAGAAACCAATGGCACAGTTCCTCTCTGCATGTACTACACCCACATATTCTGCTGCACACAGACGCAGGATGCCTCTCTGACACATTATATAGAAATACAAGTATCACAGTTATGTTTAGCGTCAAATAATCAAGGTCAGTGCATTTATATATAATTTATATGTAAAATATGAGTACGGCATCTATCAAACATTTCCTATCATGCATGCATGTATGTTTTCTATCATGCCTATTTAGGCAGTCCTTTGGTTCTTCCATGGTAGATAGTGAGCAAGAAATAAATGTAAAATATCTTTGTCACCTTACCCAAACATTGTAGTATTGGCTATTTGTCGCAGGTTCTCTCTAAAGAATACAATAATCGCATAATCCACACTGAGTCAAGCTCAACAGCCTCTTTCTCCCATGTTTGAGAGAAGGTGGTCGGGATGGATAGTGTAAAGTGAATTTGTAGGTTACTGGAGATAGTGACCATGACTGGGCTGCAGCTCATACAGCTCTGGCAAAAATTAAGAGACCACTTTCAAATGTTCAGTTTGTCTGATTTTTCTCTTTATAGATATATTTTTGAGTAAAGTGTAAATTGTTCTTTTAGTCTATAAACTTCTGACAACATGTCTCCGAATTTCCAAGCAATAAATTTTGTATTTTTTTTCTGAAAATGAAAAATGGTCAAAATAAAAAAAAAAATCCAGTGCTTTCAGACCTCAAATAATGCAAAGAAAACAAGTTCATAATCATTTAGAAACAACAATACTAATGTTTTAACTCAGGAAGAGTTCTGAAATCAATATTTTGTGGAATAACCATGATTTTTAAAACAGCTTTCATGCGTCTTGGCATGCTTGCCACCCGTCTTTCACACTGTTTCTGGCGCAAAAATTTAAGCAGTTCTTCTATGTTTGATGGCTTGTGACGATCCATCATCCTCTTGATCACATTCCTGAGGTTTTCAGTGGGGTTCAGGTCTGGAGAATGGGCTGCCCATGACAGGGTTTTGATGTGGTGGTCTCTTAATTTTTGCCAGAGCTGTATGTGAGTCGAAGAAAAGGAACAAGAGACCCGCTGCACCCCAGCTGAGCTTTAAAAA
>JARQOD010000003.1:496728492-496786589 GCA_033576555.1 Oophaga sylvatica | reverse complement strand
CGAGATGTACATGAGGTGCTTGTGTGTCTAGCTGAGGTGCATGGGTGTGTAGTAGAGCTGTGTGTGTGTATAAGTAACAGAGGAGTGTGTATGTATCTGTGATGAGTGTGTATGTAACATGTGTGTATTTAGCAGGGGTGTGTGTATATGTTGCAGAGCTGTGTATGTGTGTGTGTGTGAAGCAGAAGTGTGTGTGTAGCAGAGGCTTCTGTATGTAGCAGAGGCTTCTGTATGTAGCAGATGTGTGTGTATGTAGCAGAGGCGAGTATATTTATGCAGCAAAGGTTTGTGTATGAATGTAGCAGAGGTGTGTGTAGCAGAGAGGTAAGTCTGAATGTTGTAGAGGTGTGTGTGTGTGTATAGCAGATGTGTGGGTGGGTGTGTGAGTATACAGCACAGATGTACTGTGGCATGTAAAAGTTTGGGCACCCCTGGTCAAAATGACTTATTGTGAACAGTTAAGCATGCTGAAAATGAAAAGCCATAACCCTAACAGACTAATTAAGGTCTGAAAGCTTGGTCAAAGTTATCTGATCACACAAATCTCCAAGGGTGCCTAAACTTTTACATTAATCCATTTTACTTTTTGTAATTTTTAAATGTGAAAGATTATATATATTATATATTATAATATATATATAGATTTTTATTTTTTTGCCTAAAATACAAAGGAAAGGTATCATCTTTAACTTTAGGCCTTTTAGAGATCATTTCATCTTCAACTTGCTTCACTGTTCCCAATAACAGTGGGTGCTCATACTTTTACATGCCACCCTATGTGTATGTATATAGCAGGCCTGTTTCTTTAGCAGAGCTGCATATGGATGTACTGTGCACGCAGCAGTGTTGTGTGTGTTTGCATATCAAAGAGGGTACATAATTTGAGTGCTGTTAAGCTATATTTGTATATTACATACACTGCAGAGAAACACTAGCAATAGATCTATTACCTCCCTATTCTACCCTTGTGCATTAAAATGATTGATATCGACCCGTCTACTGCTTTACGCCGGCAGGGAAGTTTTAATTAGTAGGAAATATGTTTTTCATATTTTCTACTGTCTAAAAGTAGGGTCTGTCTTGTAATAAGCTGCGTTTGATAGACTGAAAAATATGGTATATAGTTTTATTTATGTATTACTGCGTTTACAAAATAAAAATTTTTTTAGTTTCATTTAAAAAAGTTGTAGACTTCATTGATTCAATTTTGTAGAACATACAATATTTTGAGCACTTTTATATTCTTTTTTGGGGAGGCAAGATGAAGGAAAAAAAGCTGTTTTATTATTTCCTTTAGTTTTTATTTTTCAAGATAAATACTATGATAAAGTTAAGTGCAGGTTGTTACAAAATAATATAAGTTATACATATTCTCTATGTTATATTACTGTTGTGCAATAATATCCCTTTATAATATATATACTGTATATATATATATATATATATACACTGCTCAAAAAAATAAAGGGAACACTAAAATCCCACATCCTAGGTATCACTGAATTAAATATTCCAGTTGCAAATCTTTAGTCATTACATAGTGGAATGCGGTGGGAACAATAAAACATAAAAATCATCAATGTAAATCAAAATTAATATGCCATGGAGGTCTGGATTTGGAATGATACTCAAAATCAAAGTGGAAAATCAAATTACAGGCTGATCCAACTTCAGTAGAAATGCTTCAAGACAAGGAAATGATGCTCAGCAGTGTGTGTGACCTCCACTGACATGTATGACCTCCCTATAATGCCTGGGCAATTTTCCTGATGAGGCGTTGGATGTTCTTCTGAGGGATCTCTTCCCAGACCTGGATTAAAGCATCAGTCAACTCCTGGTCAGTCTGTGGTGCAATTTTGCGTTGGTGGATGGAGCGAGACATGATGTCCCAGATGTGCTCGATTGGATTCAGGTCTGGGGAACAGGCAAGCCAGTCCATAGCATCATTGCTTTCATCATGCAGGAATTGCTGACACATTTCAGCCACATGAGGCCTTGCATTGTCATGCATCAGAAGGAACCGAAGTCCCACTCCACCTGCATCTGGTCTCACTACGGGTTTGAGAATCTCATGCGGGTACCTAATGGCAGTCAGGGTACCTCTGGCTAGCACATGGAGGGCTGTGCGGCCCTCCAAATAAATGCTTCTCCACACCATTACTGACTCACTGCCAAACCCGTCATGCTGGAGGATGTTGCAGCCAGCAGAACGTTGTCCACAGCATCTCCAGACTCTGTCACGTCTGTCACATGTGCTCAGTGTGACCTTGCTTTCATCCGTGAAGAGAACAGGGTGCCAATGTCAAATCTGCCAATCTTGGTGTTCTCTGACAAATGCCAATTGCCCTGCACGGTGTTGGGCTGTAAGCACAACACCCACTTGTAAACGTCGGGTGCTCATACCACCATCATGGAGTCTGTTTCTGACAATTTGAGCTGACACATGGATGTTAGTGGCTTCGTCGAGGTCATTTTGAAGAGCTCTGGCACTACTCCTCCTGTTCCTCATTGCACAAAGGAGGAGGTAGCGGTCCTGGTGCAGGGTTGTTGCCCTCCTACAGCCCCTTCCACATCTCTTGGTATACTGGCCTGTCTCCTGGTATCTGCTCCATGCTCTGGACACTGTGCTGACAGACACAGCTACCCTTATTGCCACAGCTCGCATTGATGTGCCATCCTGGATGAGCTGCAGTACCTGTGCAACTTCTGATGGTTGTAGACACCACTTCATGCTACTGTACAGTACCTCTAGGGGTGAGAGCAATGATAAAATGCAAAAGTGACCAAAACAGCCAAAAAAGATGGCTGTTTGGCAGCTCAGCAGCGATCATGTAGCGACACGCCAGCGATCCTGACAAGTTCATCGCTGGTGTGTCGCTATGTGTGACGGGGCCCTTACATTGTGTTGTGTTAGTGTTCCCTTTATTTTTTTGAGCAGTATATATATATATACACACACATATATATATTTTTTTTTTCTTCATGGGCCTTTATTGAGCTATAACTTTTTTTATTTTTATATCAACATAGGTATATAGTGGCTCATTTAGTTTTGTGGGTTTTTTAGTAAAAAAATTGGGCTATAGGTGACTTTTTAATCTATTTTTGTTCCATTTTTCACTAGGCAAAGTGACCAAAAAACATCAAATTTGTTTATGGAGTTCAATAAGCAGTATAAATAACATGTTGATTTAAAACTGTTGGTTGTTACAAACATAGCGATATCAAATCTGTTTTGTTTATTTATATTTTATTACTTTTACAGTACATTTTATATTAAAAAAATAGCTTTTTTGTGTGTCATCATATTCAAAGAGTGATAACATTTTTTTTATTCCTCAGTGGAACTGAGCATGGGCTTGTTTTTCCCAGGACATAGTTGTTAATGGAATAATTTTGGGGTTATGTGACATTTTTTTCGCTTTTTCAAAGCAAAATTTTTTTTCAGGTGATCAACAAATATTTCTGCTTTTATTGTTTAACTTAGTTTTATTGGATTCCCTGGACAGGATACATGATGTGCAATTTTAACCAGATATCCACCAAGCACAGTAAATATATACCGCTGGGTTCTGGGTTTTATTGCGCATTTTTCACACTTTTTTTTGCTTTCGAATGCATTCAATGGTAAAATGAACGGTTTACATCAAGAGTACACCTCTTCCTGAAAAAAATCAAACCCGCATACAGCTATATCAACAGAAAAATAAAAAAGTTATGGCTCTTGGAAGGAGGAGGGGAAATAACAAAAGTACAAAAATGGCAAATTGATGGTCAGGAAGGGGTTAATGAAAGCCTTCACAAACTGATCAGATTTTGGATAGTTTTTTTTTTATTGAACTTAATAAATCTAATATGAGAGTGGTGTTACTCACTTCTTTATGATTTATGTAGGTAAAATGAACTATGTACAGCCAACTGAATGTGAATAGTGCAAATGTGGGAAGTTAGGATTTTTTTTTCTACTTTTTAAAAAATAGATATAACTCCTGTTATGTCCCACAATTTCTGGAATACAATATAGAAGTATGAATCACATAAGTTGGATATTGTTTGTAATCAGAAAAGAAGAGAGGAGAGAAGAAGGTATTTGATAGATCATTGTCACTATAAGTATTAGAGGACAAAGGAACAGTCTCACCCATAAAATGCAAGAAGAGTCAAAGGGGCATCAGGAAAAAAATCCCGATTATGCCATTCGGCTCTCATGGGCGTCAGGGGGCATCAATTATACACTCAGACTCTACGATGTCAGAGTCTCCTGTTCCAGATAACATTCATTCATTCTGAGGTTCCTTTCACTCTCAGTTTATTTACTGGCTTATTTCCTCGATTTAGGTTAATCAAGGAAGTTTGGTAATTATAATTTACAGTTATATGAAAAAGTTTGGGCACCCCTATTAATCTTAAGCTTAATGTTTGAAAAAAATTGGTGTTTTTGCAACAGCTATTTCAGTTTGTTATATCTAATAACTATTGGACACAGTAATGTTTCTGCCTTGAAATGAGGTTTATTGTACTAGCAGAACATGTGCAATCTGCATTCAAAGAAAATTTGACAGGTGCATAAGTATGGCCACCCTTATCATTTTCTTGTTTTAAATACTCCTACCTACTTTTTACTAACTTACTAAAGCACTTTCTTTGGTTTTGTAACCTCATTGAGCTTTGAACTTCATGGCCAGGTGTATGCAATCATGAGAAAAGCTACTTAAAGTGGCCACTTGCAAGTTGTTCTCCTGTTTGAATCTCCTCTGAAGAGTGGCATCATGGGCTCCTCAAAACAACTGTCAAATGATCTGAAAACAAAGATTATTCAACATAGTTGTTCAGGGAAGGATACAAAAAGCTGTCTCAGAGATTTAACCTGTCAGTTTCCACTGTGAGGAACATAGTAAAGAAATGGAAGAACACAGGGACAGTTCTTGTTAAGGCCAGAAGTGGCAGGCCAAGAAAAACATCAGAAAGGCAGAGAAGAAGAATGGTGAGATCAGTCAAGGACAATCCTCAGACCACCTCCAGAGAGCTGCAGCATCAACTTGCTGCAGATGGTGTCACTGTGCATCGGTCAACTATACAACGCACTTTGCACAAGGAGAAGCTGTATGGGAGAGTGATGCGAAAGAAGCCGTTTCTGCAAGCACGCCACAAACAGAGTCGGCTGAGGTATGCAAAAGCACATTTGGAGAAGCCAATTTCTTTTTTGGAAGAAGGTCCTGTGGACTGATGAAACCAAGATTGAGTTGTTTGGTCATACAAAAAGGCGTTATGCATGGCATCAAAAAAACACAGCATTCCAAGAAAAACACTTGCTACCCACAGTAAAATTTGGTGGAGGTTCCATCATGCTTTGGGGCTGTTTGGCCAATGCCGGCACCGGGAACCTTGTTAAAGTTGAGGGACGCATGGATTCCACTCAGTATCAGCAGATTCTTGACAATAATGTTCAAGAATCAGTGACAAAATTGAAGTTACGCAGGGGATGGATCTTTCAGAAAGACAATGATCCAAAACACCGCTCCAAATCTACTCAGGCATTCATGCAGAGGAACAATTACAATGTTCTGGAATGGCCATCCCAGTCCCCAGACCTGAATATCATTGAACATCTGTGGGATCATTTGAAGAGGGCTGTCCATGCTCGGCGACCATCAAACCTAACTGAACTGGAATTGTTTTGTAAATAGGAATGGTCAAAAATACCTTCATCCAGGATCCAGGAACTCATTAAAAGCTACAGGAAGCGACTAGAGGCTGTTATTTTTGCAAAAGGAGGATCTACTAAATATTAATGTCACTTTTCTGGTGTCAAATTTTGTTTGGATGCAGATTGCACATTTTCTGTTAGTACAATAAACCTCATTTCAAGGCAGAAACATTACTGTCCAATAGTTATTAGATATATCAAACTGAAATAGCTGTTGCAAAAACACCAATTTTTATCAAACATTAAGCTTAACCCCTTTATTCCATCAGACGTACTATTCCGTCCATGTGACCCTGGACCTAATTCCCATGGACGGAATAGTACGTCATGGGCGATCAGCTGCGCTCCCGGGGGGAGCGCAGCTGATCGCCGCCGGGTGTCAGCTGATTATCACAGCTGACACCCGTGACTGTGTGTCAGGAGCGGTCACGGACCGCTTCCGGCACATTAACCCCTGGCACACCGCGATCAAACATGATCGCGGTGTACCAGGGCACAGGGGAGGATCGCGCAGGGAGGGGGCTCCCTGCGCGCTCCCCTGAGACCCTCAGAGCAGCGCGATGTGTCGCACCGTTCCAAGGGTCCGTCCTCCCTCCAGGTCCCCGGATCCAAGATGGCGCCGGGGTCATGCAGGGAGGCGGCTTCCTCAGTGCCTGCTGAGAGCAGGCACTGAGGAAGCCTGCAGCGATGCCAGAGCGATCGCTGGTGTGACAGAGTACTGTGCACACTGTCACACCAGCGATCTGCTAAAATACAGTGATGTCCCACTCTGGGACAAAGTAAAAAAAATAAAAATAAAAAGTGGTAAAAAAAACATAAAAAAAAAAAAAATATTCCCCAATAAATTCATTTTTTCCTGTAAATAAAAAAAACAAAACAATAAAAGTAACATATTTGGTATCGCCACGTCCGTAACGACCCCCCCTATAAAACTGTCCCACTAGTTAACCCCTTTAGTGAACCCCTTAAAAAAAAAAAGAAAACAAGCAAAAAATCAATGCTTTATCATCATACCGCTGAACAAAAAGTGGAATAACACGCGATCAAAAAGACGGATATAAATAAACATGGTACCGCTGAAAACATCATCTTGTCCCGCAAAAAACGAGCCATCATACAGCATCATCAGTGAAAAAATAAAAAAGTTATAGCTCGCAGAATAAAGCGATGCAAAAATAATAATTTTTTATATAAAATTGTTTTCATTCTATAAAAGCGCCAAAACATAAAAAAATGATATAAATGAGGTATCGCCGTAATCATACTGACCGAAGAATAAAACTGCTTTATCAATTTTACCACACGCGGAACGGTATAAACGCCTCCCCCAAAAGAAATTCATGAATTGCTGATTTTTGTTCATTTTAACCTCCCAAAAATCGAAATAAAAAGCGATCAAAAAATGTCACGTGGTCATAAATGGTACCAATAAAAACGTCAACTCGTACCGCAAAAAATAAGACCTCACATGACTCTGTGGGACAAAATATGCAAAAATTATAGCTCTCAAAATGTGGTGATGCAAAAAACTACATTTTTTGCAATAAAAAGCGTCTTTTAGCGTGACAGCTGCCAATCATAAAAACCCGCTATAAATAGTAAATCAAACCCCCCTTTATCACCCCCTTAGTTAGGGAAAAATAATAACATTAAAAAAATGTATTAATTTCCATTTTCCCGTTAGGGTTAGGGTTGCGGCTAAAGTTAGGGTTAGGGTTGGCGCTAACATTAGGATTAGGGTTAGGGTTGGGATTACGGTTAGGGTGTGTTAGGGTTAGGTTTGTGGTTAGGGTTGGGACTAGGGTTAGGGGTGTGTTGGGGTTAGGGTTGGAGTTAGAATTGGGGGGTTTCTGCTGTTTAGGCACATCAGGGGCTCTCCAAATGTGACATGGCGTCTGATCTCAATTCCAGCCAATTCTGCGTTGAAAAAGTCAAACGGTGCTCCTTCACTTCTGAGCTCTGCCATGCGCCCAAACAGTAGTTTACCCCGCATATGGGGTATCAGCGTACTCTGGACCACAAGAGTTATTGTGCAATTTGTCCTATTTCTCCTGTTACCCTTGGGAAAATAAAAAACTGGGGGCGACAAAATCATTTTGTAAAAAAAAAAATGATTTTTTGTTTTTACGGCTGTATGTTATAAAACTTCTGTGAAGCACTTGGGGCTTCATAGCGCTCCCCACACTTCTAGATAAGTTCCTTGTGGGGTCTATTTTCCAAAATGGGGTCACTTGTGGGGGGTTTCCACTGTTTAGGCGCATCAGGGGCTCTCCAAATGCGACTTGACGCCCCCAGACCATTCCATCAAAGTCTGCAATCCAAAACGTCACTACTTCCCTTCCGAGCCCCGACGTGCGCCCATACAGTAGTTTACTCCCACATATTGGGTATCAGCGTACTCAGGACAAATTGGACAACAACTTTTGGGGTCCAGTTTCTCCTGTTACCCTTGTGAAAATAAAATATTGGGGGGGAAAAAATCATTTTTGAAAAAAAAAAAAAGAGATTTTTTATTTACGGCTGTACGTTATAAACTTCTGTGAAGCACTTTGGGGTTCAAAGTGCTCACCACACATCTAGATAAGTTCCTTGAGGGGTCTAGTTTCCAAAATGGTGTCATTTGTGGGGGGTTTCCCTGTTTAGGCAGATCAGGAGCTCTCCAAACACGACATGGCATCCAGCCAATTCTGCGTTGAAAAAGTCAAACGGCGCTCCTTCCCTTCCAAACTCTGCCATGCACCCAAACAGTGGTTTACTCCCACATATGGGGTATCAGCGCACTCAGGACAAATTGCACAATAACTTTTGGAGTCTTGTTACCCTTGGGAAAATAAAAATTGGGGTGAAAAGATCAATTTTGTGGAAAAAATATGATTTTTTAATTTTACCACTCTACATTATAAACTTGTGTGAAGCACTTGGGGGTTCAAATTGCTCACCAAAGATCTATATAAGTTCCTTAGGGGGTCTAGTTTCCCAAATGGGGTCACTTGTGGGGGGTTTCCACTGTTTAGGCACATCAGGAGCTCTCCAAATGCAACATGGCGTCCAATCTCAATTCCAGCCAATTTTGGTTGGAAAAAGTCAAATGGTGCTCCTTCCATTCCGAGCTCTGCCATGCGCCCAAACAGTGGTTCCCCCCCACATATGGGGTATCAGCGTACTCAGGACAAATTGGACAACAAATTTTGTGGTCCAATTTCTCCTGTTACCTATGGGAAAATAAAAAATTAGTGACTAAGAGATAATTTTTGTGCGAAAAAAATAGGATTTTTTATTTTCATGCCCGGGCATTATAAACTTGTGTGAAGCACTTGGGGGTTCAAAGTGCTCACCAAAGATCTAGATAAGTTCCTTAGGGGGTCTAGCTTCCAAAATGGGTCACTTGTGGGGGGTTTCCACTGTTTAGGCTCATCTGGGGCACTACAAACGGAACATGACCCCCATCAATGTTTGCATTCCAAAACGTTACTGCTTCCTTTCCAAGCCCTGCCGTGCGCCCAAACAGTTCCCCCCCCACATATGGGGTATCAGCGTACTCAGGACAAATTGGACAACAACTTTTGGGGTCCAATTTCCTTGGGAAAAATCAAAAATTTGGGACTAAAAAATCATTTTTGTGGAAAATAGTTTTTTTTTTTTTTCACACCAGGCATTATAAACTTTTGTGAAACACTTTGGGGTTCAAAGTGCTCACAACAGATCTAGATAAGTTCCTTAGGTGGTCTAGTTTCCAAAATGGTGTCACTTGTGGGGGGTTTCCACTGTTTAGGCGTATCAGGGACTCTCCAAACACGACATGGCGTCCAATCTCAATTCCAGCCAATTTTAGTTTGAAAAAGTCAAACGGCGCTCCTTCCCTTACGAGCTCTGCCGTGTGCCCAAACAGTGGTTTTCCCCCACACATGGGGTATTGGCGTACTCAGGAGAAATTGCACAACAACTTTATCTGCCCATTTTCTCCTTTTACCCTTGTGAAAATAAAAAGAGTTTGTAAAAGATCATTTTTGTGGCTAAAAAGTTAAATATTAATTTTTTCCTTCCACGTTGCTTCAGCTCCTGTGAAGCACCTGAAGGGTTATTAAACTTCTTGAATGTGGTTTTGAGTACCTTGAGGGGTACAGTTTTTAGAATGGTGTCATTTTTGGGTATTTTCTGCTATATAGACCCGTCAAAGTGACTTCAAATGTGAGGTGGTCCCTAAAAAAATGGCTTTGTAAATTTTGTTGTAAAAATGAGAAATCACTGGTCAACTTTTAACCCTTATAATTTCCTAACAAGAAAAAAAATTTTGGTTCCAAAATTGTGCTGATGTAAAGTAGACATGTGGGAGATGTTATTTCTTAACTATTTTGTGTGACATATTTCTCTGTTTTAAGGGAAAAAAAATTCAAGATTTGAAAATTTTCAAAATTTTCGCCATATTTGGGTTTTTTTAAAAAATAAACGCAAGGTATATCGAAGAAATTTTACCACTAACATGAAGTACAATATGTCACGAGAAAACATTCTCAGAATCGCGAAGATCCGTTGAAGCGTTCCAGAGTTATAACCTCATAAAGAGACAGTGGTCAGAATTGTAAAAATTGGCCGGTCATTAACGTGCAAACCACCATTGGGGGTGAAGGGGTTAAGATTAATAGGGGTGCCCAAACTTTTTCATATAACTGTATATTTTTAACTAGGGTTACATCCTTGCCAGGTTACCGTCTACAAGGATATAGAGCTGCGTTACTGGCCATCAATCATCGTGACTCCTGATTGGAATAACTGGGAATTTTCTCTGATGTCGCTTCACTCTTATTGCATCTTATCATTTATGGCGACAATGAAGTATAAGACCACCTTCTTCTCTCCTCTCTTTTGTTTCACTACTTATCTAACTTTTTTGATTTATACCTCTGTGTTGTACTCCAGAAATTAACACCATACATGTTAAATAAGACTTATACCTCTGTATTTTGCTACACAAATTATGAGACAACAGTAGTTATAACCATTTTTTCCTAGAATAAGCAACCAATTTTTTAATGATGTCAATAAAATACATTTTAAAATGAATCATACCAATCAGAAGGATTCTACCAATCTTGGAGTGCTGTTCGCTGGCTTTTTGTGATCCATCGGTCCCATAGACTTCAAATAGAGCTGCTTCGCACATGTTGAAGTTCTGCTCTATGCACAGTGGTAGTGATGATCAACTGGGAACTCTTCTTCTCATTCTCATGACTGATGGGAGTCACAGGGTTTTATCACCTACTGATGGATTGGTGATTATGTCCATTGTGGGAAAACCACTTTTAATTATGTATAATACAATTACAACCTGCAATAATTATGTCTGCCATCGTGAATAGAATTATGTTAGGCTAAATTTCCTCTTTCCAAATACATTGTATTAATTTTTTAATGTATTTTTTAATCTTTTTTACTCTCGATGCTCCTATAAAATATGATAGTTAATACACATTCTTTAAAAGCCCAGGTGACCGAGCAACAGTGTAAATGGTTTAATTATCATTTCTATATTATTGTATGTACCGTATATAATTTGGACTAAATTACAGCTTCTGAATTTGTCTTCTGTCAGGGTCTGTAAAAAATAAAATGTAAATTTTAGTTAATTAAATTTTATTTGTAATTAATGCAGACAAAGAATTTGTAGCAGTGTATCACTAAATTGCACCTTCAAGGGAAATCATATCTTTGTCAGTATGTTCTTGGATCAGTATATATTTGGATGGAAAGTTAACTGCTTATTGCTGTAGTAATGTAGTGAATGTAATGTAGTGAATCATAGATTTTAAGAAATCACATCCTCTTCAAAATATTTAGACTTGAGAGTCCTCAGTGGTTGATACCTTTTAATGGCTAACTGAAAAGATGGTAACAAATTGCAAGCTTTCGAGACTACTCAGGTCTCTTCATCAGGCGAAGACTAATACAAAATCTGAAGAATCACATATTTATACACAACAGGACACAGGAATAATGCAATAAGATAAGACAAGTGACGTGAAGCAGAACTGTCATTATGGCATAGGGATGAACATAAATATTGGAACAGTTCATAGATAAGGAGTGAAAGTTTTATTACCCTCTGATTGGAGTCTGCTATTGTGTTTTGATGCCTCTAGAAGGTCAGAGAAGCAGATTCCTTAATTGATGTAGAAAGACATGAAACCTTGGGATATATTCATCCCAGCACTAAGAGTGTCAAAGGTCATCATAAGTTTATATTCCCAAACCTTTCTATCTTTCTCAGATTTGAAATTAGATTTTAATACAAGTAATTCCATATCCATCATGCTATGACCGGGCATACAAAAGTGTTTTGCCACAGGTAAATCCATTCTTTTTTCTCTTATTGTGTGGCGATGAGAATTCATCCTTGTTCTCAGTTTTTGCCCGGTCTCCCCCACATACAGACCCCCAGTTGGACATTTCGTACAAATAATTAGGTACACCACATTAGATGTGATGCAGCTGAAAGTACCTGGAATCTTGTAGTCAATAGCAGACTCCAATCAGAGGATAATAAAACTTTCACTCCTTATCTATGAACTGTTCCAATATTTATGTTCATCCCTCTGCCATAATGACAGTTCTGCTTCACGTCACTTGTCTTATCTTATTGCATTATTCCTGTGTCCTGTTGTGTATAAATATGTGATTCTTCAGATTTTGTATTAGTCTTCGCCTGATGAAGAGACCTGAGTAGTCTCGAAAGCTTGCAATTTGTTACCATCTTTTCAGTTAGCCATTAAAAGGTATCAACCACTGAGGACTCTCAAGTCTAAATATTTTTCTATCTACTGGCTAACACGGTACGAAGATACACATCTTTCCTATATCCTCTTCAAGAAATTCCCACAATGTAAATTGACTGATGCTACGATTTGGAAAAGCAAAGGATTACATTTGAAGCTTATCTTCACAAAGTGCACCACTAAATCCACATCAGTCATTACTGCTGTGTTATTTCGCCTGTGCAGAGGTCTGACGTGTACAAATCCTAACACTTTCAGCACTGCAAGTTTTTTTTATTGTGCTGAGCTGGTAAAACCCATCTTGCCTATCGGTAAACAATACCTTTGGCAACATAAGACCTTGTAAAGCATAAATTTCTCCACCTAAAGGAATTAATGGTGCTTCCAGTTATGCAAAAAAATAAATCTGTGGCTCATGCCAAAATATGTTATTTTTCTTTTTCTTTATACATCATGAACTGCGCACTTGCCCATTCTGCACACCACTGATTAAGTCCTGCATAGCTTGCAGGACTTAATAAGACAGAGTCCATACTTCATGGCCAGTACAGACCCTGCCTGATGCATTAACCCCTTCCCGACATATGACATACCGGTATGTCATATCTTGCGGGTGCTTTCCGCAAATGGATGTACCGGTACTACGTCATGGTGATCATGATGACACAGGAGTAGTACCCGCACGATTGCCCCCAGTAGCTTGGCTTAAGTGAAAGCTGGCACAGCCAGGGGTGATGCCCGCACAGCCGGGGCTGCTAAACCATCTAGATCGCAGCATTTAGAAGGTTAGGATAGGGAGGGGGATCCCTGTCCCACCTGATTGGCACACCTGTAATGTGATCACAAGGGCCTGACGGTTGCCATGACAGCAGGAGGTCAAATAATGATCTCCTGGACTGTCACCTGCGGTGGTGGCCTGTGAGACGTTGTGAGGAGCATGATCTAAAAGGTGTTCTGTCAGTGTAACAGTGACAGGTGTAATGCATTGCAATGCTTGTGCATTGTAGTGCCTAATATTAGTGATCAAAATAATAAAAGTTGCAGTCCCATAGAGGGAGTATGTAAAAAAAGTAACTGTAAAAATAAAGCAAACAAAATAAAGACCAAAAAAAAATCGAAAGAAATATTACGCCAATAAATACGTATTTATATGTAAAAACAAAAAGAGAACGTCCCGATCTATAAAACTGTAACATTATTTAACCCTACAGTAAACATCATAAAAAAGCAGCAAAAATAATAATCTATAATAATCTTTATTTTTTATATAGCGCTAACATATTTCGCAACGCTTTACAGTTTGCACACATTATCGTCGCTGTCCTCGATGGGGCTCACAATCTAGATTCCCTACCGGTATGTTTTTGGAATGTGGGAGGAAACCGGAGTACCCAGAGGAAACCCACGCAAACACGGGAAGAACATTCAAACTCCTTGCAGATGTTGTCCTTGGTGGGATTTGAACCCAGGACTCCAGTGCTGCAGTGCTATGCACTGAGCCACCGTGCCGCCCAGTGCAAAAAGGCCATGTAAAAGCAATTTTATTTTCTACAAAACTGTTGTTATTGTGTAAAAGCAGCAAAACATTAAAAAACAATATAAGTGTGTATGCATAATGACCGGAAGAATAAATCTGTCTTATCACTTTTTACTACACGGTGAACAATGTAAAACAAAAATTAGTGAATTGCAGGTTGTTGTTAATTTTGTCTCCCAAAAAGCGGAATAGAAAGTGAATCACAAACAAAAAATGTTTTGTGTCCAAAAAAACACTGACTCATCCTGCAAAAAAAAGCCCTCACATGACTTTGTCAGCAAAAAAATAAAAATTACAGCCTTCAAAATATAGTGATGCAAAAGAACTTCATTTTATAGAAAAGCGTTTTTAGTGTGATAGTAGCCAAACATATAATAATATATAAATGTGGGATCGCTGTTCATACTAATCCATAGGGCAAAATCTGTCTTTTCACTTATACCATACAATCAATAATTAAAAATCAAATACACAGAACAAATTCTTGAACTGTTATTGATTTGTTCTGTCTGCCTCCCAAAGATCACAGTAAGGCTCAGCTCACATTTATCCTGCGCTCTAGACTAATCGCTTACACCGGGGTTTCTATGTAAATCTCTGACAAAATTCCAGATGAAAAATTCACTACAATGAGCTAGAAGGAGTGATTTTGAACTCACTTCTGGCCTGTCATCCAGCGTTGTCCGTTTCTTTTACGCATATAAACAAAAGTTTGGTGAGCCAAAGTTTTGTTCACCTCTGAAAAGATGGACAGCGCTGAAGAGAGGCCAGACAGAGTCCCTGCTGCTTCATTAATGAATGGATTCGTCTGGGGTTACATTTGAATCACGTATTTCTGAGATGTAGATGGAAACCCCAATGTAAGTGCTCTGCATAGAGCACAGGATAAATGTGAAATGATCCAAAATGTTCTGTATCCCAAAATGCTACTAATAAAAGCTTCAACGCACAAATAAAGTCCCCACTCAGGTCCATCATCTGTTAATGGAAATATAGGGGGCTTCCACATTACTAGTAGCACAAAGGCTCTGGAAAAGTGTCATGGCTCCCTCCCAAATAGAAATCCAGCAAAATCTGTGCTCCCAAATTCAAATGCCCCCTCATTTCTGAGCCCCACAGTGTGCCTAAACCACATTTAGTGTACACATATTTGGCATTTCTGTTCGATAAGAGCCCACCTAATTTACTGGTGCATGTCTCCAGAAGCATGAGCTGCGCATAATGTATGGACACTACAATGTACTGGACTGAAAACACCCATGGAGTAAAAATTGTCGCTACACCTGTAGATAAATTCCCAGAGGTGTATGATTTCTAAATTGGGGTTACTTCAGGGGGATGCTGTTCTTCTAGTGCTTAGGGGCTCTGTAATTGGAATCCGCAACATATAGTGTATTGCCGCGTTCAGCACAAATTGTGTGACAAATTTTGGTGCCATTTTTACCCAGTTCCACTGTGAAAATGAAAAATCTGGGTTTAAAACAAAATTTGGGTCACTTATGGGGAGTTCTGCTGTTCTGGGACTTCAGGGTCTCTGTCAGTGTGACATGGCACCTTCAAACCATTCCTCTGAACCCCAATATGGCGCTCCTTCTCATTTGAGCTTTGCTCTGTGCCTGAAAAGTAGTTTCCGATTACATGTACAGTATTGGTGCACTCAGGAGGAATTGCACAAAAAACTGAGAAGTCCATTTTTTTCCCGTTTTAGCCGTTATATAAATTAAAAACTTGGTACTAAAACAACATTTTAGTGGTAAAAATTTAATTATTTTTTCTTCACCACCCAATGTATAAAATTATTTGTGGCACTTGTGGTGTCAACATGCTGACTGCCCCCCTAGATGAATTAATTGAGTTGTGTAGTTTGTATAGTGGGGTCACCTATGCGAGGGCCTGCTGTTCTGGCATTTCAGAGGCTCTGCCAATGTGACATGGCACCCTCAAGCATTACAGCAAAATCTGAACTCCAAAATGGTGCTCTTTCTTTTCTGAGCTTTGCACTGTGCCTCAAAAGTAGTTTTCGACCACAAAAGTTATCTGCATACTCAGGAAAAATTGTGTAACAAATTGTACCATTCATTTTCTCCCATTATCCCTTTTTGAAATTTTAAAACTTAGTGCCAAAGCATTATTTTAGTGAAAAAAAATGTAATTTTTTATTTACACATCCCAATGTTATACAACTTTGTGAATCGTCTGAGGGATAGAAATGCTCACTACACCCCTAGATGAATTCTTTGAGAGATGTCTCCAAAACGGGTCATTGTGTGGCGTTTCTGCTATTTTGGCATGTCAGGGACTCTTCAAATGTGACATGGCGCCTTCAATCTATTTCAGCCAAATTGGCACTCCGAAATCCAAGTAGTAGTGCTTGCCTTCCAAACTTCGCCATGTACTGAAACAGTAGTTTTCCTCTACATATAGGGTATTGGTGTACTCAGGAGAACTTGCCCCACAAATTGTCCTTTTTATTTCTGTTAACCTTGTGAAAATTAAAAAATGAAGAATAAAGGAACATTTTTGTGGGAAAAATTAGATTTTTTTTTATTTTCACTGCTCAATGTAATAAAATTCTGTGAAGCACTTCTGAAAGGTGCTCACCACACCTCTACATAAATTACATTAGGGATGTAGTTTCCAAAATGGGATCGTTTGTGGGGAGATTCCACCTTTTAGGCACATCAGGGGCTATAGAAACACGACATGGCATCACCATGTATTCCAGTCAATTTTGCACTCCAAATGTCGAATGGTGCTCCTTCCCTACTGAGCCTTGCCATGCTCCCAAACAGTAGTTTTCCACCACATATGGAGAATCAGTGTACAGTGTACTTGTTGCATAACAAGTTGTATGGTCCATTTTTTCTGTTACCCTTGTGAAAAAGAAAAATTTGCATCTAAAGCAACATTTTTTTTTGAGAAAAATGTGATTTTTTTATATTCACGGCTCAACTTTATAAAATTCTGTGAAGGATCTGTGCTCACCACACCTATAGATAAATTCCTTGACGGGTGTAGTTTCCAAAATGGTGTCACTTGTGGCGGGTTTCCACTGTTTAGGCACATCAGGGGCTCTGCAAACGCAACATGGTGTCTGCTATCTACTTCAGTTAATTTTGCTCTCCAAAAGTTGATGGGTGCTTCTTCCCTTCCAATTCCTGCCCTGCACCCAAACACTAGTTTTCCATCACATAAGGGATATCAGTGTAATTAGGAGAAATTGCACAACAAATTATATAGAATTGCCTAATAAATAGGCAATACCTGCATGTGTTGCCACTGTCGAACAGCCGCAAGACACGCAGTCACAGTGACTCGAACATAGTATTCAAGCATGCCGAAGATACTGTATTAGCGCATGAGCGCGCTCAGATAACACCTTACCCAAGCACGCTCGCTCATCACTAATAATTATATTACAAAGTTTTGCATTATTATCATTGTTATCAACAGGTTATACCAAATATTTTTTAAAAACAAGCATCCTCTTGCTAATTTTATGTATTATAGTCAAAAGTAATAAAGTGTTTAGCAAAAATATATACATTTAGTTTTAGGGCGAGATGACTTTTTATATTTATTTTACAGTTTTTCAACTGCATCAACATCCTGGATGCAGATACCGTTGCATCATAATTTAGATTTTGGCTTATAATATACTGTAAATGCAAAAAGCTTACGAAGTCTCCTTATGCTGTTTTATGCCATCTGATTGTCTTACAGAGATCAAAAACTTATTGATAGGTCAATTATAGTGTTGAGCGATACTGCTCGATATCTAAAAATATCGTATCGAAATGGTATCGCCGATATCACTAAATATCGTCGATATCCGATTCTGATACCGGAAGTCCCATGTAAGTCTATGGGAACAAAATATCGCAACAAAAAAAACCCTTTCTTTCGTTGTAAACACAAAATATACACACATAGAATACATATATATATATACATGTCATTGTGACATATATATATACATATATTTATAGTTTATACACTTCTACATAGTAAAATAGACTCTGATTCAATTGCCGGGTAAAGCCGTGACATACCCCATAGAAGTCGACGGGCTCGGTGCCGAGTACCCCCAAAACCTCTGGCTCTGTGCGACTCAACTTGGGCGTCACGAACAGGATTCTGTAGCTCGCTATAAGCGAGTCCTGTGTGCCTGAATTGAACTGGTTTTGTGCTTGAGAATTGCTAAAATCATCAGAGAATGTATTTGCCATTTTTCAGCCATATCTGCGTCACGACGAGGCACTGGTGAAGAAGAAGGGCGTGCTCTTCGTGGGTGTCACTCAGTGGCGCGAAAACGATGGCCGACCACTGTAAATGGTACTGCAATGTAACATTGTGCCCCACAGCTCTTCAGTTCCGCCTCCTCATCCTCCTCAGTGTGCGGAAACTAACACAAAGGTCCCGCCTCCCTACAAAAGAGGGGCCCTCTCCAGATGCTAATGACACATGTGACTTGGCAGAGATGGCTAATGGACACGAGCAGAAGTGTGAAGGGATGGAGCAGTCAGAGCTCTCCCCCCACGGAAGCGACCCGATCGCCACGGAACCACCGTTGGGCACCCGGCCTGGAAACCCTCCTACACTGCAAGAAGCGGAGGATACCCTAAGAGGCCTGGCCCGGCACCGGGAGGAGGTCGCCAGGATGGAAGCCAGCTGGCGTGCCCTAAAAATAAACTTGGAGCGGCGCCAATCCCTCTTACCTGAAGTGTCTGTACCGGAAGGTGAGGCACCCGTTCTAGTAGAGGAGCCCTTGCAATGTGATCCGGTTGACGTTGTCGCAGTGGAGGCACCCGTTCCTGCAAAAAACTCTGCACCGGCAGCACCCCAGATCCCGCTGTCTGCCCCCGTCACTGTGACAGAAGAAGCGACACCCGTCCTCATGGAGGAGGCCGCGCAGGCACCAGAGGTCTACCTGCCTGTACCGGAGCCCCGACTGTCATCTGTTCCAGAGCCGGCTGCTTCCTCCGCAGGTGAGCGCCGCCAGGACTGGGGGGCGCCAGGAGAGCTGCCGCAAACCGGACACTGTAAGCTGTAGTTTGATGGTGGAGACATGGAGCTGCTGGTGGAGGAGAATTTCAACCGGCGTCAGGAGGAAGAGTGGAAACGTTGGGAGCGGGAAGCAGAGCGACAAAGGGAGCAGCGAGAAACCCAAAAGCTTCGCCAACGTCAGCTGGAGAAGGACCGGGCAGATAAGGACCGGATGAGAAAAGATAAAGGAACCCTGTGGGAGCCGCGGCGTAAGGGTGCAGTACGGAGCTTTAAATTGAAAGGTGGTTGGGGCTTCATCCAGGAGCCTGGACTTTATTTAGAAGTTTTTGTGAACCGGCGGGACGTGGAGGCTCATCTCCCAGAAGGACACCCGGGGAGGGACCTGTTGCCAGGAGACTTGGTGACTTACACCCGACACTGGGGTTACAATGGATGGTACGCCCTAAATGTTACCAGGTGCGACCCCTACTCCCCAGAGTGTCAGGAACCTGTGAGACCCTCGGAGCCTTCAGCCTCCACATCCAGGCCTCTGCAAAAGTGCCCACCCCACGCCGTAAATCTCCCCAGCCTCCCTCAGTGGTCTCCTCAGCAGCCCCAGCTATGGACATGATAAGTATAGCTGGCCCGTACCCGGCGCCTGTTAGGCCCCCTGGGGTTCATTCAGTCCGGGACATAGGGTTCCAGACCCGGAGGGAGATGAAAGAGGTGGCCACACAGACCCAGATAGCGGGTCACGACTTGACTGTACAGGCCACACGACGTCATCAGGTCCTGGTGGTCCTTGGTGCCTCGGATGTTTGGCAAGCATCAGAAGAGTACCAGGTGGTACCTGGAACACCCCTGCCAAAGAATTATAAATAACCCGGACAGGGTCCCTGTATGTAAATAGTTAAATTGTTTATGTACCCGGACGGGTGAATGTTCATAAAAAAGTTTTTTAATTTAATAAAAAAAAAAAAAACACAGTTTTCATTACTTTTATTACAGTCTCATCCTGCGACGCCATCGATCTCCTGTAAAAAAATGAAAAAAAAAAGTATACCACCTGACCGACGCAGTCCATAGTAACGAGTGTCCCACGACGATCCAGCTCTGCTACATCAGAATGACAGGCAGAGCCTGTCATCCCGGCGCAGCACAGCTGATTACCTGCTTCCCCGGCGGTGACGTCATCGGACTGGTTTACGGCCGGGATTACCCTGCAGTCACTGCAGTTATCGCGAAAAACTGCATGTGACCGCCAGGGAGAAGATAATGGCGGCCATCAAGCAGTCCAGGACGTGACCGCCGGAGATCTTCTGCCAGGTAAGTGCCGCTGACTCCTGACAGACCCGACCGACGGACACTCACAGTGACAGTGACAAATCCGATTCCGGTATTCGATAAGACGAAAATATCGAAACGAATTATCGAAAGGCCGATAGAGCTAATATCGGCCGATACCCGATATTTGCAATATCGTATCGCTCAACACTAGTCAATTATAATTTTTTTTAAATAGGAGAAAGTGTATTTTGGGGCATGGTCAACATTGGTGAATGAGATAGCAAAATAAGCTAAAGCATAGACTAGTGTTAATGAATACTGTTTTTGTGCAGAGGTGAAGAGCGTATTGGCAAGTGTCACTGTATGAAGGACTATAAAGTGACTTTGAACATACAAGAAGTCGACATGTATCTCTCAGCAGAAAAATACAACATTCTCCTTTAAGACTTTGGCAGCATTAAGGCAAAAGAGAGAAGCATTGAATGCAAATAATGTCATCAGATATGGTTCTTCTTTCAGTTGGCAGAGGATAGGTTAATAAGGAGGGTGAACAGAATACAATCAATAGGAAAAAAGCGCAATCTTCTGACTAGGCACTGTGTGCAAGCTGCAAAATGGAGCCAGCCGTTTGATTGTAATTAGAGATACACAATACGGTGCCTGCTGAGGAAAATGGACGAGTGATACAAACACAGAATATTAAGTATGTAGAGAATGCTATTGCTTGCTTCTGGCCCAGCAAAGAACTGCTGCAGGAATCTCTTGTGCAAATGAATATACGCTGACCAAGAGTTAGCACGTGTAAGAACCCGATTTGTGGTCACATTTTTTTTTTGTTATTTCTAATATTTTTGGGATACATTTTATAAATTTATACAATATTTTAGAACATGAAGTTATGTAGTGATCTGATGCCATGCATTCATCAAATGACTATTATTAATGCAATGAAATAGTAAACACTTTTTATTATTTGTCAAACAGTCTGAGATCAGGAGTAATCTTTCCTTACATTGAGGTCAGTCAGTTATCATTTGCTTTTTTTCAAATTATTTTATATCCTGTTAAATTTGACTTTGCAACACATAAAAAGAGTAAGTGAATTACCACTTGGTTCAGATTGCGTTCGGGGCTAACTTTCATTATGTGGCGTATGTTTAAAGAGTGCAGGCAAACATACACTCTAGATATATGCCACTCTATGCTTACACACATGACAAATGTGACTCATGGCATTGGTTCGGCTAATGAGAGTGTAATGAGGTTGCTGGGTGGTGGTGTGCCCCTTTAAAATATATTATATAATACAATGGCTCTTCATGATGGAGTGCCATCTGGAGTCACCCCTTTAGGGATGACTGATGTATTGTAGGCATATACTGGAGGCAACTCAAGATAACTTTGTAACCAAGAAGCTTGGAAACCATCAAGCCGCATGTATAATGGTTACAAACAATCTTACCTTAGACAACAGCTAGAACAAAAGAAGATGATTGCAATAAACATGAAAGGTGAACTTGCACTTGTAACACTTTACACAACCTAATCGCGTATGTCTCAGCAGGTTCTAAGGCACAGTCTCTCTAACACTCATGGTAAAGCACAGAAATCTCTCTCTTTTATTGCTTGGATCAGTCCTTCCTCAGGTCACATCTCTTTAAAGCAATGTACTGCAATAGCACTTCTTGGAAATTTGTGGACTTCTTTGTCCTAACCATACAGTTACCCTATAGTAGTCTCTCACATTGGGGCCCCAGTGTCCTTGCCTGCTCTGTGGTGGAAAGCCTCTTCATTTACAGGTATCAGTGTACAAACGTCATCTGGCGTGACTAAACTTTGCCCTTATATCAGTTACATTTCATCATCAAGCAGATGTCCCCGTCACCCACAAAAATAACAATGCTCTGAAGTGGTAATCCTCGTCATCTCCCAATAATGCTGGAATACTGTCTTCTTGACTGGTCTCCTTTAGTGTGGATATACCATGGGATGGTAGAACTAGGTGGAGCTTCCTGCTTTGCTCCTCTTTGTCCGTTGCTATAGCCCTGGGATAGAGTACCAAGAGATACTCGCCCTACTTGCTAGCCAGCTACGATGCAGACACTTTCTTTGGTCTACATATTTTTCTTCTCTTCTGTCTGTCTGTGTGTCTTATCTTTACTAGAGGGAAATAGGGTTTTTTAATGGACTTTGTCACGTAGCCACATAAAATTACTCTGTTACCCCTATAATACCAGTGCATACTGTATGATAGGAATGAGGAAGCCGCCCCCTAGACTCAGGAGATAGTTCAAACACAGCTCTCAATTTGAGAACATAGATCTCACTTTGCAGAAAGAAGAATGTGTTGTAGCTCTTGAATGTTACAGTACACATTTTGTAAAGGAGGAGTGCCATTGTTTGCTAATTTTTTTTGAAAGATCCAAAAGTTGTAATTATAAATGTTGTTGTAAGATGTAGTAATGGTTCTGATGTATCTTCAGTATGGGTGCTTTCACATTGCATTCTGTGTCTCCATTGGGGCATAGGTCCTAAATCCCCAGCAAAACGGGGTCCGGACGCATGCACCAATAAACTGCAATAGTGACGGCAGAGCGATTTCGCTCTCTGCAGGGCATTTTTTGGGGACTGTACGCCTACAGGAGGCGGACACTTAGACATAGTAGTCTGAGTGTCCGCCTCCTGTAGGGGTACATTCCCGAAAAAAGTGCACAGCAGAACTCACATTCACTCTGCCATCACCATTGAAGTCTATTGACCATATCGGCATATGCGTCCAGACCCCTGTTTCCAGGGGATTTTGGGCGTATTCCCTGACGGGGATCCAGTACGCAATGTGAAAGCACCCTATAAGGTTCTTTCCTATCTGACACCATAGTTACATGTGTTTAGATTAGAGAGTAAATATTTTGTAATAGTTATACAAATTCCTCCTCACATTGGGGCATATTTATGAAATATATTAAATTCTTAGAATATGCAAGCTTGGACTACAGAGCCATATTTATCATGCTTTTACACCATCTATTAGTTGGCTTACTTTGTGCCGGAAATGGGCACCACAATTTTGGCACATTTTTTAGGTACATTGTATTGCACATCATGCCACGACACTTTCCCTATAAACCACACCCTTTTCAGAGAAATCAAAACCAATAGTCAGATAAGTCGTAAAAAGTGTCTAAAACCCCAAAAAAATATGGGGCAAGTCATGGAAGTACAAAGGAAAAAATTGTGATCCAGCTCACCCATAATGAAGTTGCCAGCGATCCTTGGCTCGGATAAAATCACTCCTGCAAGGTGGCAACAAACGAGTGCAAAATAGAGAGAATCTAGACGTTCTTCGAATAAACAAAATCTACGCAAACATTTTATTATAGATTTAGATAAAACAGGACATAAAAATATGAGAGCTTAACCTACACATTTCAAACTAAAAAATAGTCCTTACTCATGAATGATGACTATGTTTTAGTTCAAAACGCGTAGGACAAACGCTCATATTTTAGAGTAATGGGAATGTCCTGTTTTATCTTAATCTGTAATAAAGTTTTTGCATGGATTTTTTTATTCTAAGAACGGCTGGATTTTCTCTATTTTTCCCAAGTCATGAAAGACAGTATTTTTTTTACCGCAAATTAAACCAGTATGTTGGCTCAACCAGGTTGATAAATATGCCCCATTATATTCTATGATGTTATTTGCATGTGTATTTTTTTTTCTGCTGATTCATGGCCCTCATAAAAAATGAGACATCCTATTTCTGGTCTGTTTTGCGGAAAGAACTCTCGCATTCAACTGAATGAGTCAGTGAAGACACAGCGTACCGATGCCAACCTAGTGCTGTCCGACTTTCAGTGAATGCTTGCTAGGAGTAATTTCGGAAACCTACATCAGGTTTTTGTTTATTTTTTGCTTATGAGAAAAACTGATGACACATTGATGTTAAAAATGGACACATTAACAAAATCCTGATGAAAATCTGATCAAGCACACTGAAAATGTTGAGAGGCCACTAAGAATTAATCATATGTAATCTCAAAGGAGTAATCCAGATGAATGGGAGACGCCACGTCTACAGATATCGTCTACAGAAATCTGTAGATGGGACATCACTGAACACTCACTTTCACATCGGCTATCCTCGGGTTTCATATTGTTTGCAGCATATCACCAATTCATAGTGGCAGCATTTGTTCAGACAAGGTAAGATGCCAACATTAGAATCTGTAACCATTGCTCTTGCTGCTAACTCAAACATAATCTAACAATGCCTAGGAAATGGATTAAAGTAACCAAATATGAAGCTCCTAGTCAATCAATAACGACATTTGGAAACTTTGGGGTTTTTTTTGCAATGGGGATGTAGAAATTACTTTTAAACTTATGTAACTCCTTTGGCCATTTTGCCTACTATAGTCTTAACATTGAAAAAAGTGCACAAAATATAAAGTTGAGTCGCACCTAGCCAGGGCCTGTGGGGTACTCGGCAACGAGCCCGTTCACTTCACTGGGGATGTCACGGGTAGCACAGCTCGGACTGTTGCCCTGGGCGCTCACTAAAAAGGGGATATTTACAGGGGATTATAAGTTTGTTGAAATGTTCGTGACGCCACCTGTGGTTCCTGGTCAGGATGACCAGCGCTGCAGGGTAGATCCTCTGAGGGGTTGTTACTGGGCAGCAAGGTGTTAAGTCTCCCACAGGCGAGACTGATCCCTCAGGGTATATGGCAGTGTAATATAGGGGTGCAGGAGCAATAAGGCAGACACACACAAGAAAGTCTCTTTCTGTACCTTTACTGATGGTGAAGTTGTAGGCACGACCCGGGAAGCTGTCAGGGTGGAGGATGCACGTCCAGTAATCCCACTGAGTAGGTGTAGGGCCTCCTTACTCCTTTAAGTGTGTGAGTTTCTGACTTGCATAAAACAAAGCCTAACTCCGTCTTCTCAGCTACGCCCGGCTGACCTTGTAGTGAGGCCTTCTTGTGGACAGAACTAAGTCTCTATATGGCTGATCAGGCCAGACTCCTGTTCTTCCTGACCCCGGTTATGTATCAGCACTGTTGGGCCCCTGCGACCTGTAGTCCAGCAGGGTCTCCGGTGTCTCCTACCAGTCGTGCAGATGCTGACAAGCGCGGACCCGGTGTCCGGTGGTGCAGAGTGGAAGTAAGCTATCAATGCTGGTTAACCTCTGTCACTCTCTCTCTTCTTTCTTCCACCTGCCTTTCGTCCTACTCTCACCACTATCATAAGCACAAGCTAGCAGCAAATGTCAGCTTTCTTTATCTTCACCGCTCTCCAAGCGTCGGCACGCTTACTCACTAAAACGCTCACTGAAGGTCTCTCAGTAAACTCAATTTTGACCAGGCTAAGTAGTAATCTTTCCCACTACTACTGGACTCCACTCCTAAACTGAGTGTTTGCTGAAGTCTTCAGGATTTCTCTTTCTGGCTAGTCTTTCCCTCTCAGCTCGTCTGAGGTCACTGCCGTTCTGACTAGAATCTCTCACAGTCTGCTCTAATCTCCTCTGCTGAGGTAAAACTGACACTCTGAGGTAAAACCAACGACTAGCTAACTCTCAGCTAGACTGCCTTCATCTCCCTGCTGTCGTCTCCAAGGGCTCCCTCTGGTGGCACCAGGAAAATGTGGAGTGTTGTGTGCTTATGGGTTGTTGTGGGTTTACCTTTCGTGCATCTTCCAGGGTAACATGTGGCTCCAGTCACAGCTGGGCTACACATCCCCCCCTAGTTAATATCAGCACTCCCGGGCTGAAAAAGAAAACAATTTTTTTTATAACATGAACAAATAACATCAATTATAACTCTTCCCTTGCAGGAGGTAAGGATTGTAAGGTTTCATATAGTAACTTATACAAACTATTTCACATCCTATTTACTTTTCACTTGATATTGGTGCACTGCTAATTCTAGCCTATCATTGGATTACCACTTGATGTACCCGCCTTGATCTTCCGTTATGCTTGCTTTACGCCAGTGAGTAATCATGGCCTTCTGATCTGCCTGCCGGAAACTGTATCTGACTCTAACCTTCTTGGATCTCAAGCATCTTCTGGGCGATCGTCTATGTCCTAGTGGACTCTGAACTCCACTCTTGAGGCCACTTCAGACGTTTTCATGGATGCTAACAGGAGCAGAGTCGTTTTTGAACTATTTTGCTGACTAGATACCCGGCTCACTGCGTTGAAGCTGCTTCTGTGGTTGGCAACTTGAAGTATGAATTATCCAATCCTGATACAAGCAATACAGAAATCTTTCTAGCCTGTGTGCTTCAAGTTTTCTCATTTCCCATAACAGAGTTTCTTCTCGTAATTACAAATTCTGAGCACATTTAGTGTCTCTGTAGGTTGGAAGGCTTTCTCCATTGTAATTTGGTATCGGTTTTCCTATTGTACTTGGAATGACATGGTTATGACTTCTCCACCATGTCAGTTTGTGCATTCCCTTTTTTTTTTTTGCAGATCTATCCAGGTAAAACACTGATTGTTTTTTTCTTTTTTCTCTTACTTTTTGTCTCTCAGAACTCTGTATATCAGATGTCCCGTGTTTGTAAACTTCATGTAACATCAGTTTGGATTCTACAAACCATTCCATCATGGGCAGTTTCCTGTCTTCTTCTTAGCAGGGTGCAATGGTGAACTACTATGTGATTTCATTATGTTAGTTCATCTTCCTCTCTTCAGTGTACCTGTCTTCAGAAGATCTAACAATGTGATCCCTTTACAGAACATTTTGGGAGTGACTTGTCTAATACTTCTTGCATGTTGCAAATGACAGAATCCTTTAAACAATCCCTTCAAGGGACCTACATAACACTTTGTCAGTGGTTGGACAATACCTGAAATTTTGCAGCTGATTAGCTGTATCTTGAGGGGCGACCCAGGACCTGGATAGTGACCCCATTTCAGGGTAATTCCTGCCAAGTGCACTTTCATGGTCAGGACGATTTCAAAAATTCATGGGTGAAGTTGTTATCTGCTGCTTTTTTTTTCTGCCACGCATTTTTCACCATTTCCTACTGAAACGATCCACAGGGAGCAAACGACACTTAGAGGTTTTCCAGCTTCTGTAGGCAAACCCCGTGCGATCGTGGTGAGTTTAACACCTTGATGTTTTACTTTCTCATCCATGGGCAGGTGTTTGACGACCTACACATATCGGTAGAAACAGTCTACATCCAGTAGCTTTGCGCAAGGAAGCATCTCTCTGAATTCCTGATTAAGCCCTTGATACCACCCGGGTCAATGTCCGCCCTTCAGTGTTGAAAAGGGTTTATCTTACCACGCTATTCAGGCTCGTTGCTCGTGGATCCTCCCATTGCTTGGTGCAGGTACTCAACTCTTTCCGGTCATAATTCTCTTTAGCGAACTCATGCAGGATTGGACAAAGCATATCGTTCAACTTTTACGCCTCCTCTCGTAGATGTGAATTTGATAGTTGACACGGAAACCTCAACTTGCCCATGGCCAGGTGGCTGTTTAAGACAAAGGGTTTGTATGCAAGCAGGAACTTGCTGAGGAGGTAATCTATGTTTTGTATTGGGACAGTCAGGAACTCATTATGTATATTCTGTCCCAGCCCGGTTCTGCTAGCATATGCGATGCACTTCTCGAGGCCATTTTGTTCGAGAGGAAGTCTGTCGTGAGCCCTCAGGCTACAGAGAGGCTGCTAGCAGATACTGATTTCTCGCTTAAACTCCTATTACCGATCCTCAGGTACGTGGAATGGTAAATTCTGCCCTCTTAAGATTGTCCTAGCGGTGTCCCAGCTGAGTTGTAAGAAAAACAATTCTCACTGTTTTCTTTCCATCAAACTCTGGGTTGACTCAGCCTGGGTGTCTAGCTCTGCTATGATCGACTCAGGTGCAAGTGGAAATTTTATGGATGTCTCCTTTGCTCTAAAACAGGAATACGTTCAGTGAAGAAGGCTGCTCCAGTACAGATGGAAACTGTGGATGGTTCCCTGCTGACCTCTGGACCAGTGGATCAGGAAACAGAGCCTTTAAAGGTTCTTATGGGTAAAGATCATCAAGAGAAACTGTCCTTTATGCTTATCTCTTCTCCTCACTTTCCCATTATTCTAGGGCTACCATGGCTGCAGGCTCAGAATCCTACCATTAACTGGGAGACCAAGGAATTACACTTTCCAGAGAAACAGATGAGTCCAAAAATTTCAGCTTGCTCTGTCCTAAAGGAACCATGTCAGTCCCTGAACTACCAGCTGTATACCAGGACTATGTGGATTTATGTGACAAGAAGAACGCTGACCAGCTTCCTCCTCACCGTCCATATGATTGTCCAATTGAATTATTGCCTGGAGCAGAGATACCTTTTGGTAAGATCTACCCCCTGGCGGGGCCCGAGCTGAAGGCTTTAAAAGAGTACATAGACGAAAATCTAGCCAAGGGCTTCATTCGCCCCTCTTCATCTCCTGCAGGGGCACCCATATTCTTTGTAAAGAAGAAAGATGGATCCCTGAGACCATGCGTAGACTATAGGGAACTCAATAAGGTTACTATTAGAAACCGTTATCCATTGCCTTTAATCCCTGAGTTATTGGAGAGAGTGCGACATGCCAAAATTTTTTCTAAACTAGATCTTCGTGGGGCCTATAACTTAGTCCGTATTAGACCTGGGGATGAATGGAAGACTGCATTCAGGTCACGCTATGGACACTTTGAATATCTGGTTATGCCTTTTGGTCTGAGTACCGCCCCAGCCACTTTCCAACACTTGGTGAATGACATCTTCAGGGATCTCCTAGATACATTCGTGGTAATTTATTTGGATGATATTTTAATTTTTTCTAACTCCACAGAGGAACATCATGGACATGTGAGAATGGTCTTGGAACGTCTAAGACAAAATCATCTTTACATCAAGCTTGAAAAGTGTGAATTCCATAAGACCGAAATTCAATTTCTGGGTATGTACTGTCTACACAAGGAATTAGTATGGATGGAAGTAAAACCCAAGCCATCAATGATTGGCCAAGTCCTAGAAATGTGAAGGAGGTACAGCGCTTCATCGGGTTTGCAAACTTCTATAGACGTTTCATTAGAAATTTCTCTGAGGTAGTGTCACCTATCACCCAACTTACCCGGAAAGAGTCTAAGTTCTCCTGGACTCCCCAAGCCCAGGAAGCATTTTCCCGTCTAAAAGATAAATTTACCACTGCACCTATCCTAGTACATCCCAACCCAGAGCTTGCCTTCATAATAGAGGTGGATGCTTCAGACTGTGCCGTGGGAGCTATACTCTCTCAGAGAACAGGTGAGAAGAATGTCTTGCATCCCTGTGCCTTCTTTTCCCAGCAGTTGTCTTCGGCTGAGAAGAACTACGATGTGGGCAATAGAGAGTTGTTGGCCATTATTGCCGCCTTCAAAGAATGGAGACACCTTCTTCAAGGAGCTGCACAGCAAATAGTCGTTCTGACAGACCATCGTAATCTTGAGTTTATCAGGTCGGCTAAGTGCCTGACTCCTCGCCAGGCTCGCTGGAATCTTTTCTTAAACCAATTTAATTTTATTATTTCTTATAGACCAGGATCGCGCAATGGAAAGGCTTTATGCACTCTCTAGGATTTACTCAGCAGAGACACGTCCAATTACTCCTCCTAAGACTATTCTTCCTGACTCTAGATTCCTAGGAGTGATTCATCATCAAGACCTAATTAAAGACATCAAGGAAGCATACCATGCGGATTCTTTTTTGGCTCAACCCCCAAGGGACGTAAGTCTTGTCTTTAAGAATGGTGTGTGGATTCTGGGACAACGTCTGTATATACCTGAAACAGTCAGATTGAGAGTATTGCAACTCATTCACGATTCCAAAATAGCCGGGCATAGAGGAATTCTAAAGACACAGGAATTTCTTTCTCGTTTCTTTTGGTGGCCCACTTGTAGGAAGGATGTTTTGGACTATGTCACTTCGTGTGAGGTTTGTGCAAGATGCAAAACACCTCGCTCTTCACCAACTGGTCTGTTACAGCCTCTTCCCACCCCGTCCCGCCCGTGGGGATCCATTTCTATGGACTTCATTGTGGAATTACCAACCTCTCAAGGGAAGAACACTATTCTAGTGGTGGTTGACCGTTTAACAAAGGCAGCTCATTTTATCCCTTGTGTCGCTTACCCACTGCAAAACAGACATCAGATTTGATGATTAAAGATGTGTTTCGTTTACATGGAGTACCGGATGAGGTTATTTCGGATCGAGGGGTGCAATTCACTTCTAGGTTTTGGCAAAATTTCTGTGCAGCATTGGACATTAAAGTAAACCTTTCTTCTGCTTTTCATCCCAGACTAATGGACAAACCGAACGAACCAATCAAACCCTGGAGCAGTATCTCCGCTGCTTTATCTGCCACCTACAGGATGATTGGGTGGATCTACTTCCATTGGCTGAGTTCTCTTACAACAACTCTCAGAGTGCCTCCACTAAACAGTCTCCTTTTTACTCTAATCTAGGTTATCATCCTAACATTCTACCACGATTTCCCATAGAGACGCCTTTGCCAGCAGTGGCTGAAAGAGTCATGACTTTACAGAAGAATATGGATCTTCTAAAGGAGAATCTGGAATCGGCTCAGGAAAGGTACAAGAAGGCAGCAGATAAATTTCGTAAACCTGCACCAGCTTTTAAGGTAGGAGACCTGGTCTGGCTGTCAACCAGAAATCTTAAGTTAAGGATTCCATCGTCTAAGTTGGGACATAAGTACATTGGACCCTATAAAATCAGTAAGATTATAAGTGCCGTTGCTTGTCGTCTTCAATTGCCCAGAACTATGAGAATCCACCCTGTCTTTCATGTATCCCTACTAAAGGCTGCGACACCCAATACGTTTCCTGGACGTTCTTCTCCTTGCCCTGACCCAGTGCTAGTCGATGGTCAGGAAGAATTGTGGTGGAAAGGATTTTAGATTCCAGGTTGTATAGAAATCAGTTACAATATCTGATTAAATGGCAGGGCTACCCAGTGGAGGACAACTCATGGGAGCCAGTCAATAACGTTAATGCTCCTCGCTTGCTCTGTCAGTTTCATCAGAGGTACCCACACAAGCCTGGTCTGAGGTCATCCGGAGGTTGTCCCTAAGGGGGAGTAATGTAAGGTTCTGTGTATCTGTTTCTGAAACTCAGTTTGTTCGTCTGCCATTTTGCTTTCTGTTTGCTGCAGCTATCTTGCCCTCAGTCAAAATGGAGTTTTCCAGCTTGCATGTTCCCGCCCTGATTCTCTCCGTTTGCTTCTTAAACAGCCACAGCTGAGTAATCAGTGCTTCAGAATCTAGCCTGCAGTGAACCTGTGTTCTGACTCCTGAAGCCTTGGACCTTGTATCCAGCCATTCCTTCTGAGGAACTCTGAAGCACTTGTGGACTCTGAACTCTGCTCTTGAGAGCCTCACGTTTGCATGGACTTGCGGTAACAGAGAAGAAGATCTGAATCTGTTGTGGAGAGTTATGCTGAGCTTAGATTACTCTGGCCTGCTGTGTCTCCTGCTTCTGTGTTTGCAACCTGTGTGTTTATTTTTGCCAATTTGTATGAAGCAATACAAGACTTTCTTTATCAACCTGTGTCTCAAGTATTTTCATCGCACCCAAGCACAAGACGCTATATGAACTGTACCACATACATTACATAAGGACACTTTGAGCGTTTCATAATACAAGTAACATATATACAAATATTTACACAAATCTTATTTACATTTTTACACTTGGATATTGGTTCACTGGCTTAATTTGCTAGGCCTACTCTTGGTACCTAACAGGTAACCTGCCTTTAGTCGTTCGTACTGACCTACGTGGTGTTGCGTCAGGTATAGTAGCATCTGGCCTATCTGTCCTGCGTGCCGGCAAACTGTAATACTGCCTTAACCTCTCTAGGGATCTGGCAAGCATACTTGTGGCTGGGCGATGCGGTTCTATTTCGCTAGGGATTCTTCTGGTAGTTCCACGTCTTGAGGTTCCACTTCTCGAGACTCTACTTCTGGAGATGCTACAGGAGCAGGTTCGTTTTGAACTATTTCTTCTGCTGCGGCAACTGGCTCAACTGGACGTTGAAGCGCTTCTTGTGGTTGGTAAAATTGAAGTACTGGAATAATCACAGCATCCCCGATACAAGGCCAATCTGCAGGAAAATCTCCTAGGTCCGTGTGTATGACTTCACCTGGTTTCTCTTTTTTCCATAACAGGTTCTTCTTCGTGAAGTTTCAACATGTCTGGACACAGTTTTAGGTGGTCTCTTGATACGTTGTGGTCGTCTTTCCTCCATCTTTGCTAATGGTACAGGTTTTCCTATTGTCAAACTTGGAATTTTGCACGATATATGGCTCTTTTTCCCACTGATCGTCTAGTTTGTGCATTCTTCTTTTTCTTTTTAGCACAATCTCTCCAGGTGCAAAACGTTCAGCTGGCGCACTTTTGTTGTAGTTCTCCTCTTGCTTTTCCCTTACTTTATTGAGACTATCTTCCACGCAGGCTTGTACTCTCCTGTACTGTTCCTGTCGATTCGTGTCCCAATCTTCAGTAGTAACATCAGCTTCTGGTTCTACAACACCAAGTTCCAAATCCATGGGCAGCTTTCCTGGTCTTGCTCGCATAAGGTAGGCTGGGGTGCAATTGGTGGAACTCACAGGTATGTGATTGTACAGATCTACCAGGTCAGGTAGTAGGTCTGGCCACCGATTCCTCTCCTCAAGTGGTACCGTCTTCAGCAGATCAATAACTATGTGATTCATCTTTTCACAGAGACCATTTGTTTGGGGGTGGTACGGTGTGGTTCTTATCTTCTTGCATCCGTACAAATGACAGAATTCCTTAAACAATTCGGCTTCAAAGGCAGGACCCTGATCAGTTAACACTTGCTCTGGATATCCATGGGGTCTGCAGAAATATGCTTGAAACGTCTTTGCTGCTGTTTCAGCTGTCAGATCTTTGACAGGGGCGACCACCAGGAACCTGGAATAGTGATCCACCATTGTCAGGGCATATGAGTATCCTGACCGACTGGGTGACAACTTTACATGGTCCAAGGCCACGATCTCCAAGGGACAAGTCGTCTTGATGGTTGCAAGGGTGCTTTCTGGCTGCTGTAGTCTTTTCTTCGGAGGCTACAGGACGCACAGTTTTTACACCACTTCTCACTGGAACTACGCATTCCCACCCAGTAGAAACGACACTTCAGCAGGTTTCCAGCTTCTTCCAGCCAAAGTGCCCCGCTCGATCGTGGTAGGCTTCCAACACCATCTGGATGTCCGTTCTTGGGACGACTATCTGCCATACCATCTCATGGGTTCTGGTGTTGACGTACCTTCGGCACAGCTTCTCTCGGTAGATAAACAGCCGGCTTCTCTCATTCCACAGCTGCTTTGCTTGCTGAGACGCATCCTTCTCTAAGGAGGAACCTTCCTGAGTTATCAGCTCCTTGATACGGCTGACAACCGGGTCACTGTCCTGGGTCTCCTTCCAGCTGTGGTGAGGTAAAGGGTTTAACGTCTTACCACGCTGCCTCCTGCAGGCTCGTTGCTCGTGGATCATCCCATTTCTGTGGAATGCAGGTAGCTCAATCTCTTCCAGGTCATCCAATTCCTCTTCCGTGTCGGACTCATGCGGCATTCTGGACAAGGCATCAGCGTTGGCATTCTTACGGCCCGCCCTGTATTTGATTGTGAATTGATAGTTCGACAGCCGAGCCATCCAACGTTGCTCCATGGCTCCCAGCTTGGCTGTTTCAAGATGTGTCAAGGGGTTATTGTCAGTGTAAGCAGTGAACTTGCTGGAGGCTAGGTAATGCTTGAATCTTTCTGTAATGGCCCAGACCAGCGCCAGGAACTCCAACTTGAAGCTGCTATAGTTCTCTGGGTTTCTCTCGGTCGGCCGGAGCTTCCTGCTAGCATATGCGATGACTTTCTCGAGGCCATTTTGCTTCTGACTGAGGACAGCTCCCAATCCGTCGTTGATGGCATCAGTGTACAGCAGGAATGGCTGGCTGTAGTCAGGGTAGGCTAAGATCTCATCGCCTGTCAGGATCTCCTTCATCTCCTTGAATGCCTCAGCTTGTTCTTTACCCCAGTGGAATGGAGGATTTCTGCTCTTAAGGGATTGTCCTACCAGGAGGTCCTGCAGAGGTGCTGCTTTCTTGGTGTAGTCCTTTACAAACCTCCGATAGTAACCTGTCAGTCCAGGAACTGGCGCACCTCCTTGAGATTCCTCGGTTCTGGCCATTTCTGGATGGCAGTGACCTTCTCGGGGTCTGGCGCTACTCCTTCTGAGCTGACAATATGTCCCAAGTACTGTACCTTTTGTTTGAGCAGATGGCACTTTGAAGGCTTCAGTTTCATCCCATACTTGGACAGTGACTCGAATACCTCCGCCAGGTGCTTCAGATGATCCTCATACGTCTTGGAGTACACAATTACGTCGTCCAGGTACAGCAACACGGTTTCAAAGTTGAGATGTCCCAGGCAACCCTCCATCACTCTCTGGAACGTTCCCGGGGCACTGCTGAGTCCAAACGGCATCCTGTCAAACTCACAGAGTCCCATCGGGGTGGTGAAAGCCGTCTTCTCCCGATCCTCCTCCGCCACAGCTACTTGCCAGTACCCACTAGTGAGGTCAAGGGTGGAAAAGTAGTTAGCAGTTTTTAAGGCAGCTAAGGATTCCTCAATGCGTGGTAAAGGGTATGCATCTTTATGTGTAATGCGATTCACTTGTCTGTAATCTACACACATTCTCATGCTTCCATCCTTTTTCCTAACTAGGACTAGAGGTGCTGCCAAGGACTACAACTATCCCTTATCACCCCTGCTTCCTTCATGTCACGCAACATCTCCTTAGCTTTCTGGTAGTGTGCTGGAGGTGTAGGCCTGTACCGCTCTTTGATGGGAGGATAGCTGCCTGTAGGGATATGATGTTGTACTCCCTTAATTGTCCCAAAGTCAAGTGGGTGTTTGCTAAATACCTGTGTGTACTCCTGTACCACTCGTAGTACTCCCTGTTTCTGGTGGGCTGGAGTGATGTCTGTCCCGACATGGAGCTGCTGACACCAATCCTCCACCTGGGTTGCTGGGTCATTATCCTCCGCTGGCTGGCGGGAGGCTAAGGACTCCATAGTGAGAATGGAGTTGTTATCTACGGTATCTAATTTAGCAACAGTGGCATAACGTGGTAAATTCACTTCATCTTCTCCCAGTTGAGAAGACGTACTGGTACTCTCCCATTCGGTACTTCCACTACCCCTCTAGCAGTCAAGAGTGTAGGTCTGTGCTCTGAACAATGGGGCTCTACTACTGCTTGGTAGTTCTGTCCTCTCAGACCTATTGCTGCTCTACACCATATAAGCATTTCACTCATTGGGGTATCACAATGGGATTCGGGTCTGTTACCCGTACATTACCAATTTCACCATCTGTCAGTTTCGCTTGCTGCTGGCACATCAGGGCCCGGATCTCCCTCTGGATCACTCCCTTTTGCTTTGGCATGGCAACTTCGGCGAGCTGTTGGAGCAAAAACACAACTTCTCCTAGACAGTTACTGATAATGTTTGTACCTAAAACCACATTAAAGCCATTTTCCTCATTTACAGTTTTTACTACTAAGAGTGCCCTGGTCCCTCAGCTCCACTCTG
This sequence comes from Oophaga sylvatica, assembly GCA_033576555.1. Lineage (NCBI taxonomy): Eukaryota > Metazoa > Chordata > Amphibia > Anura > Dendrobatidae > Oophaga > Oophaga sylvatica. The sequence goes on along the minus strand of JARQOD010000003.1, from coordinate 496,750,662 downwards.
CCAACCTTTACGTCCACGTTTTTGGCTCCGAGTATTTCAACAGGGAGACCATTAGAGGCTACACAGCAAAGTCAGGGCTCGGGGGCTGGAGACTGTCCATGGACCAAAACTTATTATACAGGACATCAGATATGATGGTCACCTGAGATCCAGTGTCCAGCAGGGCAGGGATTGCGATCCCGTCCAGGATAATGGACAGGTAGGGTCTTCCTCCCACAAACCTGCAGTTCCAGTCTGAGGGGCCTGAAGAGTCTATTCCTGGGTGTTTGCCCTCGGACCCAGGATCTGCTCGTTTAAAGGACACTGTCTGGCTAGATGACCTTCTCTGTTGCAACGGTAGCAGATGATCTCTCGGCAAGGATGGTGTTGATCAAGGGTCGCTCCTGGGGGTGGCGTTGTCCTCCTCCGATGGGGCAACGTCCTCCTTCTCCTCCAGTTCATCCAAGGGACATCCTCTGGGCAGTCAGCTAGCAGAATCTTTCCTCCTTCCTCCTTCCTCAGTTGCAGGGCACTCATTACAGCGGCCAGGTTTTTAGTCAGCTGGCGCACTTCTGAGCGCAGACAGTCCAACTCAGTAGGGGGCGCCACCTGCGTTTTGGCTTCCGCCACCAGCGGGGAAAAGGTGGATGCTGCTGGCTTTAGAGTGGCTTCACCCGGGTGACACTGGGTTGCCACCTCGGGCTTCTCCAGAGGTCGCAGTCCTTTTATAGCCATATCCTTTAGGGCATCAAAGGTAGCGTCAGGATGATCCAAGGACCACCAGTGCACAGTCCTGCTTTCAGCTTGGGACCTCAATCCCCGTACAAATTGTTCCTTCAACATTTTGTTTTCATTAATGGCACTTATAGGGTTGACCTGTTTGAGAGCTCGCAGGGCCCCCTGTAGTTGGCAGGCGTAGTCCCTAATACTGTCATCTGGTCTCTGGGAGCATTGGTAAAACCTCATCCGGAGATCTGTTTCAGTGCGGTCCTCAAAAATAGTCTGTAGCTTTAAGAATATTGAAAGCACTGATTCCTGGTCTGCAGCTGTCCAAGTCTCTACTTCCCTTTCTGCAGCACCAGTCAGTTGTCCTAATACCACTGCAGCTCTTTGTTTCTCTGTCATAGGGTACATGTCCATTATGCTGCATATTTTACGATTAAACCCTGACAGGGTGTCTGGCTTACCGCTATACTGAGGGAGCCACTTTGCTCAAGGCAGGTATGGCAGCGTCAGCGGTACTATCGGGGCCACAGGACCGGGTGAGGGGCCAGCGTTTCCATCCTGCGCGGCAGCGCCGGTGGGTAAGTTATTGGAGCGGTCGCCCTCGGCCGCGCTGTCAGCTTGCGGCTGCGACATATCTGCACCCCCCTAGTTAAGCGTGGCCTACCTTCTCCTGAAGGCTGCAGCTCTGCAGGGTACAGCGATGTAGAAGGACCTGCGTCACCGGCGCTCTGACGTCAGAGCAATTACTGAAGCTCTCCACAGGACCTGCCGCTGCGTCAGCGTTGGGGGCGTGTCCGGGACTCCGCATGCTTTCTGCAGGTACGCCCCTTCTCTTTACGCTGTAGCGCTGTACTTTGGCGGGCAATGGCGGACAATTGGCGCCAAAAATCACAGCAACAGTAACACAGTCTCTTGGCTCAAAAATAGTCCAATTCAGGCACACAGGACTCACACATAGCGAGCTTCGGATCCTGTTGTGACGCCAAAGAAAATGAGTCGCACCTAGCCAGGGCCTGTGGGGTACTCGGCACCGAGCCCGTTCACTTCACTGGGGGATGTCACGGGTAGCACAGCTCGGACCGTTGCCCTGGGCGCTCACTAAAAAGGGGATATTTACAGGAGATTATAAGTTTGTAGAAATGTTCGTGACGCCACCTGTGGTTCCTGGTCAGGATGACCAGTGCTGCAGGGTAGATCCTCTGAGGGGTTGTTACTGGGCAGCAAGGTGTTAAGCCTCCCACAGGCGAGACTGATCCCTCAGGGTATATGGCGGTGTAATATAGGGGTGCAGGAGCAATAAGGCAGACACACACAAGAAAGTCTCTTTCTGTACCTTTACTGATGGTGAAGTTGTAGGTGTAGGGCCTCCTTACTCCTTTAAGTGTGTGAGTTTCTGACTTGCATAAAACAAAGCCTAACTCCGTCTTCTCAGCTACGCCCGGCTGACCTTGTAGTGAGGCCTTCTTGTGGACAGAACTAAGTCTCTATATGGCTGATCAGGCCAGACTCCTGTTCTTCCTGACCCCGGTTACGTATCAGCACTGTTGGGCCCCTGCGACCTGTAGTCCAGCAGGGTCTCCGGTGTCTCCTACCAGTCGTGCAGATGCTGGCAAGCGCGGACCCGGTGTCCGGTGGTGCAGAGTGGAGGTAAGCTATCAATGCTGGTTAAACTCTGTCACTCTCTCTCTTCTTTCTTCCACCTGCCTTTCGTCCTACTCTCACCACTATCATAAGCACAAGCTAGCAGCAGATGTCAGCTTTCTTTATCTTCACCGCTCTCCAAGCGTCGGCACGCTTACTCACTAAAACGCTCACTGAAGGTCTCTCAGTAAACTCAATTTTGACCAGGCTAAGTGGTAATCTTTCCCACTACTACTGAACTCCACTCCTAAACTGAGTGTTTGCTGAAGTCTTCAGCTTCTTTTGGCTAGTCTTTCCTCTCGTCGTCTGAGTCACTGCCGTCTGCTAGATCTCCACGTCCTCATTCTTGCTGAGTAACTGACACTCTGAGTAACAAGTACTAACCACTGCTGCCTTCATCTCCTGGTCGTCTCCAGCTCCCTCTGGTGCACGGAATGTGAGTTTGTGTGCTAGGTTGTTGGTTTACCTTTGTGCACTTCAGGTAACATGCTCCAGTCACAGCTGGGTACACATCGTATGTATCATAAACACACATGGGTCACAAATCAAAAATGCAATCCCCTTCAGAGAGGAAGAGGAGTCGAACTCTAGTGTCACATATTAGAAGTACCAATCCTAAAAGTCAATATCGACCATTTACCTTGGAGAGACGCTACCTTTTAGACTCCTGTCAGAGGCCTCTCATACAGCCAAATCTGATCTCGTGCTTTGCACTGAGGAGGGGCAACAACTGGAAATATGTGTCTGCAAATTGAGATTCTGATTTGGCTTTTACCCTAAGTCACATGACAAAGCTTGTTAAAGGGTTGATATTGACTTGTAAGATTGTTACTTCCAATAGGTGGCGCTGGAGCTCAAGTTATCTTCTCTGAAGAGACAATTTTCTTATTTAATTTCCCAGTGGAGCATTGCATGGCCTATACGTCTCCTTACACTGGCATGTCGGGCATGTCACTCTCCACAAGGAGAGACATTACCTCTTAAACACATTTCACAATCAAATGATGCATGTAAATCTTTTACAGGTGCAACTCTTAAAGGAGTTTTCAGTGTTTTTTTTAAACTAGACTGGAGGCAAGTAATGTTATGAAATGAAAATATGATAATTAGTCTCCTTTTCAAATCCGTCCTGCTAGTCCCGCAGCAATTCAAGCATTTTTTTTAATAAGGTTCAAGTTTTTTTTAATATGGTAAAATTCTAAGTGGAAGTACTTCACTCCAAATAACAGGTTTTCTTAAGACAGGTTTACATGCTCACTCCTGGTATATATTCACACTGTTAGGAGATGAATCATCATTCTTGGACAGTTGGTGAAGACATACTGACCTTGTTTAATATCTAGAACTGAGGAAAGCTAATTAGCACAAAACATCAAGTTGGAGTCAATGTCATTTAACAGGCTGTTTACAACAAGCCCTGGCAAAATTGACAAACCCACCACACTTAAAGGATGTTCATGTAACAAATAAACCAATAACACATACACATTTTTGGCCTTGAGAATGCAGCAGGTTTTTTTTTACTTGCTTATTAATGCACTGCATTCTGAGAGCCATGACTTTCTCACTTTTTTTGATCGATGTAGGGATTTGAGGGCTTGTTTTGGGTGAGAGTTGCGTCTTTTAACGAGATTAATTTTTTTTACTCCTGATTTCATACAAAAAGTTTCATGATCGCCTTTACACATGTTTTAAAGGTTATTTGGCAAAGAGAAAGCAAGGTCATTTAAAGGGTTTGTACCCTAAACAACATTTATGACTATCCACAGGATAGATGATAAATGTATGATAGCAGGGAGTCCGGGTGCTGAGATCCCTACTTTTTCTAAGAACCAAAGTTTCCTGTGTGAGTATGTGTGATGACCACTACTCGTTTAGGCCTGTCATCAAAATGTGAGGCTGGCCTAAAGGTTGTTTGAGTTGAGGCTTGAGAGGCAGTTTTCATAAAAGTGGTGTCATGATCCATTTCTGGATTCGTGGCAGCTCTGGTTCCACTATGTTTTAAATGTAGCTTTTTTCCTTTCAGGCCATTGGGGTTAATGTCAGTTTCCCTTGCTGGCAGCTTGCTTTAACTGCTGAGTTGCTAGGTCAGCTAATGTGGGTGGTGGCCACTCCCACCATCCTTTAAATGGTCACCTGATTCATCAGCTGACTGTCGGTGATAGAGCAATCTATGTTGACCGAGCCTGGAGTAAGGAGCGCTCTAGTTTCAGTGGTGCCTTTGCTGGTTTCGTGAGTTCGTGGTCCTGGTGCTTTTCTTCTGCTGTACGGTGCTTTGCAGCAGAGATAGTTGTAAAGCTAAGTTTTGTGTTTTTACCTCGCCTGTCTCGAGTTTGTCACTGTCCCCTGTGTTGTACCATCTGTAGTGATGAGGCTAGTGCCCTTGCCAACCAGTGCCCTAGCCAGGGCAGTGTGAGGTGACAGTGAGGGATGAGGTTCAAGACGGTGGCGGGGGGAAGGACCCGCTTAGGTCATTAGAGGAGTACAGGGACAGGCTCAGGTTTGAGCTCAGGAGGTGCCCATCCCTCATTTTCCTTTCGGTAGGGCCTTCCTCAACCCTTTGCTATCCCATTGTGTGTGTGTTGTGCAGACCGCTGACCGACTCCGCCTGGTGGGATCGTGACAAGTGGTCATATTCTGCCCAGGTCTTTCTATGGCTTTAGCAATAATTAAAGCAGCACTCCTCCTCCCATCAAAGTTTTTATCCTCTTAATATATTGCAATCATGATATTATATGGCACTTTGTACTTACAATTGCTCATTCTGCCTTTCTACCCAGCTAATTCTTCTCTTTTCTCTGCTCTATGTAGAAACAGGAAGTCTCTTGTTCTTGAATTTATCATCCGCTCTTTTACTCCTGACTCAGCTACTCTGCTCCTCCCCCTGTCAGGGACTTCCTAGTGATGACTTATGCAAGGAAAATAGAATTCCTGTTTCTACAAAGCTTAGAAGGATTCAGATTCTGTTTTTAATCACGTGATGTCATAGACCTAATGGAAAAGTGAAGAATTAAATGGGTAAAAGGGGAAATGTGCAATTTTAAGTACATCGTGCTATGTAATATGATGACTGCAATATATTAGGAGTATAACAGTTTTGCTGGGAGTGCTTCTTTAATTTAGCAACATAATGGATTCATTTTGTAATTATTGTACTATTATTTTTATTTTTATTATTATTATATTTTTGAGACAAAGTAGGGATATTGAATTTTTAGTATGGAGTTCTACAAGAGATGGTGAGGTCCTTGCATTTTCTTGGTCTTTCTGATGAGCTTCCATTAGAAAAAGTTTGAGAAGTCCTGTTTGAGACAGTGAATGAAGCAGTGGTCACATATGCTCACTATTGCTCCATTCACACAAGAGACTTTGTGACCGCTGTTCTTGTGATCAGTAGTGGACACAGCAATAATACATCATATTCCTATGGATAGGTGATAAATATTGTTGATGAAATAATCCGTTTACTAATGAATCTTATGACTAGATATCTCAATAGACTAGATCCTGTTCCGGCCGCAACAAGTTGCAGACAGGCTTTATGCAAACCTGTCCTGTCTGACTCCTTTGTGAAAATATATGCAATGTATTCGCAATTATTGCGGATAAATCCTTCACCATTGAGTTTTCTATTAATCTGATTCTTCAAATTCTTTTATGTATTCCGGTAATTAGAAAAGTGCATATGCAAATAGAAGTTGAGGCTTTTGCATGACGATGGATGACTTCACCTGCACATTAGGTGTTGCACTTTACATTTTCAATGAAGGGCTAATGGTAACTTGTTTATGACCTTGCCATCAGCCACCAGGACAAAAGCACTTCTTCCATCTGCCACCTAGAGTCTTAACTGACGAGGCAGGCTCTCAGGATGACGAGCAGGAGCGGATTGGCTGTAAGTGCCATCCTGGCTTTGAATGACAATGGATGAGGGAGCGAGGAAAGATTGGGATTAATCCTGCAGTGGAAGGCTGTTGCTAAACTCCAACAGCAATATAACTGCTGAACGGATAGAATGACTACAGTTTGCAGGTCCGGCGTCTGCAATCAGCTGCAGATATCGTTCTTGTGTAGCTGAAAGGCAAGAAACAAGAGAATGGGACATCCAGGACCACAACGGTGAGTAATGAACTATGCAACCGGCTAGCCTAATTAGCTTCTATGTTTGCTGCCTTATACAATAGCTAGACAGGAAATAGAGCAATGGTGACTAAGAGATCTTGCGCCATCGCCAATTAGAGGGCAATCTTACAAGATTAGCGCCTCTGTATGTTAGTACACATGGTTATTCATGCAGTTTGCTGCTAACCCTTTCTATGCCGTTCACCCTGATTAATATGGTGAGCTGATAGCAACAGGAAGCTGAGCTTATTCCTCCAATATAGACATTGATTTCTACCATTTCTTACCTATTCAGCCTATCATCCTCTGTGGTTACAGAATTGGGACGGACTGACTGCATGTATATACAATATCATACATGAAAAATATGTCACCAGCGAAAAACTTACAATCGTAAGGAGATGTCTGTGTGGACGTGCCGTAAAATTAGTGATTTGATTCTTTGCTTTTTTTATTATTATCTTATCCAAATAGTAACGCTGCATAATTCTTTTGAGCATATATGACGCCATTGAAAGCATATCGTACAGTAGAGCAATTATTGTTTTGTGCATGCTGTAATACGTGCATTTATAGAAAAGATGGAGCCCAGCAGCTGAACTTTAATGTCATTTTCTAAATAGGTTTTAAAACTTTGAGTTTATAATAATGTCAATCATGGTGTTTTAATAACACAGAAAATATGCCTTTGTCAAACGCTCCATTGTAAGCCTGAGTAATCAGTAAATCATTTTGCTGCATCACCGAGGCAGGATCTTAGCAGAAATTTACCTTTAATATTTTATGGTCTGTTCTCACTATACTTTTACTTACATTAAATTCATCTCAGTAATCACTGCTCATTCAAGGAAACATTCAAAGAATCATTACAATCTGAAAAAATGTCATTTGTCAGCAAAATATCACCGTCAACGTACGGTAACTTATAAACTTGTCAGAAATATTTTTTTTACACATACTGTATATAAAATAGGCAGTGTCTGTCACTACATTTCACAATACAGGCTGCATACATTAGTAAACTGATCTTGTAGACCTGATGAGGCTGCTGTATTTACTTTGAAAATCAACGTCAAAATGTCTGTATAATCCTTTTATGAACATTTAACTCATTGTACACACACTTAGCCTTAACGATAGCTCCTCAGTGTACCTCCTGCTGCAGAGATCTCACGTTGCTCAGTAGAAGCTGCAGCTGTCAGTCAGTCAGGGTGTAGTGAGACTAAATACACTTGGACCATTAATCTATTTCACTCCATAACTGGACTCAACAAAATTGCTCATATCAGGTTATAAAGCCATTCTGACATAGATTTCCATGGTAAGTACACAAGTCTCAACTAGTATAAGAGATCAATTTAAGAAAATATACAATTTGTCTTGTGAAATCTGGTGACAAATCCATTTTAAGTAATTTGAATGGTTAAACTACAGGTGTATCTGTGATAAATCTGTCATTAAACTCCTCAGGGTATGTCTGCACAAAATCTACTTTTGCATCTTTGCACTGTGTTGCTCGATTGCAGAGATATTCACATTTGTTTCTTTTGGAGTACAGCATGTGAAATCTCTAGTTGAAGTCCAACTGGGCATTTCTTCGGAGTCTTGTGTTTTCCCTCCCAGATTATGTTAATCAAAGCTCAGTTGCTGGGTTAGCAGTCTCGACACTGCTGAACTGTGATTGGCAGCGTCTTGGAGGGGTGAAAGCAAACACCCCTAGAAAATACTCTAAAGAAGTACTCAGTTTGACTGCAAGCAGAGATTTCACATACTGCTCTCCAAAAAAAACAAATCTGATTATCTCTTCAATAAAGGCAGTAAGCAGTATAAAATGGATTTTTTTAAGCAAGGTCCTCTTTAAAGAATACCTATCATCAATATGGGGTTGCACCTTTTATTTAATAAAAGACAGAGTGGACAGCCCCTGATTGGTGATTTTTATAAATACACTAATGAGTAAAAGGGTAACAGTGTTTTGAACTTTAGACTTTCAGGCTCCATATCTCACCATCCACTACTGTGTTGCTAGTGAGACTACCATAATTTTACAGACAATCATCATACATAAATTTGCCTTGCAACTATTTAGCATATGATTAGTTATGCAGATTATTGTCATGTCACTGCATTGTTACTGTTTTGCTCCTAAAAATCTAAATTTTTGTTATTTTGTCAGTATTTTGTAAACTCACCTTTGGCTTTCACCGCTGTCTGAATCCTTCTGGGCATGCTCTCCATCAGATTTAAGCATGTCTCGATGTCTTTGATCTCAGGTCTCTTCTACACATTCCCAAGGATTGGCTGACTCACTTGGGTATGTATACAGCTTTTTCTTCAACTCTACCCACTATTGTTCGATTGGGTTGAGGTTTGGGGACTATGGGGCCCAATCCAGCACCTCTACCTCATTATTATTGAATCATTTCTTTGCCAATCTCAACGTATGCTTCAGGTCATTGTCCTGCTGGAACACTATGTCGTCCTTTTCGAACCCATAGTACTCGAGTCTATGAAGTAACTTGTCTTGTAGGATACTCACATACAGCTCAGTATTGAGACCACCATTGATCCTGGTCAACCTTTAGCTGTGAAACAAGGTTCCCCTTTTCCAATCTTCTTTTTTGCAAACTCGAGCTGAAGCTTCTTATGACGATAACCTTTTTTGAGCTCCCATTCCAGACTTGTGTAACATTCATCGCACGGTGCTTGCAAGGACGGCTGTAATCTCACTATTATGAAGCATACAAGCCACCTCTACTGACGTGTTTGTCACACCAGAACTGATAGATCTTATGATGAACCGCTTGTAGACTCACATATTTTGCCTGGACAACACAGCTTTGAATGGCTGGTTGGACTTCATTTTATATTCTTCCAACTGTCACGGCGCTCACATGATGCAGTTTGGCAATTTTCTTGGCTGAGAGACCGCTATCGATGAGCTGGATGATGCTGTTTCTCTTTTCTTGGGAAATCTTCATGGCTGCTGCTTGATTCGAACCAGTGATCTTTCACTTGGGAATCAATAACACTGAGCTATTAGGGAATGTGAGAACAGGTTGTAATATGCAGTATACAAGAAGAAAAAGATTTTTCCACCACCAGGAGCAAAACAGTAACAATGCAGTGACATGACAAGAATCTGCATAACTAATCATATGCTAAATAGTTGCAAGTCAAATTTATGTATGAGATAACCAAGATGATTGTTATAAATTGATTATAGTCTCATGTTAGAGGCAGTAGTGGATGGTGAGAGATGGAGCCTGAAAGTCAAAAGTTCAAAACATTGTTACCCATTTGCTAGTCAATGTATTAGTGAGTGTCAAAAGTGCACAGAACACTCCCTTATGTCCCCTGTAAGGGCAAAATTCAACCCTCTGTGGCCCCTTTTGATGTAAGAACACGAGGTCTTGGTCTTTGCAATGACCGAGTGCTGCCGTATTGTTTACTAAGCAGTGACCGAGCGATAGGTAACATCCATATATTTGGAAAAATCACTAGTCAGGGTCTATCCAACCCTTCATTAAATAAAAAGGGTAGACCCAGACTGATAATAGGTGCTCTTTAACATTACATAGTACAATAGTATCTGAAGAATTCTTATGCAAAACTATTTAAGCTTGCAACATATGTCTTTTTGACATTTTTGCATTAAGGCTGGGTTCAAATATTGCGTATTTGGTGCGGACCTGCAGCATTTTACAGTGCAAGCAAACTGGATGAGTTTTAACCAAGTCGCATCCACAGATAAAAGTAAAGCGTTCCAGAGTAGGGGGATGCACGGGAGAAGTTTATGCATTTGCGACATAAAACATCTTGGATAATTATGAAAAAATGCTCATATTTTAGAAACATGAAACTAAAGCTTCTCTTCCTGCCTCAGCAATTAACCCATTTTTGCATTTATATTTGAAGTCTCTCATTCCCTTTTCCTTATTAGGATTTGGCATGACATACTGACTGCTGAATAGTAGCACAGGTTGGGAGAACCCCTTTAAGCAGGATCAGCTTTAATGACATGTTTGTTTCAGTAAATATTTGTATTTCCCATGAAATCATAATTCTGGAGTATCTTTTCTTACAATTCAGCATTGTGCTATTTCCATTGTTATTCCTGGAAATTAATAATATACTATGAATAGATTTTACCATTCCAATTGTCGAGAAGGTGTGTCTCTATACTGTCTGACGCTGTCTAACGAGAGTTCTTCCTGCCACCGTCTTTGCAATATGATCTTGCATATAATTTATTTAACTGTGTAGGAAAGAGCATCAGATGTTTCTTTTCTATACAGAGGGCCACCACATAAAATGTACACAATGTATTATACTTTTCTTTGTGCAATGGGTTCCTGTGGTTGAAATCATATATCCAGTCTGTGGCCACTCTAAAATATACTTCATTATGTATTTGCCCCACAGTAACCAAAACTGATGCTTGCAGTTAGCATTAGCCTTAGTGATGTAGTGACTGGTAGAGTTGAGCGAAACAGGTCGGTCAGATTCAAAAGTCGCCGACTTTCGCCAAAGTCGAGTTTCGTTGGCCGAAACACGTCCATAGCGTGAGGTCAGCCATGTGGTCGTCAAAACGAGCGCCAAAGTCGAGTTTCCCAGAATGCATTCAGGTGCCTTTTTTCAGCCAATGAGCAAGGACGTACACTGTGGGCAACGAGATGACATGAGCAGCGTCCACCACCATCTTAGAGAAGGGCATTGCAGTGATTGGCTTGCTTTGTGTGGCGTCACAGTGGCTATAAAAGCCCTGACCGCCGCCTGCCATTTTACTTCCGCTGAACTTAACAGTAGGGAGAGGTTGCTGCCGCTGTTTATCAGTAGGGAGAGAGTTAGGCTGGAAAAAAAAAGTTAGTCTGTGCTTGTACTGATAGCAATTGGGCTGTACAGTTAGTGTGCAGTGACGGGAGGATTTTGTTGCGTGCAGCAGCGCTGGTTATTAGGCTGCCTGCCAGTGACAGCGGAGGATTTTCATGTGTGCAGCAGCGGTGGTTATTAGGCTGCCTGATAGCTGTATTGCTGTGTGTACACTGCTGTGCAGACTGCTTTTTACACAGCACTGATAATTTTATTCTTTTTTTGTGCAGTTACTGAGAGTTCATTTTTTCCCACACCGTTATAGAGCTGTACGCTCCTCACACACTACCGTGTACCGGCTGGTCTCATGGACAAATACATGCTGAGTATCTGTGTGTGACTCCGGAAATATATACAGAGATTTACAATTTCCCCTACACTGCATACAGCTTTTTGCTTCTGATACAGTACCCTTTTTCTGCTTTTTGTATTCTGGTCAAATCCATACTGAGTGAGCGTCTGTGTGTGACTCCGAAAATACAGTACAGACCAAAAGTTTGGACACACCTTCTCATTCAACGATTTTTCTGTATTTTCATGATTGTGAAAATTGTAGAATCACACTGAAGGCATCAAAACTATGAATTAACACATGTGGAATTATACATTACACTTTACAAAAAAGTGTGAAACAACTGAAAATATGTCTTATATTCTAGGTTCTTCAAAGTAGCCACCTTTTGCTTTGATTACTGCTTTGCACGCAGAAAAGGTGAACGGATGGACTCTACATGCCTGGTTCCCACCGTGAAGCATGGAGGAGGTGGTGTGATGGTGTGGGGGTGCTTTGCTGGTGACACTGTTGGGGATTTATTCAAAATTGAAGGCATAGTGAACCAGCATGGCTACCACAGCATCTTGCAGCAGCATGCTATTCCATCCGGTTTGCGTTTAGTTGGACCATCATTTATTTTTCAACAGGGCAATGACCCCAAACACACCTCCAGGCTGTGTAAGGGCTAGTTGACCAAGAAGGAGAGTGTTGGGGTGCTATGCCAGATGACCTGGCCTCCACAGTCACCAGACCTGAACCCAATCGAGATGGTTTGGGGTGAGCTGGACCGCTCACCGCTTCAATTTTGAATAATCCCCAACAGTTCACCAGCAAAGCACCCCCACACCATCACACCACCTCCTCCATGCTTCACGGTGGGAACCAGGCATGTAGAGTCCATCCGTTCTCCTTTTCTGCGTGCAAAGCAGTAATCAAAGCAAAAGGTGGCTACTTTGAAGAACCTAGAATGTAAGACATATTTTCAGTTGTTTCACACTTTTTTGTAAAGTGTAATGTATAATTCCACATGTGTTAATTCATAGTTTTGATGCCTTCAGTGTGATTCTACAATTTTCATAGTCATGAAAATACAGAAAAATCTTTGAATGAGAAGGTGTGTCCAAACTTTTGGTCTGTACTGTATATACAGAGATTTAAAATTAGCCCAACATTGTATACAGCTGAATTCTACTGATACAATACCATATATCTGCTGGTATTTTGGGTACATTTTCCCAAACATGAGGAAGTATGGTGGAAGAGGATGTGGGCGGGGGGGGCCAGCTGTTATTCCCCATTGACTTGCATTGGGGTCGGGTTTCGTTTTTTTGTCGACCTCCGACTTTTGCCGCAAGCTAGTCGGCCGATCTCGTTAGACTCGACTTTTGCGAAAGTCGGGTGGTCCGAAACCCGACTCGACCCGAAAAAAGGCAAAGTCGCTCATCTCTAGTGACTGGTAATACCCAGTTTGTTATTTATTTCTACATTTCCCAGAGGAATAAAGGAAATGTTACAGCTCAGAGTTTTAAATGGTTCCCAACCAGCGCTGAAAATGTACCTTGCACAAATGCCAATTCTGCTCTGTGATGTCCATTTTTGTCAGGCTGATGTCACAGGTTCTATAAGTGCGCCAGCAAGACCTTTGGCAGGAGTGGGACTCAATTACATAGCTCTGCCCCTGCCTCAACTGTCGGGATCAATGCTAGTACTGATCTTGGCAGTTTAACCGTATACATGCTGTGGTCAATAGTGACTGTGGCATCTAGATGACTAAACAGAGAGTGAGGACTACCTCTTTCACCCCCTTTGATGCCATTGTGGATGTCAATGAATTGCTATGGTTCCCGGTGCCTAATAATGGCGCACAAGACGACCATCTTACTTCTAACATAGTAACATAGTTAGCAAGGCCGAAAAAAGACATTTGTCCATCCAGTTCAGCCTATATTCCATCAGAATAAATTTCCCAGATCTGCGTCCTTCTAAAGAACCTAATAACTGTTATGCTCCAGGAAGACATCCAGGCCTCTCTTGAACCCCTCAACTGAGTTTGCCATCACCACCTCCTTAGGCAAGGAATTCCAGTTTCTCACTGCCCTCTTCTATGTTGGTGGAAAAACCTTCTCTCCTCCAGACGCAGAGAATGCCCCCTTGTGACTGTCACCTTCCTTGGTATAAACAGTTCCTCGGAGAGATATTTGTATTGTCCCCTTATGTACTTTTACATGGTTATTAGATCGCCCCTCAGTTGTCTTTTTTCTAGACTAAATAATCCTAATTTTGCTAATCTCTCTGGGTATTGTAGTTCCCCCTCCCTTTATTAATTTTGTTGCCCTCCTTTGTACTCGCTCTAGTTCCATTACATCCTTCCTGAGCACCGGTGCCTAAAACTGTACACAGTACTCCATGTGCGGTCTAACTAGGGATTTGCACAGAGGTAGTATAATGCACTCATCATGTGTATCCAGACCTCTATTAATGATCCTGTTTGCCTTGGCAGCCGCTGCCTGGCACTGGTTGCTCCAGGTAAGTTTATCATTAACTAGGATCCCAAGTCCTTCTCCACGTCAGATTTACCCAGTGGTTTCCCGTTCAGTGTGTAATGGTGATATTGATTCCTTTTTCCCATGTGTATAACCTTACATTTATCATTGTTAAACCCATCTGCCACTTTTCAGTCCAAGTTTCCAACTTATCCAGATCCATCTGTAGCAGAATACTATCTTCTCTTGTATTGACTGCTTTACATAGTTTTGTATCATCTGCAAATATCGATATTTTACTGTGTAAACTTTCTACCAGATGGTTAATAAATATGTTGAAGAGAATAGGTCCTAACACCGACCCCTGCGGTACCCCACTGGTCACAGCGACCCAGTTAGAGAATATACCATTTATAACCACCCTCTGCTTTCTATCACTAAGCCAGTTACTTACCCATTTATACACATTTTCCCCTAGACCCAGCATTCTCATTTTGTGTACCAACCTCTTGTGTGGCACGGTATCTAACGCTTTGGAAAAAATCAAGATATACCACATCCAATGACTCACCTTGGTCCAGTCTATAACTTACCTCTTCATAAAAACTGATTAGATTGGTTTGACAGGAGCGATTCCTCATAAACCCATGCTGATATGGAGTTAAACAGTTATTCTCATTGAGATAATCCAGAATAACATCCCTCTATTATAAGGCACTGTCTAAAGCTCCATTTACACTAGAGATCTGTTCGTACAAGACAATGCACTGCTGAGAGCGATGATCTTTTGTGCAGCACCAAAGATCATTTTGCCTGATTAACGACCATTTTGCTCAATCATTGGGTGATCAGCAGCCTGTTTACAATGCTAGATTATCGGTAAAAGAGTGTTCCTAGTAATGCTCATTCATGCTACTCTTTTAGCTTAAACCTGTAGGTATGATCTAATAGAATGCCTTTCAGTATTTTGCTAAAAGGCATAATACACTACGATATAGAAGTATTGTAGTGTATTATATGTGCAATTAAACTTACTGAAGTTTAAGTGGTATTAAAATAAAGAATACAGTAATAAAATGTTTAAAAATATATAAAAACAAGTATAAACAAAACAAAAAATCTATCTCTCACATACAAAATATTTGTAATGTAAAATGTAATTACAAAATCAATCAAAGTCTCCAACAGTTATTTTTAAAAAGTGTTTTCATTGTGCAAAAATTAGTAAAATATATAAATGTGGTAGTGCCATAACAATAGTGACCCACTAATAGTGACCCACAGAGTAAAGCTAACAGGTCATTTATACTAGACCATTAACGCCAACCCCACCCCTAAAACAGTTGAAGAATATTTAGTTTTTATTCTTTCTCCCACTCCAAAACATGGAATGGAAAGCTATAAAAAGAACTCCTATTCGCTCCAAAATGCACCAATGAAAACTTCAAATCAGCATGCAAAACATAAGCCTTTACACAGCTTTGTTGATAAAAAAATTGAAAAAGTTATAGCCCTCAGAAAATGGTGACATAAAAACAAAAGATTTATTTAGCAAAAACAGCAAAACAAATAAAAATATTGCAATATAGAATTCCAGAAGCTTCTAAACAGCTACAATGATGTAAAAAAAATATTGTTCTTGGAATGAATCAAAGAAAAAGCAAAAAAAAAATCCCCCAAAATGTCTGTTATTTAAGGCTCTAATAGGTGTGGTCCTTAACTACTTTTGGACCACCCATAGACTATAAATGTTGTTTCAGTTCAAACTTTACTCTGCACCGACATTTAAACTGTCAGTGCAGAGTAAGCAGCTGCAGGGGTGAGTAGTCAGCTGTCGAACACCACCAAGTTTAGTATGTTTGTGTTTTAGATAATTGTATACAAAACTCTAAAACAGCACTTGTGTATACAGATTAGGAAGCATTAACCTTGCTTCCACCCTTGGACCCAATGAACATGTGAGGGCCAGTCAGGAGACTAAATTTCCCCTGGTGCTTGGGCCAATATACCAACATCAGTTACAGTGGAAATTGGCAATGAAAGAATTTATGAAACTGGTATAATGCCCCCCACAAGTTTTTGAAGACCGTAAAAAAAATGGACACTGCCAGTCGAATCCCCGTTGTCCCGCTCTATCAAAAATAAAAAAAAATCAAATATATAAAAGTCATTTCCATGGAAAGGGGAATACAATTTAAAATATTTGTTTATCAATCCTTTGTTGTCGTTAAAAAAATTAATTTAAAATTAGACGCATATTTGCTATTTTTCTTCACATTTTCCCCTCTAAAAAAGAGTATAAAATGAAATAAAAATTAAGCCCTATATATCAGTACAAAAGAGTCAAAAAAATCTGAACATCTGAGCGAGAATTTTTTTTAGATCCATTAAAGGGAGCCCTGTAAGCAGGTTTTTGTACCATAAACCAAACAATCTATGTTAGGTCACTATTATGCAGATTAAATCCCTACTTTATTTTTTATAATCCTTGCTTCCATTCCAAAGTTATCCTTTATCCAATTTTTATTCATATGAGGCACTGCACTTACAGCTGTCCGTCTTCTTTCCACCTTTCCACTCTTGCAGCTGTCTGAAGCTCCCTGACTGACAGGTCACTCTTGAAAAGTGACCTGCCTTCTCCCTTTTGAAATTTTGCACAGGCGCCACCATGTCTGATGATGCAGCGAGATCAGGACTGTGCATCTGCGCATGCGCCACCCCCTCTGAGGAGACGACCGATGGGGAGAGTGATGCTTAGGCCACTTCATATTTTCAGTATTTGGTCAGTATTTTACCTCAGTAATTGTAAGCCAAAACCAGGAGTGGGTGATAAATACAGAAATGGTGACAGGTTTCTATTATACTTTTCCTCTGATTGTGCCACTTCTGGTTTTGGCTTATCAATACTGATGTAAAATACTGACCAAATACTGAACATGTGACCATAGCCTTATACTTTTCCTTGATTGCCCCACTCCTGGTTTTGGCTAGAAATACTGACATAAAATACTGACCAAATACTGATAGTGTGACTGTAGCCTAACGGTACTAAAACCTGCTGACAGGTTCCCTTTAAAAGTGCATGTACGATAAAACCTCAAAATGTGCGTGGTCAGGAATGGGGAAAATCGTCCTTTTCAGAACTGATTAAACGGTGACGAAAAGATGCTCTAGCTATGCTACTGTATGGAGAATAAAAGTATTTCCTAACATAAATGTGTCAGGATAGCGGATAAGCCCTATTTAAAAAGCTCTACTGTATTTGGATTATGTGTCTGATTTTTTTATTGTATTACTTGTATGTGGGCTGTGCTTGGTTTTACAGCGTAACCCCAATTTAGTGAATGCAATGCCGGACACTGCCTGAAAATAGTGGCACTGGTACTGAGAAAAAAAACAATTTACGCTACTCAGAGTGCATACTGTATAACACATATAATTCACCTATAGATGCTTCTTCTTAATGTCAATGTACAGCTCTGGCAAAAATTAAGAGACCACCACATCAAAACCCTGTCATGGGCAGCCCAATCTCCAGACCTGAACCCCACTGAAAACCTCTGGAATGTAATCAAGAGGAAGATGGATCGTCACAACCCATCAAACAAACGGCTTAAATTTTTGTGCCAGAAGCAGTGCAAAGACTGGTGGCAAGCATGCCAAAACGCATGAAAGCTGTTTTTATAAATCATGGTTATTCCACAAAATATTGATTTCAGAATTCTTCCTGAGTTAAAACATTAGTATTATTGTTTCTAAATGATTATGAACTTGTTTTCTTTCATTATTTTAGGTCTGAAAGCATGTTTTTTTTTTATTTTGACCATTTTTCTTTGTCAGAAAAAAAATACAAAATTTATTGCTTGGAAATTCGGAGACATGTTGTCAGGAGTTTATAGACTGAAAGAACAATTTACATTTTACTCAAAAATATACCTATAAAGAGAAAAATCATACAAACGTAACATTTGAAAGTGGTCTCTTAATTTTTGTCAGAGCTGTATATGTAGTGCTCCTAGCATTAATATACTTATCGTTCACTGTCTTGCCAGGGTTTCCAGCACCCGTACCATCCTCTTCTCTTCACGTGATGGCTATTCCAACTTTTCGGCTCAAACTTTTACAATGCAAGCCTATGGGGCCTAGTTCTGATGCGCCATTGACTTACATTGTAAAAGTCCACACATACAGTGGGGAAAAAAGTATTTGGTCAGTCACCAATTGTGCAAGTTCTCCCACTTAAAAAGATGAGAGAGGCATGTAATTGACATCATAGGTAGACCACAACTATGAGAGTCAAAATGAGAAAACAAATCCAGAAAATCACCTTGTCTGATTTGGCAAGATTTATTTTGCAAATTATGGTGGAAAATAACTATTTGGTCATTAACAAAAGTTTATCTTAATATTTTGTTATATATCATTTGTTGGCAATGACAGAGGTCAAACGTTTTCTGTAAGTCTTCACAAGGTTGGAACACACTGTTGGTGGTATGTTGGCCTATTCCTCTATGCATATTTCCTCTAGAGCAGTGATGTTTTGGGCCTGTCGCTGGGCAACATGGACTTTCGAATCCCTCCAAAGGTTTTTATGGGGTTGAGATCTGGAGAGTGGCTAGGACCTTCATATGCTTCTTACGAAGCTACTCCATCGTTGCCCTGGCGGTGTGCTTGGGATCATTATTATGCTGAAAGATCCATCCACGTTTCATCTTCAATGCCCTTGCTGATTGAAGGAGGTTTGCACTCAAAATCTCACGATACATGGCCCCATTCATTCTTTCATGTACACAGATCAGTCGTCCTGGTCCCTTTGCAGAGAAACAGCCCCAAAGCATGATGTTGCCACCCCCATGCTTCACAGTAGGTATGGTATTTTTTGGATGCAACTCAGCATTCTGTCTCCTCCAACACGACAAGTTTTGTTTCTACCAAACAGTTCTACTTTGGTTTCATCAGACCATATGACATTCTCCCAATACTCTTCTGGATAATCCATATGCTCTCTAGCAAACTTCAGACGGACCCGGACATGTACTGGCTTAAGCAGGGGGACACGTGTATGTCTTCCATTTTCTTATTATTGCTCACACAATTGATTCACACCAAGCTGCTTGCCTATTGCAGATTAAGTCTTCCAGCCTGTTGCAGGGCTACAATTTTGTTTCTGGTGTCCTTCGACAGCTCTTTGGTCTTCACTATAGTGGAGTTTGGAGTGTGACTGTTTGAGGTTGTGGACAGGTGTCTTTTATACTGATAACAAGTTCAAACAGCCATTACTACAAATAATGAGTGGAGGACAGAGGAGCATCTTAAAGAAGACGTTACAGGTCTGTGAGAGCCAGAAATCTTGCATGTTTTAAGGTGACCAAATACTTATTTTCCACCATAATTTGCAAGATAAATCTTGCCAAATCAGACAAGGTGATTTTCTGAATTTGTTTTCTCATTTTGACTCTCATAGTTGTTGTCTACCTATGATGCCAATTGCAGGCCTCTCTCATCTTTTTACGTGGGAGAACTTGCACAATTGGTGGCTGACTAAATTCTTTTTTCCCCACTGTAGACCCCAGTGTGATTCAGCAAGTCGGTATACAATAGAAGCCACATGACCCATAAGAGGCATGTAGCGGAGCATGTTACCGCACTTACACTACAGTGCACATACATTTAGACTGGATTAGCCAATACAAAGTTTAATATGAGTGCTTTTTTAATTTGAAGCCGATTTCATTGTATTTTTTTTCTATGAATAAATAGATTTCTGTTTGCTAAATTTGCTTGCATCTTTTTAGTTTGCATATTAATATTTGTAATAGAGTTCTTAGTACTTCCTCTTTGTGGCAAGAGCTTCCATCACTCTCTTATTATAGAAACAATTATACCTTATTAGCAGCTGATGGCAAGAAAAATTACTTTGCTTCTTGGCACAGAATCTGGCTCCTGTTCTTGGATGCTTATTCAAACCACATTTTTTTTTAACTTTTGAATATCCGAGCTAATGTTCCCATCAAATCCTATTACTCATAATGGTTAGTTTGCAGCAGCGCAGATGTTTGGAAGAGGACCTCCTACAGCAGGAGTTCACTACATATTTTTGATCCAAGGACCAAATTGTAATTTAAAGGGGTATTCATCACCAGAACCATTGTCAGTACATTAATACCTCATCAGAACCATGTGTTAAGTATTTGAGCAGGATTTGGAGAGTTTCTGATAAAAAGAAATCAGTGTGAATGCACCCAAACTTACACTGAGTTTTTGGAGCAGAAACTCAACCAAATCTTCCTCATGATCTCAAAACTAAGTTTTGATGATTTTTAACTTTTAACATGATGCATGTTATGGATGCTACTTGATCAGAACAACCATCAGTACATGAATGCAGCGCCAGAACCACTGTCCGTACATGCATGTAGTACCAGAACCACAGTTACTACATGAATTCAGTGCCAAACCCACCATCAGTACATGAATACAGCACCAGAAGCACTATCAGTACATGAATACATCACCAGGACCATTGTCAGTACATCAACACATCACCAGAACCACTGTGAGTACAGGAATACATCACCAAGCTTAATACACTGATCAATTGCAGTTTCAAGTCAGTCCCACATACAATTGTATCACATGAACCTGCAGCTCCCAGCAGGTCCTTAACAGTGGTAAGGAGATACAAGAAGTTGTAGTTACTAGCCATCATCAGACTGTGGACCATACAGGAACCACAGTACTGATGAGATGCAGGCAGACCCCATTCACAGCCTCTCTGTAATGCCACCCCCCATACTGCCAGTCTCTGTAAGGTCCCCCCATACTGCCTCTCCCCATAATGTCCCCACCTCATTATTTCTATCCATAATGTCTCCCCACACTGCTCTGGACTCTGTTCTTACATACTTAACTACACTTTATTTGGGCTATATAATGTAATGGTGGCATTTTGGGTGGCTTGTTTGACTTGAAAGATTTCCGTTAAATGGCCAAGCAGAAATTTGCATCCTTTAAGGTAGTTAAAACACAAAAGATCATTGTCATGCCATTCGATTCAAATATATTAGTGGATGTAAAGTAGTAATATTGTGTGAATAGACCACAGGTTTGTGAAGTTAATGGGTAGTATTAAGCTGAAGATTAAACATTTCATTAATAACATGTGCAATGAATACTTGGAGCGTAATTTCATTATGTGGGTCCCAGAATGGATTTGGGGAATTCACCAATATTTGACATATATCTACAATGTGGGATATAATAACTTTAGGAGATCTTTTTCTAATTTAGACCTACAGGAATATATATCTGAATCATAATGAATATAAGGTAAAGTGTGATCTCAATGCAGTGCAGAATTTTGGTGTAGAGGATTTTTTTGATATGAGACAATATGACACCTCTGCAAAGTGTTCTTTGTTCGTTACATTTTTTTAAATTCAGACCACAGTCTATTTTCACCTTCAGTCATTGGAACGTGCTTCTGACAATTGCAGAAAAAATACGTCTGCCTCCCTTGACCATACACCGAGAATACTGATGAGATGAATTCCCCAGAATTCCTCTGAACTGCCCGATGTTAGCATGCAACATGTAGCTAGTTTAATCCAGCCGTCTGTTTAGAGAGCCTGTGCTAAATGATGTGCTGAGCAGTACTTACTGTAGAATGAAATAAGATCATGATGACTGAGAGCCTGGTACTGAATGTACTGGTGATAAAAAGAGACACATTTTTCCTATTGATTGGAGGACAGGAGGAGAGATGTGTAGCTCAAAGAACAGGACAAATCCTGAAAATGGAATAAAGCCAATCTAAATTTAACTTCGACCGTTGAGAAATAGTACTTAGATTCCCTGTCCATTCCCTGTTACATCAGTCTTTTAGACTTTGACTTCTACATCGATACAAGAAATATGAAATCACCCAAGATGGAGAATGTTTTTAAGCAAATCATTAGACCTTGTTCCATGAAGATGGATGGCATACACATTTGTGAAATTTTAAGGCTTATTACAGTCTATTTGTTGTATCTACTCAATACTGATCAATGGTGAACCAATAGATTACATTAA
>JARQOD010000003.1:496623302-496728392 GCA_033576555.1 Oophaga sylvatica | reverse complement strand
TTCACAAGGTTGGAACACACTGTTGGTGGTATGTTGGCCTATTCCTCTATGCATATTTCCTCTAGAGCAGTGATGTTTTGGGCCTGTCGCTGGGCAACATGGACTTTCGAATCCCTCCAAAGGTTTTTATGGGGTTGAGATCTGGAGAGTGGCTAGGACCTTCATATGCTTCTTACGAAGCTACTCCATCGTTGCCCTGGCGGTGTGCTTGGGATCATTATTATGCTGAAAGATCCATCCACGTTTCATCTTCAATGCCCTTGCTGATTGAAGGAGGTTTGCACTCAAAATCTCACGATACATGGCCCCATTCATTCTTTCATGTACACAGATCAGTCGTCCTGGTCCCTTTGCAGAGAAACAGCCCCAAAGCATGATGTTGCCACCCCCATGCTTCACAGTAGGTATGGTATTTTTTGGATGCAACTCAGCATTCTGTCTCCTCCAACACGACAAGTTTTGTTTCTACAAACAGTTCTACTTTGGTTTCATCAGACCATATGACATTCTCCCAATACTCTTCTGGATAATCCATATGCTCTCTAGCAAACTTCAGACGGACCCGGACATGTACTGGCTTAAGCAGGGGGACACGTGTATGTCTTCCATTTTCTTATTATTGCTCACACAATTGATTCACACCAAGCTGCTTGCCTATTGCAGATTAAGTCTTCTCAGCCTGTTGCAGGGCTACAATTTTGTTTCTGGTGTCCTTCGACAGCTCTTTGGTCTTCACTATAGTGGAGTTTGGAGTGTGACTGTTTGAGGTTGTGGACAGGTGTCTTTTATACTGATAACAAGTTCAAACAGGCCATTACTACAAATAATGAGTGGAGGACAGAGGAGCATCTTAAAGAAGACGTTACAGGTCTGTGAGAGCCAGAAATCTTGCATGTTTTAAGGTGACCAAATACTTATTTTCCACCATAATTTGCAAGATAAATCTTGCCAAATCAGACAAGGTGATTTTCTGAATTTGTTTTCTCATTTTGACTCTCATAGTTGTTGTCTACCTATGATGTCAATTGCAGGCCTCTCTCATCTTTTTACGTGGGAGAACTTGCACAATTGGTGGCTGACTAAATTCTTTTTTCCCCACTGTAGACCCCAGTGTGATTCAGCAAGTCGGTATACAATAGAAGCCACATGACCCATAAGAGGCTGTAGCGGAGCATGTTACCGCACTTACACTACAGTGCACATACATTTAGACTGGATTAGCCAATACAAAGTTTAATATGAGTGCTTTTTTAATTTGAAGCCGATTTCATTGTTTTTTTTTTCTATGAATAAATAGATTTATGTTTGCTAAATTTGCTTGCATCTTTTTAGTTTGCATATTAATATTTGTAATAGAGTTCTTAGTACTTCCTCTTTGTGGCAAGAGCTTCCATCACTCTCTTATTATAGAAACAATTATACCTTATTAGCAGCTGATGGCAAGAAAAATTACTTTGCTTCTTGGCACAGAATCTGGCTCCTGTTCTTGGATGCTTATTCAAACCACATTTTTTTTTAACTTTTGAATATCCGAGCTAATGTTCCATCAAATCCTATTACTCATAATGGTTAGTTTGCAGCAGCGCAGATGTTTGGAAGAGGACCTCCTACAGCAGGAGTTCACTACATATTTTTGATCCAAGGACCAAATTGTAATTTAAAGGGGTATTCATCACCAGAACCATTGTCAGTACATTAATACCTCATCAGAACCATGTGTTAAGTATTTGAGCAGGATTTGGAGAGTTTCTGATAAAAAGAAATCAGTGTGAATGCACCCAAACTTACACTGAGTTTTTGGAGCAGAAACTCAACCAAATCTTCCTCATGATCTCAAAACTAAGTTTTGATGATTTTTAACTTTTAACATGATGCATGTTATGGATGCTACTTGATCAGAACAACCATCAGTACATGAATGCAGCGCCAGAACCACTGTCCGTACATGCATGTAGTACCAGAACCACAGTTACTACATGAATTCAGTGCCAAACCCACCATCAGTACATGAATACAGCACCAGAAGCACTATCAGTACATGAATACATCACCAGGACCATTGTCAGTACATCAACACATCACCAGAACCACTGTGAGTACAGGAATACATCACCAAGCTTAATACACTGATCAATTGCAGTTTCAAGTCAGTCCCACATACAATTGTATCACATGAACCTGCAGCTCCCAGCAGGTCCTTAACAGTGGTAAGGAGATACAAGAAGTTGTAGTTACTAGCCATCATCAGACTGTGGACCATACAGGAACCACAGTACTGATGAGATGCAGGCAGACCCCATTCACAGCCTCTCTGTAATGCCACCCCCCATACTGCCAGTCTCTGTAAGGTCCCCCATACTGCCTCTCCCCATAATGTCCCCACCTCATTATTTCTATCCATAATGTCTCCCCACACTGCTCTGGACTCTGTTCTTACATACTTAACTACACTTTATTTGGGCTATATAATGTAATGGTGGCATTTTGGGTGGCTTGTTTGACTTGAAAGATTTCCGTTAAATGGCCAAGCAGAAATTTGCATCCTTTAAGGTAGTTAAAACACAAAAGATCATTGTCATGCCATTCGATTCAAATATATTAGTGGATGTAAAGTAGTAATATTGTGTGAATAGACCACAGGTTTGTGAAGTTAATGGGTAGTATTAAGCTGAAGATTAAACATTTCATTAATAACATGTGCAATGAATACTTGGAGCGTAATTTCATTATGTGGGTCCCAGAATGGATTTGGGGAATTCACCAATATTTGACATATATCTACAATGTGGGATATAATAACTTTAGGAGATCTTTTTCTAATTTAGACCTACAGGAATATATATCTGAATCATAATGAATATAAGGTAAAGTGTGATCTCAATGCAGTGCAGAATTTTGGTGTAGAGGATTTTTTTGATATGAGACAATATGACACCTCTGCAAAGTGTTCTTTGTTCGTTACATTTTTTTAAATTCAGACCACAGTCTATTTTCACCTTCAGTCATTGGAACGTGCTTCTGACAATTGCAGAAAAAATACGTCTGCCTCCCTTGACCATACACCGAGAATACTGATGAGATGAATTCCCCAGAATTCCTCTGAACTGCCCGATGTTAGCATGCAACATGTAGCTAGTTTAATCCAGCCGTCTGTTTAGAGAGCCCTGTGCTAAATGATGTGCTGAGCAGTACTTACTGTAGAATGAAATAAGATCATGATGACTGAGAGCCTGGTACTGAATGTACTGGTGATAAAAAGAGACACATTTTTCCTATTGATTGGAGGACAGGAGGAGAGATGTGTAGCTCAAAGAACAGGACAAATCCTGAAAATGGAATAAAGCCAATCTAAATTTAACTTCGACCGTTGAGAAATAGTACTTAGATTCCCTGTCCATTCCCTGTTACATCAGTCTTTTAGACTTTGACTTCTACATCGATACAAGAAATATGAAATCACCCAAGATGGAGAATGTTTTTAAGCAAATCATTAGACCTTGTTCCATGAAGATAGATGGCATACACATTTGTGAAATTTTAAGGCTTATTACAGTCTATTTGTTGTATCTACTCAATACTGATCAATGGTGAACCAATAGATTACATTAACATTTTTGTCCACCCCTGCAGTGGATAAGCATTTAGTTTTTTAGCAAACTCAGGTGGTTCATAGAAAATGAGTATTTTATGTTTATGACCTTCTAATCTACGAGTCATGGGCTGGAGTACATTTCCGCTATAATTTATGACACTTCTGTGACGTAAATTATATTGAATCTGAAGAGCTGAGATAGGCCTCATCAACATACTTTTTATAAGGTGGCCAAGCTGGTATAAAAACACTAAAAATTCCAACATTTTTGTTCAACTTCTCATTGTGTAAAAATGTGTCACTTTGTCACACAACCTTTCTGGAGAAACTAGTTTGAACACATTTTCCCCCTCACCCAAAAGTGTTCTTGACGCTTTCAGTTGGAGGTAATGTTGATCAAAAAAATTCTCTGGACCCAGGTGCAGCAGCCAGGTCAGTGCCCAAGGCCACCAGACCAGAGCACTGTAATCTCCTAAGTCTTGCAGAATTCCCAAAGCCTCCTTTGATTAGTATGCCCCGTCATGCGTGTGTTGCGCACAGAGCTTCTAAACAGTGCAGGAGTAGGAGAAATCAAACGCTGCGGTATTCTGGCTCCTTTCTGTCGCGGTAAACCAGTGACATATATTATCAGCTTATTTGTGAAACTCATGCCCCCTTTATCACCCTGACTGCACCACCTCCCTCAGTATCACCCTGACTGCACCACCTCCTCCTGTATCACCCTGAATGCCGCAACTCGCCCACCTCCCCCTGTATCACCCTGGCTGCACCACCTCCCCCTGTATCACCCTGACTGCACCTCCCCTGTATCACCTTGACTGCACCACCTCCCCCTGTATCACCATGACTGCACCACCTCCCACTGACTGCACCACCTCCCACTGTATCACCCTGACTGCACCACCTCCCCCTGTATCACCCTGACTGCACCACCTCCCCCTGTATCACCCTGACTGCACCACCTCCCTCTGAATCACCCTGACTGCGCCACCTCCCCCTGTATCACCCTGACTGCGCCACCTCCCCTGTATCACCCTGACTGCGCCACCTCCCACTGTATCACCCTGACTGTGCCACCTCCCCCTGTATCACCTTGACTACACCACCTCCCCCTGTATCACCCTGACTGCCCCACCTCCCTCAGTATCACCCTGACTGCACCACCTCCTCCTGTATCACCCTGATTGCTGCAACTCGCCCACCTCCCCCTGTATCACCCTGGCTGCACCACCTCCCCCTGTATCACCCTGACTGCACCTCCCCCTGTATCACCTTGACTGCACCACCTCCCCCTGTATCACCCTGACTGCACCTCCCCCTGTATCACCTTGACTGCACCACCTCCCCCTGTATCACCATGACTGCACCACCTTCCACTGACTGCACCACCTCCCACTGTATCACCCTGACTGCACCACCTCCCCCTGTATCACCCTGACTGCACCACCTCCCCCTGTATCACCCTGACTGCACCACCTCCCTCTGAATCACCCTGACTGCGCCACCTCCCCCTGTATCACCCTGACTGCGCCACCTCCCCCTGTATCACCCTGACTGCGCCACCTTCCACTGTATCACCCTGACTGTGCCACCTCCCCCTGTATCACCTTGACTACACCACCTCCCCCTGTATCACCGTGACTGCACCACCTCCCCCTGACTGCACCACCTCCCTCTGTATCACCCTGACTGCGCCACCTCCCCCTATATCACCCTGACTGCCCCACCTCCCCTGTATCATCCTGACTGCACCACCTCCCCCTGTATTACCTTGACTGCTTTACCTACCTCTGTATCACCCTGACTGCGCCACCTCCCCTGTATCACCCTGACTGCACCACCTCACTCTGTATCACCCTGACTGCACCACCTCACTCTGTATCACCCTGACTGCACCACCTACCCCTGTATCACCCTGACTGCACCACCTCCCCCTGTATCACCCTGACTGCACCACCTCCCCCTGTATCACCCTGACTGCGCCACCTCCCCCTGTATCACCCAGACTGCCCACCTCCCCCTGTATCACCCTGACTGCGCCATCTCCCCCTGTATCACCCTGACTACTCCACCTCCCCCTGTATCACCCTGACTGCGCCACCTCCCCCTGTATCACCCTGACTGCACCACCCCCCCTGTATCACCCTGACTGCACCACCTCCCCCTGTATCACCCTGACTGCGCCACCTCCCCCTGTATCACCCTGACTGCGCCACCTCCCCCTGTATCACCCTGACTGCGCCATCTCCCCTGTATCACCCTGACTGCGCCACCTCCCCCTGTATCACCCTGACTGCGCCACCTCCCCCTGTATCACCCTGACTGCGCCACCTCCGCCTGTATCACCCTGACTGCGTCACCTCCCCCTGTATCACCCTGACTGTGCCACCTCCCCCTGTATCACTCTGACTGCACACCTCCCCCTGTATCACCCTGACTGCACCACCTCCCCCTGTATCACCCTGACGGCACCACCTCCCCCTGTATCACCCTGACTGCACCACCTCCCCCTGTTTCACCCTGACTGCGCCACCTCCCCCTGTATCACCCAGACTGCGCCACCTCCCCCTGTATCACCCTGACTGCGCCATCTCCCCTGTATCACCCTGACTGCGCCACCTCCCCCTGTATCACCCTGACTGCGCCACCTCCCCCTGTATCACCCTGACTGCGCCACCTCCCCCTGTATCACCCTGACTGCACCACCTCCCCTGTATCACCCTGACTGCACCACCTCCCCCTGTATCACCCTGACTGCGCCACCTCCCCCTGTATCACCCAGACTGCGCCACCTCCCCTGTATCACCCTGACTGCGCCATCTCCCCCTGTATCACCCTGATTGCGCCACCTCCCTGTATCACCCTGACTGCGCCACCTCCCCCTGTATCACCCTGACTGCGCCACCTCCCCTGTATCACCCTGACTGCGTCACCTCCCCTGTATCACCCTGACTGTGCCACCTCCCCTGTATCACCCTGACTGCACACCTCCCCCTGTATCACCCTGACTGCGCCACCTCCGCCTGTATCACCCTGACTGCGTCACCTCCCCCTGTATCACCCTGACTGCGCCACCTCCCCCTGTATCAACCTGACTGCACCACCTCCCCCTGTATCATCCTGACTGCACCACCTCCCCCTGTATCACCCTGACTGCACCACCTCCCCCTGTATCACCCTGACTGCACCACCTCCCCCTGTATCACCCTGACTGCACCACCTCCCCCTGTATCACCCTGACTGCACCACCTCCCCCTGTATCATCCTGACTGCACCACCTCCCCCTGTATCACCCTGGCTGAGCCCCTCTCTCACTGTATTACCCCTGACTGACTGCACCACCTCCCCCTGTATCACCCTGATTGAGCCCCTCTCCGCCTTTATCACCCCTGACTAAAAATTTTCTTTCCCTACTACTAACAAAATGAAGCCCTTCATAAAGCATTATGGCCTTATAGGTGGCAGAGAGATTTCTGTAAAAAGTGTATGGGGGGATGTGAGGGTAAACTCTTTCGATATTACTCCTATGTCATATATAAGTGATTTAGGACCCCCCACAAGAAGAGGCATTCACATCATGCATTTGCTGCAGAAATCAAACAGCAAATTAACAGCAGAAATATCCACACAGACATTGTGCAGATATTGCTGCATTTACTAATATGTAATGTCGCACCTTTACCACTGACCTGATTCTTTGCATTGCAAAGGATGAAATCGGTGGTGAATATGTAAAATCTGCATCGGTCAATTCCCGCCATGGATTTTCTCAGAGTATAGTTGAGATGTCATAAATTCCCCTCCACTACTGTACACTGGTGCTATAACACATTGGCTTAGTAGTTAATAAACACTAGGGGACATTTATCATTGAGTTTGAACCAAAATGTGAGCGCCAACCCCTGCTATATCATTAAGGAATGCACTACTTTATATTTTGCCCTGATATTAGCGTGTTATATCGCACAGTTGGTGGCCTTGTATTTATTTCTATGTAGCTACATAGTGGGCCCCAAGAAAGGTTTTCTCTGATGGGCCCAAGGTGCTCCAGTCCGACGCTGCATATCATTTCCATCAAGCATCACAGTTCACAATTGGATAGCTTTGTTTTTAGATCTTTGCAGTTAAAGCAAAGTAGGGGACTTGTTTACAGCTTCCGAACAGGGGCCAAAATTGGCTAACTACCAGGATAAGCTGTGTTCCCTGCTTGACGAAGCTTTTGCTGACCTGACGCCTGCCAATTGACCCTCTCCACTTGCCACAGAATCAACATCTTGCCTGTGCCAGTGCTAGGGCTACATGTATCCAAGACAGTCACCACAACTGTAGTATATTTAACATGATGAACCAGATTCTTTATCTGATGCTGTGCCAGCCTGGCGCACTTCAGCAACCACAGACGTATCAGCTGAATAGCCAAGTTCAGTTTGTACCCTTTCTCCAACAGACACCCAAATCCCATGAACCTCTGACTCAGCAGAATGGACCAGTGGCAAGAACTGACCCAGTTTTCTAAAGGCATACTGTCATGTCCATGGCATGCGGAAAAGGTTATCCTCCACAAGTGTAGAAAACCTTACATTTTTAAACATTAATCCAGCATGGATCTGTTCTAACATGGAAATTATTACATATTGTACTGACTACTTGCCTGTCCATTGTCTATTTTCTACACTGTTCTGGTGCCAATGGCCCATACTCAACCAGGCATCCAATTCGTGCTATCATAACCTGACATCTGTACTATACTGTCACTGCTGAGACCTTGCCAGATATGTCCTTGCTTGCCATGTCCTATTTCTATGCCTTGTGGCTTTTGCCACTTCCACTGCAGACACACATGCCACATATCTCCTGACTGTCCACTGTTTTATAGTGTCATACTCTGGTACTTCTAGGCCTGCCTTTACTGACTTACGTTGCCAGACACCTCCATGACTGGCCCATCACATTTTTATATTGTTCGGCTTCTGCAACCACTGTCAGATACCCACAACATGGCTTGTCCAGTGTGTTGTATAGCTATACCGTACTGCGGCTAGGAAGCATAATCTCTTGAGGATACTTAAAAATGAAAGAGTTACCAAATAGAGAGCATGTTTTTTTTCCTGCATTCACTCTGAAAACAGCCAACCTGTTCCTGCTCCCTAAATAATGTAATCATTTTTGTACAGCTTTATAAAAAGCCTTTGTAATTGATCATATTGAGAATATAAAATCTGTTGCAGATCCCAAAAGAGGGATATTTTTTCAGAAGTCAATCACTTAACAGTCCAGTTAAACTGTTCTCTAAACGGGAATACATTTTGCACCACCCCTTGTGAAAAGCAACGGCTTTTTCAATTTGCACCACCTTTGTATAAACACCAACAGGGCAGCACCCAACACCAACATCTACCTCCAATAGTGGATACTTTTTGGAAAGTTTGTACAATTAAGTAGCCAAATCAGTCTGCTGATGTATTAAGTTGTTAAATGGACTGTTGGTTACGCTGCTTACCATTTGTTTGTCTGTGTTTCTAATAAAGAGCTAGAAAGGGGTTCAGTTCAATACAGTTCTAGGAGACCTCAGAGAGTTACACGTCTTTTCTAGCAGTTTTAGGCAGCACTTGATATTTTTAGCTAGTTGTTTAGTTACAAATCAAATTTTGGTGAAAAATGCATCAAAGCATTCCAAAAATGTGATCACCTCTAGTTGTGACACTTAACAGAATGCAAAAATACTGCAAAGAGTCTGCATTTAGATGGTAATTATAAAAGATATTGCTTGATTTATCATTACATAACTGCTGTAAAAATCACATTTAAAATGACGCATAAAAAATGGAAATAATCATCAAATTGTCAATTCATGTGCTAAGCATCATGGTCCTAAGCAGCAGCCAAGGCTGGCCCCAGGTTTTCGTGGGCCCCAGGCAGGGCTGACTCCAGGTTTTTATGGGCCCCGGGCGAAAGAGTCTCAGTGGACCCCTTTAACACAGACTACGATTCATGATGCATAGATACTGCAGAGAAATATGGGTATAGTACAATGCCAAATACTTCACTTCTTCCATTACATGAGTGATATCTATTGTAAATTGTACAATAGCTCAAAAACCGCCAAATCCTCACAGCGCACAGTACAGACTGGACAGTACAGTCCTCCATACAATATTATGGGCACCACATAGTCCTCCATACAGTATTATGGGCCAAATATAATGCTCCATAAAGAATATTGGACCCCATATAATGCTCCATATAAAATATGGAGCTCTCCTCTGCACTGTGCTGAGTTCTGCACTGTTACGGCTCAGGAAAGGGTGCTGTGGAAAGTCTCCCCATTATCATCATCATTGCTTCCCCATTATCATCATCATTGCCTCCCCATTATCATCATCATTGCCTCCCCATTATCATCATCATTGCCTCCCCATTATCATCACTGACTCCCCATCATCATCATTGACTCCCCATAATCATAATCATTGCCTTCCCATCATCATCATTGCCTCCCCATTATCATCATTGCCTCCCCATTATCATCATTGCCTCCCCATCATCATTGCCTCCCCATCATCATCATCGCCTCCCCATTATCATCATCATTGCCTCCCCATCATCATCGCCTCCCCATCATCATCATTGCCTCCTCACCACCATCACTGCCTCCCCCACCACCATCACACATACAGCACCACACACACAAAGCACCGCACTACATACACACACCCAGGCAGACACACACACACACTGACACACACCACATCTCACCTGTCCGGCGTCCACACCGCAGGCAGTCCCACAGCATCACTCGCGCCCGTGCTTACTCTCTGCCACAGCCGGCCGCTAAATGATGACGTCATCCAGCGGCGCTGCTGTGAGAGGAAGCGTGGGCGCCCTGCAGTCGCCCACTGGAGCCCGGAGCTGCAGAGGCACGGGGAGAGGTAAGTATTGTGCCGGCTGCCGGGGACCTGAGCAAGCGGGGGGGTCAAGTGGCGGCACTGGCACCGCTCTCATCCACTAATGGGCACCGGGGTGCCGGGCGCCGGGGTGCCCGACGGCGAGTGGGCCCCCCCGCCTTCTCAGGGCCCCGGCACAGAATCTCAGTGGACCCCTTTAACACATACCACGATTCATGATGCACAGATAAGAAATATAGGCATAGTACAATGCCAAAGATTTCACTTCTTACATTACATGAATGATATCTATTGTAAATTCTACAATATAAATAACAGAAAAACTGACTGAAACACAAAGAACTAGTCTGAATAGGTGCATACATACCAAAAAAAGCAACTTACATATCAAAATGCGAAAATGGTTTCAATCAATCATGTTAAAGCATGTCAATTTGGCCAAACCGTGTGAGCTCATCAACCATCGTCAAAGTGATCTCATGAATCTGATGGGTCCCTGACCTAACTGCCCAGTGTGAACACTTACCTATAGCTAATATCTGAATGTATGGGTGAATATAAACACCTCCCTTGGTAAAGCCTACATTTATGGGTTGGTCGGAACCTAATGTGATTAGATGTAATTAAAATCACCACATGGTGAAGGGCGGAGTGCTCAGTCAGAAAGCTTAGCATGTAAATAACAGAAGAACTGACTGAAACACAAAAAATTAGTCTGAACAGGTGCATATATTGCTCAATACAGTATAATGGGCACCATATAATGTTCCAAACAGTATAATGAGCCCCTTATATTGCTTCATACAGTATAATGGCCCCACACAGTGCTCCATACAGTATGATGGCCCCATATATGCTCCATACAGAATAATGACCCCCATATATTGCTCCATACAGTATAATGAGTCCCATATATTACACCATACAGTATATAATTTCCCCATATATTGCTCCATACAGTATAATTACCCCATATAATGCACAATACAGTATAATGTACCCCATATAATGCTCCACACAGTATAACGGGCCCCATATAATGCTCCATATATAAAAAAAAATACTCACCTCTCCTGTTCCCCTCAGGTCCTGACGCCTCATCATCTTTTGACGCTCTGTACTGCTCGGCAAAGGGTGCTGTTATGATTTGGTAGCTGAGGAGTGCAGGTAAAAAAAAAAAGGCAATACACCAGAGCAGTTGGAAACTATGAGATTGCAGTACCCTGACTAACCACCACAACTAGAGGCAGCCGTGGAGCGTTCCTACGTTGGTCCTAGACGCCTCGTCACAGCCTGAGAAACTAACTACACCTAAAGACAGATATAGGAAAGCTATCTGCCCCGGAGCAGAACCCCAAAGACAATAGAAAGCCCCCAAACATGTAATGGCGGTTAGACAAGATGAAATACTGACACAGAAAGAAAATAGTATGAGCAAACGCTGGGGCCCAAACTAACTAAATAGAAAAGGATAGAAAGGGTACTTACTGCAATCCCAGAAAACCCTGAAAAGCACCAACACCACTAATTTCAAAAACACCTGAGATCACACGACCTCTACCACCTAAATTAGTTCTCTGGTGTAACAAAATCAAAACAGCAGCCACTGAAAAAACTGGAAAAAGCAAAAGTACATAAGTGGCTGAACTAAACTGAGAGGGCAAAAGCCCCCAGAGGGGACCCTGAAGGCCCCCACAGAAGTGCAGGACAAAAATGCAAAAATATAGCACAAAAACAAAAAGAAGAAAATGTCTTATCTGTTAGCAGGAGATACAGACACGGCACAGCAGGCTACAAGGGAAACAGGAATGAAGGATTCAGACCAGAACAATTGATCACCGGCAACCCTGATGGGAAGGTGACTCCCTTATATAAGACCAGTCAGTAACACCTGATTCCCAGTCCTCACAATCTTCACTGGACAGACCAGCACCGCTTGTAACCACCAGAGGAAGCCTCTGCTCAGAACTCATCTCAAACCCATTCACAACAGGGTGCTCTGCAGTGACGTCATCACGCCCTCTGCCCTGAGATGTCACAGAGAGTCAGAAGATGACAACGCTGAAGACATTGTAACTGTGGGGAACGAGTAGAAGTATTTGAGGGGGGGCCCGATGCCAGCACCTGGTGCCAGCTTTGACACCGGGCTCCCCCAAATCGCGGGCCCCATTGCATGCCGGTGTCCCCAAAGCCGAATGCGCCCCCCCCCCCCTCGTTCGTCCAGGGTACCGGCACTTGCGACGGGTGGTGAGCCGGCCCTGGTAGCACTAAAGCATTAAGTTACTGTAGTACTGCTCATGAAAGTTCCAATAAAACAAAAAAATGCACTTTGCAGGCCAACAGAATGGTTTTCAGTTTAGTATTATATGTATAGCAGTAAGTATTGACCATGTTGCCTCGCCAGTTTTCTAAATAAATATATTTCTAAAGGTACTATTGACATGAAATTCTCACCAGATACCGGTAACAACGTATCCAATTCACACAGGCAAAGAGATCAAACCATAGCTGTCCATAAATTAAGTTATGTGTAATAATGAGAAATGATACAGGGAAAAAGTAGTGAACACGCTTACTGAAATGTATTTGTTTGTGCAAAAATTTGTTGGTGATGACAGCTTCAAGACCCCTCCAATATGGAGAAACTAGTCACATGCATTGCTCAGATGTGATTTTGGTCCATCTTCCACACAAGCACTCTTCAAATCCTGAAGATCTGGTGAGCTCCTTCTATGAACTCTGAGCTTTAGTTCCTTGCATAAATTTTCTATTGGGGTCAGGTCAGGTGATTGGCTGGGCCATTCTGGCAGCTTTATTTTCTTTCTCTGAAACCACTTGAGAGTTTCCTTGGCTGTGTGAATGGATCATTGCCTTGCTGATGTGTCCACCCTCATTTCATTTTCATTATCCTGTTATATGGCAGCAGATTTTTTTATCAAGAATATCTCGGTACATTTGTCCATTAATCCTTCCTTCAATCATATATAGTGTGCCAATGCTGTGTGCTGAAAAACAGCCCCACATCATGATGCTCCCACCTCCAAACTTCACTGTTGTTATCACGTTTTTGGGGTGATAAGCAGTGCCTTTTTGCCTCAAATATGGTGTGTATTATGGCATCCAAAGAGCTTGGCTTTGGTCTCAACTGACTAGACTATATTCTCCCAGTATTTCACATGACCACTGCAGTGAGTCTCTGGCCTCAGTGGTGATCCTGACATGTAGTTCACCAGACGTTGGGGTTTTCTATGTTTTTTTTTGGGGGGTAGGTGGCAGGAAGGGGGTGCTTAGAAAACCTTATTTCCATGCTGTGAAATCCTTCAGATGTTTCTTTCTTTTTGGGATTTTCCATGGAAATTTTGTTGACTCTGTCTGTTCAATTGTAAACGTAAAATCAAGGTCAAAATCCACAGACAGATCTGTGCAGACATATTTCATGACTTTTCAGATCATGCAACCATAAAGGGGTTGTCCTCTACTTGGACAACCCCTTCTCATTCCTCATGTTTGGCCCCTTTAAAATAAAAATACTTATACACACTTCCAGTGCCGCTGCCGTTCCAGCGGTGTCGGCACGCACGTTCCCGAGGCTCATGTGAGGTTATTACATCACCTGAGCTCTGCACCCAATCAGCATTGTATTCACTTTCCCCACCTTTGGACTTATTGAACATCAGCAGAAACTCAGGGCTGCAGCTGCTCTGTCAATTCCTCTTGATGTTCGATTTGTCTGAAGGCGGGAAGAGTGACTCCAATGCTGAGTGGGTGTAAGGCTCAGGTGATGTAACAACCTCACGTGAGACCCTGGAACGTGAGTGCTGACACCACTGGAGTGTGTTTTTATTTTAATGAGGTCAAACATGAGGAATGAGAATGGGGTTGTCCAAGTAGTGGACAGCCTCTTTAATATAGTGCCCCTTCTAATAATAATAATAATTTTTCTTGTCCCTGAGATTAAACTGCTTCTTTCTTTATCTTCTGGGTTTTTTTTTGTAGCTGGATTCTAGATTTAAGTGTAATTTCCCTGGGCCTGCCTTAAACTTTCTGATATTTTAACTTCTAACATTTCATGGAAAGTGACTGATCAATTTACTATAATGTTTTA
Organism: Oophaga sylvatica; assembly: GCA_033576555.1. Taxonomy (NCBI): domain Eukaryota; kingdom Metazoa; phylum Chordata; class Amphibia; order Anura; family Dendrobatidae; genus Oophaga; species Oophaga sylvatica. The sequence continues at coordinate 496,713,790 of JARQOD010000003.1, read as the reverse complement.
CTTTGCAACATGGGATTATCCATAAAAATGGAAGACAAAAAGAGGATCTGAGAATCACAGAAACTAGAATGCAGGCATGAACCTACATCTTGCCTAGGCTTACATGCCTGAGACCCAAGGCTTTAGTTTTGCTGTAACTAGTTTGTTAAGGCCCTCACAACAGTGTTGTGTTAAAAATAACAATCCAGTACGTCAAAAGGAAATTAAAGGGGTTGTGAGGTGAAAACGAGTGATCATCTAACCACAGGATTGGTCATGACTTATTGATTGTGGTGGTCTGACCGCTGGAACCCACACAGCATAATATTCCCATTAACATGGAGCGGAGTGCATAAGCTTGACTGTGGCTCCTTTCATTCCCTATGGGGCTGCCGAGCGCAATGCTCAGTTTTTACAACAGCCCCTTATAAAATGAATGGAGCGATGGTCGGGCATATGCACTGCTGCTCCATTACAACAGGCATAAAAGTGCCCAATCAAGGATAAAAATTCCTGTTTTTCTGATCGGTGCAGGTCCAATTGTTTGTACATTTTAAATGCTTTCATTTGTACAGTTTTTAAAGACTTATTTCATGGTCTTCTAACTTTACAGATGAATTACCCTTCTTATCCTGACATATAGAATATAAGAAACATAGGCTCAAATGAATTAGCTGATTTATCTGGCATTTGAGAAAAAAGATTAGAAAATTTTCGAGACTTAAATTTTTCTGCAGTTTTGCCTATCCACCAGTGGGAAAAGTATTTCACACCCAATAGCTGACATTGTAAATATAAAGTGATAAACATTTACGTATATAAACATTTCTCCATTGCTTTTCTTAGCTTCTATGCATCCCCATCATTCCCTTTCGCTAAGCCATCAGTGCTCAGTGCTTGCTCATGTTATTTGCTTTATGCTTTTTCAGAAGCATTGAACAATAAAAATTAGGACATTTTTTTCTCCCAGAATGCAGCTCAGAGAACAACTATGAGCCTAATTTAAATGGGATCCAGCAGAAATCTGACTACATCTTCTAACATAATTAGTGCATCCAATGGGAAAAATGTATCAAAACTGGTGTGATGGAAAAATGATAAAGTTGCCCACAGCAATCAACCTTATTATAACTTTTATTTATTTTTAAAAGAAATCTTAAAAATGAAGGCTAAATGCAGATTGGTTGTTATGACCATCTGATGTACTTTTTTTTGCACTACTATAGCCACACAATTCTTGCACACCTCTCAAGACCATTACAAGATGAATGGGAAACTGACACTTGAGTCATGCTTTGTCTGCATCGCTCCAGGTAACTGACAGGTCTCTCCACACATGGGAGAAACCTGTCAATCACTTGGAGCGACGCAAGACTCTTCAAACTATGTTTGCTCTGAAATGCCTTAGCTTTTCAGAGAAAAGCATTTTGGCTACAATTGTGCATCCAGGATCTGATTCATTCTGCCCGTGTTTTGGACAGTTTGAATTGAGTGTTAAGTAGAGCAGAACACAGTGATGGCAACAATATACCCAGAAGATTTAGTTATAGTGCCAACGCCTTTGTTCACATATGTGCCTCTATAACACAGCCAGAAGTATATAGTTTCCAAAAGTTTCCATTGTGGCTAAAAAATAAATTGTGGTTTTCGTCCTAAAACTAAGTGCAGAGCTCACTTTCCTAAAGGCTGCACCAAACATGCTCTTCTTCCACTATTTTATTTACTCTCTTATTTTACTCACTTATATACTGCAATTAATTTCCTTAGCACTTTTGAGATATCATCATTTCTTTCCGTATTGGAGCTCACAATCTAAGCATTGTTCTCCTTATTTACACACTAGTTGGAACTAGGGCTGGTTTTAGACAAAGTGGGGCCCCAAATGCTAACATATGGCATCATTACACAGAATCATTTACACTGCATTTAAATGAGCTGAGGTCAAGCTGTTAGACAAGCACGATCACCAATATTCAAATCCATATTCAAGACGGGGGGGACCCACTCGCCATCGGGGACATCAGCACGCTGGGGGCCTGTTAGTCGGGGGGGAGCCTGGTGCCAGCGCTAGCACCAAGACCCGCACCATAAACTGTTTCAAATACTCACCTCTCCCCATTCCCTGCTGCTCCGGTCTCAGCCTCTTCGGTCTCCTCAGTGTCTTCTGACTCTCTGTGATGTCTCAGTGCACAGGGCATACTGACGTCATTACAGCGCACTCTCTGTGCAGAGAGTCAGAAGGTACTGCAGAGACCGGAGAAGCGGAGACCGAAGCAGCAGAGACTGGAGCAGTGGAAACAGGAGCAGTAGGGGATATCGAGAGGTGAATATTGATTATTTATTTTTTGAGTTAATGGAGCACTATATCGGGCCCATTATACTGTATGGAGCACTATGTGGGGCCATTATACTGCATGGAGAAATATGTGAGGCCATTATACTGTATTGAACACTATATGGGACCCATTATACTGAATGGAGCAATATATGGGGCCCATTACACTGTATGGAGTAATATATGGGGGCCATTATACTGTATGGAGCATTATATGGTGCCATTATACTGTACAGAGATATATATGGGGCCCATTACACTGAATGGAGCAATATATATGGCTCATTATACTGTATGTACCACTATTTGAGGTGAGTATACCGTATGGAGTAATAAATGGGGCCCATTGTTTAAGGCCTAGAGAACCTCTTTTATCCCTTTAAAGGGAACCTGTAAGGTTCTGTGTACATGTTCCTGAAACTCAGTTTGTTCGTCAGCCATTTTACTTTCTGTCTTGCTGCAGCTATCTTGCCCTCAGTCAAAATGGAGTTTCCAGCTTGCATGTTCCCGCCCTGATTCTCTCCTTTTGCTTCTTAAGCAGCCACAGCTGAGCAATCAGTGCTTCAGAATCTAGCCTGCAGTGAACCTGTGACCTGACTCCTGAAGCCTTGGACCTTGTACTCCAGCTATTCCTACTGAGGAACTCTGAAGCACTTGTGGACTCTGAACCCTGCTCTTTGAAAGACCCACGTTTGCATGGACTTACGGTAACAGAGAAGAAGATCCTGAACCTGTTGTGGAGAGTGATTGCTGAGCTTAGATTACTCTGGCCTGCTGTGTCTCCTGCTTCTGTGTCTGCAAACTGTGTGACTATTTTTGCCAACTTGTATGAAGTAATACAAAACTTTCTATATCAAACCTGTGTCTCATGTATTTTCATCGCACCCAAGCACAAGACGCTATATGAACTGTACTACATACATTACAAGATTCTGAAGCCAAAACGTTAGTGTCTGCTGGGTCTGGAAAGGCTGTGTCTGCTGTAACTGTGGATATCGGATGTCCGGTTGTACTTTCTGTGATGACAGTGGTTGTGACTTCTCACAACCATTCCAGGTGAGCAATTCCCTTAAGTGTTTTTTTTTTCTGCAGTGTTACCACAGGTAAACACTATTGTTTTTTTTTCTTTTCTCTTTTTTGTCTGCTGTAACTGTGGATATCAGATGTCCGGGTGAACTTTCTGTGATGATAGTGGTTGTGACTTCTCACAACCATTCCAGGTGAGCAGTTCCCTTAATTTTTTTTTCTCTCTGCAGTGTTACCACAGGTAAACACTATTGTTTTTTTTTTTCTCCTCTCCTCTTCTTCCAGTGCTCCTGTCTTAAAAGATCTGGAAAATGGAGGCCCGCATAAAGGAACTTTGCGGAGTGACTGATAATATCCTTGCAGATTTGCAGAATATAAAGACCTGTTTTTCAAGCCTACAGGACCTCACTAATCACAATTTGCAAGTGTTTGGACAGACTGCCCAGGATTTGCGAGCCAGGATTGAGGTTCTAGAGGAGCGAGTCCAGGCTCCTGCCGTAGCCCCGAGTTCTGGGATTCCCAAGTTGCCCCCTTTTCGTTTTGGCGGTGAACGTGAGAAATTCAGGGGATTTATTAATCAATGCAATCTTTTTTTTTCTGCACATGCTTCACAATTTCCCACTGAACGATCTAAGGTGCTTACTATAATTATGTTGCTTACCAACAAGGCTTTGATGTGGGCAAACCCTCTGATTGAGACTGAGGATGATTGTTTGAATCACCTTGATGCTTTTATTTCAGCCATGGGGCAGGTGTTTGATGACCCCAATCGAGGTGCAACAGCTGAAGCAGCCATGTTAGCTTTGCGCCAAGGTAAGCACTTGGTAGCTGAATATGCCTTGGATTTAAGGAGATGGGCCCTTGATACCACCTGGGACAGTTCCGCCAAAAAATCTATTTTTCGAAAGGCGTTATCTCCACTGATTAAGGATGAACTTGCTCGTGCCGACCCTCCCACTGCGTTAGGTGACTTTATTAACTACTGCATCCGTATTGATACTCGTCTGACTGAACGCAGGCAAGAGAGATGGTTCGAAAGCAATCGCACTAACCTTTTCCTACCTTCCTCTCCAGCTAAGGAACCTTTGAGTAGGATTACACGGGAACCTGAACCTGAACCCATGCAGGTAGACTCTTTACAACGACGGGTTAGTGATGCACGCAAGGAACATCGTTTTAAGGAGAATCTATGTTTCTATTGTGGTAAGTCAGGGCACTTCATTATAAACTGCCCCAGCCGTTCTCGTAAGACTACTGCAGCACTCATTCATTGTGAGTGTTGCGAGAGGGGATCTGTCAGGTCCGAGCCTCAGGCTCCAGAGAGATCTGCAGCAACCGATCTTGATTTCTCGGACTTAAACTCCGTTACCTCTGAGGACGTTGACTGTGTAAACGCTGCCATTTTTCAAGTTTCCTCAGCGGTGTCCCAGCTGAGTTGTAAGAAAAACAATTCTCATTGCTTTCTTTCCATCAAACTCTGGGTTGACTCAGCTTGGGTGTCTAGCTCTGCTATGATCGACTCAGGGGCAAGTGGAAATTTTATGGATGTCTCCTTTGCTCTGAAACAGGGGATACGTTCAGTGAAGAAGGCTACTCCAGTACAGATGGAAACTGTGGATGGCTGCCTGCTGACCTCTGGACCAGTGGATCAGGAAACAGAGCCTTTGAGGATTCTTATGGGTAAAGATCATCAAGAGAAACTGTCCTTTATGCTTATCTCTTCTCCCCACTTTCCCATTATTCTAGGGCTACCATGGCTGCAGGCTCAGAATCCTACCATTAACTGGGAGACCAAGGAATTACACTTTCCAGAGAAACAGATGAGTCCAAAAGTTTCAGCTTGCTCTGTTCCTAAAGGAACCATGTCAGTCCCTGAACTACCAGCTGTATACCAGGACTATGTGGATTTATGTGACAAGAAGAACGCTGACCAGCTTCCTCCTCACCGTCCATATGATTGTCCAATTGAATTATTGCCTGGAGCAGAGATACCTTTTGGTAAGATCTACCCCCTGGCGGGGCCCGAGCTAAAGGCTTTAAAGGATTACATAGATGAAAATCTAGCCAAGGGCTTCATACGCCCCTCTTCATCTCCTGCAGGTGCACCCATCTTCTTTGTAAAGAAGAAAGATGGATCTCTGAGACCATGCGTAGACTATAGGGAACTCAATAAGGTTACTATTAGAAACCGTTATCCATTGCCTTTAATCCCTGAGTTATTGGAGAGAGTGCGACATGCCAAAATTTTCTCTAAACTAGATCTTCGTGGGGCCTATAACTTAGTCCGTATTAGACCTGGGGATGAATGGAAGACTGCATTCAGGTCACGCTATGGACACTTTGAATATCTAGTTATGCCTTTTGGTCTGAGTACCGCCCCAGCCACTTTCCAACACTTGGTGAATGACATCTTCAGGGATCTCCTAGATACATTCGTGGTAATTTATTTGGATGATATTCTAATTTTTTCTAACTCCACAGAGGAACATCATGGACATGTGAGAATGGTCTTGGAACGTCTAAGACAAAATCATCTTTACATCAAACTTGAAAAGTGTGAATTCCATAGGACCGAAATTCAATTTCTGGGGTATGTACTGTCTACACAAGGAATTAGTATGGATGGAAGCAAAACCCAAGCCATCAAGGATTGGCCAAGTCCTAGAAATGTAAAGGAGGTACAGCGCTTCATCGGGTTTGCCAACTTCTATAGACGTTTCATTAGAAATTTCTCTGAGGTAGTGTCACCTATCACCCAACTTACCCGGAAAGAGTCTAGGTTCTCCTGGACTCCCCAAGCCCAGGAAGCATTTTCCCGTCTAAAAGATAAATTTACCACTGCACCTATCCTAGTACATCCCAACCCCGAGCTTGCCTTCATAATAGAGGTGGATGCTTCAGACTGTGCCGTTGGAGCTATACTCTCTCAGAGAACAGGTGAGAAGAATGTCTTGCATCCCTGTGCCTTCTTTTCCCAGCAGTTGTCTTCGGCTGAGAGGAACTACGATGTGGGCAATAGAGAGTTGTTGGCCATTATTGCCGCCTTCAAAGAATGGAGACACCTTCTTCAGGGAGCTGCACAGCAAATAGTCGTCCTGACAGACCATCGTAACCTTGAGTTTATCAGGTCGGCTAAGTGCCTGACTCCTCGCCAGGCTCGCTGGAATCTTTTCTTAAACCAATTTAATTTTATCATTTCTTATAGACCAGGATCGCGCAATGGAAAGGCTGATGCACTCTCTAGGATTTACTCAGCAGAGACACGTCCAATTACTCCTCCTAAGACTATTCTTCCTGACTCTAGATTCCTAGGAGTAATTCATAATCAAGACCTACTTAAGGACATCAAGGAAGCATACCATGCAGATTCCTTTTTGGCACAACCCCCAAGGGACGTAAGTCTTGTCTTTAAGAATGGGTGTGGATTCAGGGACAACGCCTGTATATTCCTGAAACAGTCAGATTGAGAGTATTGCAACTCATTCACGATTCCAAGATAGCTGGGCATAGAGGAATTCTAAAGACACAGGAATTTCTTTCTCGTTTCTTTTGGTGGCCCACTTGCAGGAAGGATGTTTTAAACTATGTCACTTCATGTGAAGTCTGTGCAAGATGCAAAACACCTCGCTCCTCACCAACTGGTCTGTTACAGCCTCTTCCCACCCCGTCCCGCCCGTGGGGATCCATTTCTATGGACTTCATTGTGGAGTTACCAACCTCTCAAGGGAAGAACACCATTCTAGTGGTGGTTGACCGTCTAACAAAGGCAGCTCATTTTATCCCTTGTGTCGGCTTACCCACTGCAAAACAGACATCAGATCTGATGATTAAAGATGTGTTTCGCTTACATGGAGTACCGGATGAGGTTATTTCGGATCGAGGGGTGCAATTCACTTCTAGGTTTTGGCAAAATTTCTGTGCAGCATTGGACATTAAAGTAAACCTTTCTTCTGCTTTTCATCCCCAGACTAATGGACAGACCGAACGAACCAATCAAACCCTGGAGCAGTATCTCCGCTGCTTTATCTGCCACCTACAGGATAATTGGGTGGATTTACTTCCATTAGCTGAGTTCTCGTATAACAACTCTCAGAGTGCCTCCACTAAGCAGTCTCCTTTTTACTCTAATCTAGGTTATCATCCTAACATTCTACCACGATTTCCCATAGAAACGCCTTTACCAGCAGTGGCTGAAAGAATCACGTCTTTACAGAAGAATATGGATCTTCTAAAGGAGAATCTGGAATCGGCTCAGGAAAGGTACAAGAAAGAAGCAGATAAATTTCGTAAACCTGCACCAGCTTTCAAGGTAGGAGACTTGGTCTGGCTGTCAACCAGAAATCTTAAGTTAAGGATTCCATCGTCTAAGTTGGGACATAAGTACATTGGACCCTATAAAATCAGTAAAATTATAAGTGCCGTTGCTTGTCGTCTTCAACTGCCCAGAACTATGAGAATCCACCCTGTCTTTCATGTATCCCTACTAAAGGCTGCGACACCCAATACGTTTCCTGGACGTTCTTCTCCTTGCCCTGACCCAGTGCTAGTCGATGGTCAGGAAGAATTTGTGGTGGAAAGGATTTTAGATTCCAGGTTGTATAGAAATCAGTTACAATATCTGATTAAATGGCAGGGCTACCCAGTGGAGGACAACTCATGGGAACCAGTTAATAACGTTAATGCTCCTCGCTTGCTCCGTCAGTTTCATCAGAGGTACCCACACAAGCCTGGTCTGAGGTCATCCGGAGGTTGTCCCTAAGGGGGGAGTAATGTAAGGTTCTGTGTACATGTTCCTGAAACTCAGTTTGTTCGTCAGCCATTTTACTTTCTGTCTTGCTGCAGCTATCTTGCCCTCAGTCAAAATGGAGTTTCCAGCTTGCATGTTCCCGCCCTGATTCTCTCCTTTTGCTTCTTAAGCAGCCACAGCTGAGCAATCAGTGCTTCAGAATCTAGCCTGCAGTGAACCTGTGACCTGACTCCTGAAGCCTTGGACCTTGTACTCCAGCTATTCCTACTGAGGAACTCTGAAGCACTTGTGGACTCTGAACCCTGCTCTTTGAAAGACCCACGTTTGCATGGACTTACGGTAACAGAGAAGAAGATCCTGAACCTGTTGTGGAGAGTGATTGCTGAGCTTAGATTACTCTGGCCTGCTGTGTCTCCTGCTTCTGTGTCTGCAAACTGTGTGACTATTTTTGCCAACTTGTATGAAGTAATACAAAACTTTCTATATCAAACCTGTGTCTCATGTATTTTCATCGCACCCAAGCACAAGACGCTATATGAACTGTACTACATACATTACAGAACCTGTCACTACGTTTCTGTGCACATAAGGAGAAGCACACCTTCTGGCCATTATATGACTTCTACATGGCATTTTTCACCACTATTCCCCTTTGCATGATCCATTTCTAATTGCCAGTTTTCCCTGAGCTAGTGGGTGAAGACTCCCATGTCTCATAGACGAGAAGCGCTATTGTTCTCCTATATCACTGTAGCCGACCTCCAGAAGAAACAGCAGCTGCATAGAAGATACTATACAGCAATATTGAGCATTGTAGCTTTGACTGTGCAACCGAGTTGAGGTATAAATCATAGTAAAACTAGCAGGACCAGTGTTCCCGTGTGTGTGTTTCTCTCTCTGTCATCGTCCAGCATTTCCTTTCCCTGCTTTACAGTACATTGATCTCCATCAACTGTTTACAACCTTATTTCAAAATAAGCTGAATGTCGGTTTTGTCTCATGAGACTGATTTTAGCCTTTTTTTTTAACAAGTCATTGATTAATTTAGAATAAGCAGGGGTGGCTATGGGTTGGAGTGTAGTGGCTTAATAATGAAGAAAGGGTGATTTTTTTCAGGCAGAATATATTACAAAATTTCCACACTTGCTTGTGCTATTGACATATGCAGTTTGTTGTCGTGACTGTTCCTATATAAGAATTAATCAAAATCTTGAAAAACATAGCATAATTGTGGGAACAGGACTCAAAGGGGATTTTAATACAAGATGTCCACCTGATAAGTAATAAATGTTGCATCACTGGAGCTCCACCAATCATTAAAATGGGGGTACTGGTGCCATGTTTCACTACACTATGGGATGAAATAAAGCTTTGAGTTTGCGTTTCACTGCTGACACTACATTTAGTGTGAAATGAGGTAGAAAGCTGGAATAGCAATAAGTGCAATAGGGTCTTAGCCAAGTAAAAATGGGGAGAATGTTACTCACCTTGTGTAGTTTGTCCTGATGAAGAAGTTTGGAACTTCGAAACGCGTTTTCTAATAAATTGCATTCCTGGATACCATCTTCTTTTTCCATCATTAATCCCAGCAGTGCAGAATTAACCCATTCCCTCCAGTTCTGGTGCTACATTCAGTGTGGCCTAGATGGGAATGGAGCAGCAGTGGTAATGAGAAACCACGTTGCTCCTTTCAAAGCTGACTGCAGTAAGAAACAAGGGATTGGAATCTCTCTTCCTGTAATCATTGGGGTCCCCGCAGTGGATTCCCCAATGACAAAAATGTTATCACCTATTCTGTGCATAGGTGACAGATATTTTTCATTGGAAAATCTGTACCTGTGCTTTAGTTTTTAATTCCACTACAATTCAGAAAACAGCAGTGATAACTGTGGAGCAATATAATCAATTCTCAGCACATATTTTTTAAGATGCAGAAGCCATCCATAAAAGTTAATAGCTTACACATGTTTTTCCATTTTTCGTTCAAAGTGCTTTACAGTGGCCTTTTGTAGAATGCTAAATCATATCAGCTACCTAATAACAGTCCGGTCCACGCCTGACTCACATCTAATGTCTTCATAAACATGCACATGTAAGAACACTGCTGAGACAAATAGAATCTATTATTCATATAGCATTACCATATTTCCCAAAGTGCAGAGAATTGATCTACTTATCGGTTGTAATAAAAATGAACCATCCTCATGGGTGCGCTTTTTTATTATGCATCATAATGCTACTGGTCTTGCGCTCTGAGTTCATTGTGAGAAAAGTGCAAAACAAGATTTTTCCATTGGTTGTAGTTACTAAAAACTTCAAATTAAAGAATCTGTCAGCCTCAAAATGGCAATTAACTGCTTCACATTCTTTCAGTTTCGTTTTTTCCTCTCCTTTTTTAAAGAGCTATAACAATATTTTTTTTTTATTTTTCTGCTTGTTTTTTGCGAATCCAGAAAAGACATTACCTGATTCTTGGTTCGTGGGGTTGGCAAGGCTGTAATGGCTTCTACTTTCCCTTGTTCAGATTTTAGCACCCCTCCCCTCCACCACATGGTGTCCAAGGTATTGTATTTCCAGCATGGCTATCTGACAGACCTGCTGTATTACACGGAAATTGTCATCTGGATTGTGCACAGTAACCTACAGACAGTGTCAGGTCTGTGCCGTTATACTGATTAAAAAGCTACCTCATGATGAAATCTGTTAATCTTTATTTTCAGTTTTGAGTTAATGATATGCTCGTGCTCTGGGGCGGGCCTGTGGGGGGTCTTCAAGCTTTGCTTACTGTGAGGGACTACCCCCTTCCTCCCACGTCACCAATGGGACGTAACTCCACAGGTACAGCTCTCCGGCGCCCCCTTTGTCTCTCAGGTCAGTAAGGGAACTGCACCTAGAGCAAATGGCCACCGGGGAGGTTGTCCTGTTACCCACTGGGTATTCTAAGATTCGTGATCAGAGTAAAAGCATCAGCCCAAGATTAATTTTATGGTTTAATCGCCTTAAGAGCGCACTAGATAATTACAGAAATATACAGTAAAGCTATACAACGTAATTACAATGGATTTGCAGTCAGAGAAAAAATACAACGATAATGTACAAGGCTTAAAGGTATAAGCTATAGATCAATATTACCGGGTAGTATGGTCATGGGAAGGTAGGGGCTCTGCCGTCCCCAGGTACAGTCTTCAGTTGCTGGATAGTCCCCAAAGCATGTGTTGCTGCACCCTTGGCAAATCAAATCTGTCCCATGTGTTTCTTGCTGCTGTGAGAAAATGGAATGCATCCAGCCTGTCCATGCTACAGTTCTTAAGTCTGCTAGGCCCTTCCCCTTTGCTTTGAAGCACGCATATTAACTGGCCTGCAATTCATATGGAGCAGGAAATACTGGCTTAAGTTTGAGCCATTTAACATACGACTGACCATCTTATTCAGACACTGGCCTAAATCAATTAGCATGTTAAAGCCCTATTGATTCATAGTGGACATCAAAACTGGTCGTACTGAATATGCTAATAGGCCCTGTGTAGTTAGCAATTTGTGGCTCTGTGAACCGACAAAATGGAGGCTGGTATAGGCCCTATACAAAATGGCGGCATCCCTTTCCTTACACTTACATATTCATCTGTATGGCTTATGACAGGTCACTGATCTCTCAATGACCTGCGCTGCAGCATGATCACATGTGTATTGTGCAGTTCATTCTTTTTTTTGATGGTATCCATAAATTCCTAAAAAAATAAAAAAATATTTAGACTTGAGAGTCCTCAGTGGTTGATACCTTTTAATGGCTAACTGAAAAGATGGTAACAAATTGCAAGCTTTCGAGACTACTCAGGTCTCTTCATCAGGCAAAGACTAATACAACATCTGAAGAATCACATATTTATACACAAGAGGACACAGGAATAATGCAATAGGTAAGACAAGTGACGTGAAGCAGAACTGTCATTATGGCAGAGGGATGAACATAAATATTGGAACAGTTCATAGATAAAGAGTGAAAGTTTTATTACCCTCTGATTGGAGTCTGCTATTGTGTTTTGATGCCCCTAGAAGGTCAGAGAAGCAGATTCCTTAATTGATGTACACAGACATGAATCCGTGTGATATATTCATTCCAGCACTAAGAGTGTCAAAGGTCATCATAAGTTTATATTCCCAAACCTTTCTATCTTTCTCAGATTTGAAGTTAGATTTTAATACAAGTAATTCCATATCCATCATGCTATGACCGGGCATACAAAAGTGTTTTGCCACAGGTAAATCCATTCTTTTTTCTCTTATTGTGTGGCGATGAGAATTCATCCTTGTTCTCAGTTTTTGCCCGGTCTCCCCCACATACAGACCCCCAGTTGGACATTTCGTACAAATAATTAGGTACACCACATTAGATGTGATGCAGCTGAAAGTACCTGGGATCTTGTAGTCCTGATGGGAGTTGGGGATCTTTATCTTGTCCGTGGTCATTATAGATGCACAGGTTTTGCATTTCTTCTTGTTGCAAGGAAAGGTTCCTGCAGCTGTTGGGGAGGACAGGGAGCTTCTGACAATGATGCTTCTTAGATTTGGGAGCTGCCTAAAACATAGTAGTGGGGGGTCTGGAAATATGGATTGTAATCGGGCATCTTTTTGTAGTAAAGGTTGTAGTTTCCGTGCAGCTCCCCTTAGCATCTCCAACTTATGATGACCTTTGACACTCTTAGTGCTGGAATGAATATATCACATGGATTCATGTCTGTGTACATCAATTAAGGAATCTGCTTCTCTGACCTTCTAGGGGCATCAAAACACAATAGCAGACTCCAATCAGAGGGTAATAAAACTTTCACTCCTTATCTATGAACTGTTCCAATATTTATGTTCATCCCTCTGCCATAATGACAGTTCTGCTTCACGTCACTTGTCTTACCTATTGCATTATTCCTGTGTCCTCTTGTGTATAAATATGTGATTCTTCAGATGTTGTATTAGTCTTTGCCTGATGAAGAGACCTGAGTAGTCTCGAAAGCTTGCAATTTGTTACCATCTTTTCAGTTAGCCATTAAAAGGTATCAACCACTGAGGACTCTCAAGTCTAAATATTTTTCTATCTACTGGCTAACACGGTACGAAGATACACATCTTTCCTATAAAAAAATAAAATCAGTTTGAAAATGGCATCGGCCGCTCCTGCACAGTAGCAGCTATTGGCAATGGATAGCTGCTACTGCACTGGCGCCACCATCTTGTTAGAGAAAAAAATCCTCCTCCAAGATGGCACCGCCGGCGGTGCTTGCGCAGTAGCAGCTGTCGTCCACAGGCCCTAGGTTTAGGAGTTTTTTACTCCTCTCAGGACGGCACAAATTAAGTTCTCTGCGCTACTGCAGCTGAAGAACACTCCCTTAGCATGACCACTTTCTTGCTGCTACTCTGCCAGCCTAACACGATTAACTTGCATGGGTTCTGCATGGACGGCTGTTTGAGGAAGCTGAGGTACAAACAGGGGCGCCGCTATAATGAGGCGAGTTGAGCCTCTTGTCTCAGGCGGCGGCAGCCAGGGGGCGGCAGAGCAGAACTCATAACACCTGGTGTGGTGCCGGCTGGCTCTCCTTAATCCCTCACACAGTCATCTAACCCCCACTCCAGCTGTCCCGCTCTGGACACTATATGTCAGTGATGGCGAACCTATGGCATGCGTGCCAGCGAGGGCACGCAGAGCCCTCTCAGCTGGCACGTGGCCTCGCCTCAGTTATTCCCTGCAGCTCCCTCTCACATTGAGCGGCGCGGCCGCAGAGCTGAAAAATGACGTCAGACGGCCGGCAGCGCCGCTCAATGTGTGAGAGGAAGTGAGAAGAAGGAAGCTGCCGGATCGTGGAGAGGTGAGTCTGGCCACTGTGCCTGTGAAGCTGGTGTGTGTGTGTGAAGCTGCTGTGTGTATGTGTGTGTGTGTGTGTGTGAAGCTGCTGTGTGTGTGTGACGCTGTGTGTATGTATGTGTGTGTGTGTGTGTGTGTGTGAGACGCTGTGTGTGTGTGTGATAGATGAGGAAGCGATATCAGCGTTGGAACGGGCAGAGGTGAGTAGTTTTTTTTTTATGCAAGGCCATTATTCAGTATGGAGCATCATGTGGGGCCATTATACTGTATGCAGCAGTATATGGGGCCATTATTCACTATGGAGCATCATGTGTAACATAGTAACATAGTTATTAAGGTTGAAGGAAGACTTTAAGTCCATCTAGTTCAACCCATATCCTATCCTAACCTGCCCTAACATGTTGATCCAGAGGAAGGCAAAAAAAACCCAAGTGGCAAACAGTAAGCTTCACATTGGGGAAAAAAATTCCTTCCCGACTCCACATACGGCAATCAGACTAGCTCCCTGGATCAACGCTGTATCTAGGAAACTAGTGAATATAGCCTGTAATATTATACTTTTCAAGAAAGGCATCCAGTCCCCTCTTAAATTTTAGTAAGGAATCACTCATTACAACATTAGACGGCAGAGAGTTCCATAGTCTCACTGCTCTTACAGTAAAGAATCTGCATCTGTGATTATGGCTAAACCTTCTTTCCTCCAGACGTAGAGGATGCCCCCTTGTCCCCGTCACAGGTCTAAGAGTAAAAAGATCATTAGAAAGGTCTTTGTACTGTCCCCTCATATATTTATACATTGTAATAAGATCACCCCTAAGCCTTCGTTTTTCCAAACTAAATAACCCCAAGTGTAATAACCTGTCTTGGTATTGCAGACCCCCTAGTTCTCTAATAACCTTGGTCACTCTTCTCTGCACCCGCTCCAGTTCAGCTATGTCTTTCTTATACACCGGAGACCAGAACTGCACACAGTATTCTAAGTGTGGTCGCACCAGTGACTTGTATAGAGGTAAAATTATGTTCTCCTCATGAGCATCTATGCCTCGTCTAATGTATCCCATTATTTTATTTGCCTTGGCAGCAGCTGCCTGACATTGACCACTAAATGTGAGTTTGTCGTCCACCCATACACCCAAGTCTTTTTCAGTGACAGTTTTGCCCAGTGTTTTACAATTAAGCACATAATTATACATCTTATTTGTTCTACCCAAGTGCATGACCTTACATTTATCCCCATTAAAGCTCATTTGCCATTTATCAGCCCAAGCTTCTAGTTTACATAAATCCTCCTGTAATATAAAATTATCCTCCTCTGTATTTATTACCCTGCAGAGTTTAGTGTCATCTGCAAATATTGAAATACTACTCTGTATGCCCCCTACAAGGTCATTAATAAATATGTTAAAGAGAAGCGGCCCCAATACTGACCCCTGTGGTACCCCACTGCTAACCGTGACCCAGTCCGAGTGTGCTCCGTTAATAACCACCCTTTGTTTTCTATCCATGAGCCAGTTCTTAACCCACTTACACATTTTTCCCCTATCCCCATTGTTCTCATTTTATGTATCAACCTTTTGTGTGGCACTGTATCAAAAGCTTTTGAGAAGTCCATGAACACCACGTCCACTGCATTCCCTTGGTCCAGTCCTGAACTTACCCCTTCATAAAAGCTTATCAGATTAGTCTGACAAGAACGGTCCCTCGTAAACCCATGCTGATACTGTGTCATGAGGGGGGGCATTATACTGTATGCAGCAGTATATGGGGCCATTATTCAGTATGGAGCATCATGTGGGGCCATTATACTGTATGCAGCAGTATATGGGACAATATTCAGTATGGAGCATCATGTGGGGCCATTATACTGTATGCAGCAGTATATGGGGCCATTATTCAGTATGGAGCATCCTGTGGGGCCATTATTCTGTATGTATCATTATGTGGGGCCATTATTCAGTATGGAGCATAATGTGGGGCCATTATACTATATGCAGCAGTATATGGGGCCATTATTCAGTATGCATAATCATGTGGGGCCATTATACTGTATGCATCATCATGTCGGGCATTATACTGTATGCATCATCATATCGGGCCATTACACTGTATGCATCATCATGTGGGGCCATTATACTGTATGCATCATTATGTGGGGCCATTATTCAGTATGCATCATCATATGGGGCCATTATACTGTATGCATCATTATGTGGGGCCATTATTCAGTATGCATCATGTGGGGCCATTATACTGTATGCAGCAGTATATGGGGCCATTATTCAGTATGCATCATCATGTGGGGCCATTATACTGTATGCAGCAGTATATGGGGCCATTATTCAGTATGGAGCATCATGTGGGGCCATTATACTGTATGCAGCAGTATATGGTGCCATTATTCAGTATGGAGCATCATGTGGGGCCATTTTACTGTATCCAGCAGTATATGGGGCCATTATTCAGTAGTTTTTTTCTTTCCCATCTTTCTTTCTCTCTCTGTTCTTTTTCTTTCTCTCTGTTCTTTCTTTCCCCTCTTTCTTTCTATCTCTGTTCTTTCTTTCTCTTTCTTTCTCTCTCTGTTCTTTCTTTCTCTCTGTTCTTTCTTTCTCTTTCTTTCCACTCTTTCTTTCTGTTCTTTCTATCTGTTTTCTTTATTTCTCTTTCTCTCTCTCTGTTCTTTGTTTCCCATCTTTCTTTCTCTCTATCTCTCTGTTCTTTCTTTCTCTCTTTGTTCTTTCTTTCCCCTATTTCTTTTTTTCTCTCTGTTCTTTTTTTCTGTCCCCTCTTTCTTTTTCTTTTCTTTTCTTTCTTTTTCTTTCTTTCTTTCTTTCTTTTTCTTTCTTTCTTTCTTTCTTTCTTTCTTTCTTTCTTTCCGTCTTTTTTCTTTCTTCTCTGTTCTTTCCTCTCTGTTTTTCTTTCTCCCCTTTGTTTTTTTTCTCTCCTCTGTTCTTTCTTTCCCCTTCTTTGTTTTTTTTTCTCTCTCTCTTCTTTCTCTCTGTTTTTTCTTCTCTCTCTACTTTCTCTCTTTCTTTCTTCTTCCCTCTTTCTCTCTCCTTTCTCTTTTCTTTTTTCTCTCTCTGTTCTTTTACTCAGTACCAGTGTGCCCATAGTACCAGTCACTTTGCCCTCAGTACCAGTCAGTGTGATCACCAGTGCTAAATGGTGTGGTCGGGGTGTGGACATGGGTGTGACTAGTTGTGAAATGGGTGTGGTCGGGGCGTGACCTAAAATTTGCCGCGGCGCGCTGTGCGCGCCACAACCTTCCTCGCTCGAATTGGGGGGTGCCGTTTTGCAGTTCTCCTCAGGCAGCACAGAGGCTAGGTTCACCCCTCGGTACAGAAGCAGTCAGGTCCGCTGTTGAAACCTGAGGTCGATTCTTATTGCCAGAGAGATAAATTCATTTAGAGCGGTCTGGATTTCTCCTTCAGCCAATTGTTCTTAATCCTGCCACATAATCCTTCCCAGAAGGCAGCTACTTTGTCATTTCATCCAAGTTTGGAAGATAAGGTGCGGTACCGGATTGTCCCTGATGCAGTCTAAGAAGGGAAGATGCAGTGGAGGGAGCATGACCAGGTTCATCAAAGACTTTTTGGAAGGCCACCAGTAAGGCCTGTAGGTCAATGGTCACAGGATCCACTCTCTCCCACGTCTCCCATGTTAATCCACGGTAGGGCTTCTCCTGCAAAGTGGGACATCAGGAATCCCACTTTAACCCAATCAGACGGGAACTGATAAGCCAAAAGTATATAGAGCAAGGTGCACTGATACAGGAATACACTACACTGCTTAGGATCGCTGCTGAATCGTGGTGGTGCTGATAAACGAAGATTAACTCCACAAGCATAGGTTACAGACGAGTAGACTCTGCCGTAGCTGTGACAACTAGAGCTGGAGTGGAAAAGCGGCTGTGGTCAGAGCATCCAACCCGGTATTAACAGTCCGTAGATACGACAACATTTTTTCTTGCTAATCTCGCAGACGGGCCAGCTTTTGGTACAGCTCTGATGCCTGAGGGGTCTTGGGATCAGCGAGATCCATGGCCTGACCAAACTGTCACGCCTGCAGGTGGTGCACGTGGTTTGTGGACCCACTGTGCCTCAGGGCCGGGCCTGCCTAGGAAGAGGCATAGCTAAGCGGCTACCTGATGTTCACTGGGGCTCCTGATGGTGGAGACAGACTGGTCTGCGGGTAGAAACCAGGTACCACTACTAGGCAGTCACCGGTACTGCAGCTGCCGTTCCCAGGGGTCATGTTCGCTTACATGGACTCGGGCTATGTTCAGACTGGGCTTATTTGGAGACTGGCTTTAGCAATATGAATACACGGGATACTCGGATACGCACACATACAGACACAGGGGTCTCGGATACTGGTGCAGACACCAGCTGCACACAGACCAGAGGGACTGGCTACACTAGAAGCAGGGACTTAGGCTTCAGGACTGGTTGCACAAAGACCAGGGGTTCAGGATCAGGATGAGAATACCGCTAAAGGGGCCACGGGATCACGCACACACTATACTAGACTAATGGGACGACACAGGAAAAAGGGAATAATTATAACAGACCGGGGACCTGCCAACATACAGTTGCACACTTCAGCACCACTAACACACTGACTAAGGATTGCTCAGGCACCTCCCTATAGGGGAGGGTGCCTTTTATACAAGGTACCTACTTGTTATTGGCTGGGAGCCATCTTGCAAGTGTATTGTTAGATGGGGGCATTTTACTAAATGCGCTGCCCTTTAAGAGCAGAGGAGCACGTGCACACTAGGTGCGCCGCCGGAAGACAGTGAGGTGTGCACAGTGAGGGAAGAAGGAGCGTGAGGATGCTGCTGCAGCTAGTGCAGTGAGAATGCATTCATCCCGACATGGAGGGAGTAGGGAAACCATGCGGGGCGTTAGCCATAGACATTACACTCTGCCTGCAGTAAAGCATGACGGTAGCTCTGTGATGCTTGATGATGCAAACCCGAGAGTATTAATTAACTGGAGTCCATTGCATATGAGGAATGAGCTACAATTCCTCAGGATCGCTGTCAGAAGCTGGTGTCTGGATATGCATCATGTTTATAGCAGGTCATAACAACCAAAGGTGCTCTACTAAGTACAAAACACAGTTGTAATGAAGGGGATCAATAATTCTGAAACTACAATAGTCATTTAATGTGGCATTTTGTGTCGTATTTGGAGAAATCACTTATATTCATTGTCTTGAGCTATATAAATTGTTCTTGTTTGATTGGTTTATTGCATACAGCAGAACGTTTGTAAATTTTGCTTATAAATCTAATTTGCAATGGAGGTCGAATGATTTCGGTTGCAACTGTATATGTTCTCCATTCGTATATGTTCTCCATTTGTACATTGGAGAGCTTTGGAGCAATTCTCTAGTAAAATCTCCATGGCACTTGTAAGGGGAGCTGAAACCATGTGCGTGCAGCCACCAGAATACGTTTCTAAGCAGTCAGATGTATGCAATAAAAATGGCACAATAAAGTTACACTTTTAGAAAGCGCAACAACTGTTGTATTCTGGTAAAAAGAATTTCCCGTTGCCATTTAGCATTAAGACCTTTTCTTTATTATTCAGGCTGCTGTTGCAATATATCTGTTTGGTATGCTAAAAGTTTAAGTCTTCTGCATTCAATGGCTTGCTATATATCAACTGGATAGCCCTAACTGTGACTTCTCCATCATTGTTTTCATAGACATATTTCTTTATCCTTGGGAAGACTCTGGATAATTCTGCTCAGACCCTTTATGGTCTCTTATAAAATGTCGTAACTAAGGGTTTATATGTCACTTTCTATTGAAGCTGATTCTCAATATGCACAGAGGAGTCCGGTTTGGTGTAAGGAATCTGGCAGGACTTATTGTTTACTCCCAGGGATAAAATTGTATTCTTTTCTTGGACATATGCTTGTAGAAATACAGCTTTATCAGGCCCATGTTCATCCAGCAAGTGCAGAGTGAACTTAGAAATTAGAACTGTTCTATAAATGTTTATTTGCTGGTTATTATGATATGATTTTATCCAAAAAGTAAATCATTGAAAAAAAACTGGTACTGCAAAAATATTGAAAAATGAATTATCATTGTAAAGTCTGGCAGTTTGCCAGAGTAGATTGCATCCTTTCAGAGCCTCCGTGCAAAAATTTAATTTGTAGCATTCTCCAAGGTATCTTGTAGTTTTTCTTTACTAGATGCATTGTTTCAAGAGGAGAGTGTCTTAGGGTTCATTAAGACGTCCGTTTACATCGGTCCGATTTCCGGCTGCAATGTATGGACCAGCCACAGCTCTCCTGATCAATGAATCACAGCCTGATAGAAATATATGAAGCTATCACGCTCGGCTCAGGAGTGCCGCTGCCTGGCTGTGCTTTAGTGGTCCATTCTCGGACCGATTGGCACAGACGTCTGAATGACCCTTTACGGAAGCACACGCACATCGAGGCCCTGATTCATCAAGACCAGTGGTTTTCTTTCAGGTCTTGATAAGAGAGCATAGTGGAGTCAGGCGCTCCTGATTCATGAAGAGTTGCACCCCTCTTTATGAATCTGGAGCCACTGACAAGCGTTGTGCACCTCCAAGTACCACGCCAGAAATTTTACTCCAGTCAGTGCACTTTCATACACCACGCCAGAAATTTTACTCCAGTCAGTGCACCTCCATGCACCACGCCAGAAATTTTACTCCAGTCAGTGCACCTCCATGCACCAAGCCAGAAATTTTACTCCAGTCAGTACACCTCTATGCACCAAGCCAGAAATCTTACTCCAGTTGTAAGGGGATGGTAGAATGTTACTGTTTTCCCTTTCCTTCTCAGGTGGTCCTGGGACCGCATGTTTTAATGTAATGTAAATTCTGCGTATGTTTGTTGATATAATGTGGTATTGCTACATGAGTAAATGTATTACCACTCATATGAAGGGTATTGCTACACCTAATGGTGTATTACCTTAGAAGTCAAATCTATAGTGTGTATATATATATATATATATATACATGTGTTCTGCTATGTTTTTATGTATACTGTCTTATGTCTTGTTGCTATGTACATAGGTTGTGCACTGTGGTTTATAAGGAGAGCGTAGTACCTTCATTTGGCCACAAGATGGTAGGCATTTCAGTACATACAGTTCTTAGATTAACCCCTTCATGACCCAGCCTATTTTGACCTAAATGACCTGGCCATTTTTTGCAATTCTGACCAGTGTCCCTTTATGAGGTAATAACTCAGGAACGCTTCAACGGATCATAGCGATTCTGAGATTGTTTTTTCGTGACATATTGGGCTTCATGTTAGTGGTAAATTTAGGTCGATAATTTTTGCGTTTATTTGTGAAAAAAATGGAACTTTGGCCAAAATTTTGAAAATTTCGCAATTTTCAAATTTTGAATTTTTATTCTGTTAAACCAGAGAGTTATGTGACACAAAATAGTTAATAAATAACATTTTCCACATGTCTACTTTACATCAGCACAATTTTGGGAACAACATTTTTTTTGTTAGGAAGTTATAAGGGTTAAAAGTTGACCAGCGATTTCTCATTTTTACAGCAAAATTTACAGTCAGGGCCAGAAATATTTGGACAGTGACACAATTTTCGCGAGTTGGGCTCTGCATGCCACCACATTGGATTTGAAATGAAACCTCTACAACAGAATTCAAGTGCAGATTGTAACGTTTAATTTGAAGGGTTGAACAAAAATATGTGTTAGAAAATGTAGGAATTGTACACATTTCTTTACAAACACTCCACATTTTAGGAGGTCAAAAGTAATTGGACAAATAAACATAACCCAAACAAAATATTTTTATTTTCAATATTTTGTGGCGAATCCTTTGGAGGCAATCACTGTCTTAAGTCTGGAACCCATGGACATCACCAAACGCTGGGTTTCCTCCTTTTTAATGCTTTGCCAGGCCTTTACAGCCGCAGCCTTCAGGTCTTGCTTGTTTGTGGGTCTTTCCCTCTTAAGTCTGGATTTGAGCAAGTGAAATGCATGCTCAATTGGGTTAAGATCTGGTGATTGACTTGGCCATTGAAGAATGTTCCACTTTTTTGCACTCATGAACTCCTGTGTAGCTTTGGCTGTATGCTTGGGGTCATTATCCATCTGTACTATGAAGCGCCGTCCAATCAAGTTTGCAGCATTTGGCTGAATCTGGGCTGAAAGTATATCCCGGTACACTTCAGAATTCATCCGGCTACTCTTGTCTGCTGTTATGTCATCATTAAACACAAGTGACCCAGTGTCATTGAAAGCCATGCATGCCCATGCCATCACGTTGCCTCCACCATGTTTTACAGAGGATGTGGTGTGCCTTGGATCATGTGCCGTTCCCTTTCTTCTCCAAACTTTTGGCTTCCCATCATTCTGGTACAGGTTGATCTTTGTCTCATCTGTCCATAGAATACTTTTCCAGAACTGAGCTGGCTTCTGGAGGTGTTTTTCAGCAAATTTAACTCTGGCCTGTCTATTTTTGGAATTGATGAATGGTTTGCATCTAGATGTGAACCCTTTGTATTTACTTTCATGGAGTCTTCTCTTTACTGTTGACTTAGAGACAGATACACCTACTTCACTGAGAGTGTTCTGGACTTCAGTTGATGTTGTGAACGGGTTCTTCTTCACCAAAGAAAGTATGCGGCGATCATCCACCACTGTTGTCTTCCGTGGGCTCCCAGGTCTTTTTGGATTGATGAGTTCACCAGTGCTTTCTTTCTTTCTCAGGATGTACCAAATTGTAGATTTTGCCACTTCTAATGTTGTAGCAATTTCTTGGATGGGTTTTTTTCTGTTCTTGCAGCTTAAGGATGGCTTGTTTCACCTGCATGGAGAGCTGTTATGTTTCGGTAGCTGAGGAGTGCAGGTAAAAAAGGCAATACACCAGAGCAGTTGGAATCTATGAGATTGCAGTACCATGACTAACCACCACAACTAGAGGCAGCCGTGGAGCGTTCCTACGTTGGTCCTAGACGCCTCGTCACAGCCTGAGAAACTAACTATACCTAAAGATAGAAAGAGGAAAGCTATCTGCCCCGGAGCAGATCCCCAAAGAACATAGAAAGCCCCCAAACATGTAATGGCGGTTAGACAAGAAGAAATACTGACACAGACAGAAAATAGTATGAGCAAACGTTGGGGCCCAAACTACCTAAATAGAAAAGGATAGGAAGGGCACTTACTGCAATCCAAAAAAACCCTGAAAAGCACCAACTCTACTAATTTCAAAAACACCTGAGATCACACGACCTCTACCACCTAAATTAGTTCTCTGGTGTAACAAAATCAAAACAGCAGCCACTGAAAAAACTGGAAAAAGCAAATGTACAAACATCAGTGGCTGAACTAAACTGAGAGGGCAAAAGCCCCCGGAGGGGACCCTGAAGGCCCCCACAGAAGTGCAGGACAAAATGCAAAAATCAAGCACAAAAACAAAAAGAAGAAAATGTCTTATCTGTTAGCAGGAGATGCAGACACGACACAGCAGGCTACAAAGGAAACAGGAATCAAGGATTGAGACCAGAACAATTGATCACCGGCAACCCTGATGGGAAGGCGACTCCCTTATATAAGACCAGTCAGTAACACCTGATTCCCAATCCTCACAATCTTCACTGGACAGTCCAGTACCGCTTGTAACCACCAGAGGGAGCCCTGCTCAGAACTCATTTCAAGTCCATTCACAACAGTACCCCCCCCTTGAGGAGGGGTCACCGAACCCTCACTTGAGCAACCAGGTCGGTTAGGATGAGTTCTATAATACGCACTGATGAGTCTCCTAGCATGGATGTCCGAAGCAAACACCCAAGAATTGTCTTCCTGACCATAACCTCTCCACTTAACCAAATACTGGAGTTTCCGTCTAGAAAAACGAGAATTCAATATTTTCTCAACCACAAACTCCATATTGCCCTCAACCAGAACAGGGTCAGGAGGCAAAGCAGTAGGAACCACTGGCTCAACAAACCTCTTCAACAAGGACTTGTGGAACACGTTATGGATCTTAAATGTCCCTGGAAGAAGCAAACGAAAAGAAACAGGATTAAGAATCTCCATGATCTTATAAGGTCCAATGAACCTAGGCTTAAATTTAGGAGATGCCACTCTCATAGGAATATTTTTTGAGGACAACCAGACCAAGTCACCCACTTTAAACCGAGGACCATCAGTCCTATGCCGGTTAGCAAACCGCTGGGCCCTCTCCTGAGAGAGGGACAACCTCTCCACTACCTGGTCCCAAATCTGTTGCATACGCTCCACAACAGAGTCAACACCTGGACAGGCAGAAGCCTCCGTCTGTCCTGAAGAAAATCGAGGGTGAAACCCAGAATTACAGAAAAATGGAGACATCAAAGTGGCAGAGCTAGCCCTATTATGAAGAGCAAACTCAGCCAAAGGCAAAAAAGAGACCCAGTCATCCTGATCAGCAGACACAAAGCATCTTAGATAAGTCTCCAATGTCTGGTCTGTTCTCTCAGTTTGACCATTGGTCTGAGGATGAAACGCCGAGGAGAAAGACAATTGAACACCAAGTTTAGAACAAAAGGTCCTCCAAAATCTGGAAACAAACTGGACTCCTCTGTCAGACACAATGTTCTCAGGAATGCCGTGTAAACGAACCACGTGCTGAAGGAACAAAGGCACCAATTCAGAGGAGGAAGGCAATTTAGGTAATGGCACAAGATGTATCATCTTGGAAAACCTATCACAAATCACCCAGATGACGGTCATTCTCTGAGAAACAGGGAGGTCGGAAATGAAATCCATAGAGATATGGGTCCATGGTCTCTTGGGCACAGGCAATGGCATCAACAAACCACTAGAGCGAGAGCAAGGCTTGGAGCGAGAGCAAGTCCCGCAGGACTGCACAAATTCCCTGACATCACGAGACAAGGTAGGCCACCAAAAGGACCGACTAACCAAGTCTCTGGTACCAAAAATTCCGGGATGACCGGCCAAGCGGAACAATGAATCTCAGACATCACACTCTTTTTCCACTGGTCCGGGACAAACAATTTCCCAACAGGGCAGCGCTCGGGCCTATCCTCCTGACACCCCTCCAGAGCCAGTCTCAAATTGAGCGAGATGGCGGAAAGAACTACACCTTCTTTCAAAATAACAGAAGGATCAGATACCTCAGGAGAGTCCGCAAGGAAACTCCTCGAGAGGGCATCTGCCTTAACATTCTTAGTGCCAGGAAGAAAGGAAACCACAAAATTAAAACGTGTGAAAAACAAGGCCCACCTGGCCTGTCTAGGATTAAGTCGCTTGGCTGATTCCAGATAAACCAGATTCTTATTGTCCGTGAGGACCACCACCTGATGTTTGGCTCCCTCCAGCCAATGTCTCCACTCTTCAAAAGCCCACTTCATGGCCAATAACTCCCGATTACCCACGTCATAATTACGTTCAGTAGGAGAAAATTTTCGAGAGAAAAAGGCACAAGGGTTACTTTTAGAGGTCTCTGGATCTCTTTGGGACAAAACGGCACCTGCCCCAATTTCAGAGGCATCAACCTCCACCTGAAATGGCAGAGAAACATCAGGCTGCCGTAGAACAGGAGCAGAAGTGAATCTCTGCTTAAGTTCCTGAAATGCAGAGACTGCCTCAGGAGGCCAATTCACCACATCAGAACCCTTTTTGGTCAAATCAGTTAATGGTTTAACAATAACCGAGAAATTACCAATAAATTTACGATAAAAATTGGCAAAACCCAAAAATCTTTGAAGAGCCTTTAATGAAGTAGGTTGGACCCAATCACAGATGGCCTGAACCTTGACCGGGTCCATTTCAATAACAGATGGGGACAAAATGAATCCCAAAAATGAGATCCTCTGTACGCCAAAAAGACACTTTGATCCCTTCACATACAGAGCATTCTCTCTCAAAATCTGGAATACAGTTCGAACATGTTTCACATGAGAGTCCCAGTCATTGGAAAAAATCAAGATATCATCCAAATAAACAATCAGAAATTTCTCCACAAAATCCCTGAAAATGTCATTCATGAAGGACTGGAAGACAGAAGGAGCATTAGTGAGCCCAAAGGGCATCACAAGGTACTCAAAATGCCCCTCAGGGGTATTAAATGCCGTCTTCCATTCATCCCGTGCTTAATGCGAATAAGGTTATATGCCCCCCTGAGGTCAAGCTTGGTAAACCAAGTAGCGTTTTTCACCCTGGAAAACAGGTCAGAAATCAAGGGTAACGGATATTGATATTTCACAGTAATATTGTTCAAAAGACGATAATCAATACACGGCCTTAATGAACCATCCTTTTTGGCCACAAAGAAAAAACCGGCACCTAAGGGTGAAGAGGATGGTCTGATATGACCCTTCTCCAATGACTCCTTGATATAAGACCGCATAGCGTCATGTTCAGGTACAGACAAGTTAAAAAGGCGACCTTTAGGGAATTTACTACCAGGCACTAATTCAATAGCGCAGTCATAGCTCCTATGGGGAGGCAAGGATGCAGATTTACTTTCGCTAAACACATCAGAAAAATCAATCAAAAAGTCAGGAACATCCTGAGCCTGGGGGGAGGCAGAAAAAACAGGAGTGTTGGTATTAACACATTGGCAGCCCCAACTGGTTACAGACACAGATTTCCAATCCAAAACAGGATTATGAGACTGTAACTGTCACGCTGTCTAATGATATGACTACAATGTCAGTAAACTATTTATACAGGAACCACACTCTATACAACATATAGTTTAGCAACATAAGAATGTAAGTATAAAATAGATTTACCTGACACAATATCAGCAGAACTTAGGGTTAATCTTGAGGACTAGATGTGCAGAGACGATATCAGTTGAACTCAGGGTTAATCTTGAGGACTTGATGAGCTGTAACAGGAAAGAGGAGGACCGGGGTCTAACCTGACCCTACACTGGGGTCCTAACTAATCCCTTACCTTGGAGGTACTGATAATGGTTCAGAGGTCCAAGTCTCCAGCCTAACCCTGTCTCCTATCAGACCCTGAACCCTGTAATCAGTCCTAAGAAGGATCCTGATTACCACCAAAGGGATATGGACTGATCTCAGCTAAATACACAGATTAGACATATAAGACAGACAGGATAGCACTCTCTTGCATACACACTCAAACACCGAAGGAACATAAATGGTCTGGGAAATAAACTCTAAGCAAGTTAAGCTTAAACAACTAAGGAGCTCTCAACTAGAGTCTATACAGATTCATTCCTATCTGTGGTCTGCATGAAGTGTTTCACTGGCAACTCCCAAAGCAGACAACCAGAAACTTAAAGGAAACCAATCAACAAATAATCAATTGCAGCCGGGAGAAACTGCACCCAGTCCCAGCACCGAGCACAGACAGAATTAACTCCCTAGCTGCCAAACACAAAGAAACAGCAACTCAGCTGTGAGAAGTCAAAATGTGCAACCGCGACGATCTTCGTGGCAATGCACACATGACAGTACCCCCCCTTCTACGAGGGGCCTCCGGACCCTCAGGGCCAGGCCTGCCCGGGTGAGTTCTGTGGAAGGTCCGAACCAAACGATCTGCGTTAACATCAGACGCAGGGACTCACGTCCTCTCCTCCGGACCATACCCCTTCCAATGCACCAAGTACTGAAGGGACCGGCGATTCAGGCGAGAGTCAATGATTTTTGATACTTGAAATTCCAAGTTACCATTGACCAACACTGGAGGAGGAGGTAGAGGTGACGGTATGACTGGTGCCACATACCTTTTAAGTAATGACTTGTGGAACACATTATGAATTTTAAAAGTAGAAGGGAGTTCCAGACGAAATGCCACAGGATTAATTATGGAACTGATCCTGTACGGCCCGATGAATCTGGGACCCAGTTTCCAGGAGGGCACTTTAAGTTTTATATTCCTGGTAGACAACCATACCAGATCGTTCACATTCAGATCTGGACCAGAAACTCTCCTCCTATCAGCCATACGTTTGTAACGGTTCCCCATCGTACTCAAATTATTCAATACACCTCGCCACACAGAAGCAAGTGACGACGAGAAACGCTCCTCCTCAGGAACCCCAGAAGGACCCCCCCATTGAAAGTACAAAACTGGGGATGAAAACCATATGCCCCAAAAAACGGGGACTTACCAGTGGACTCGCTCCGCCTGTTGTTAAGAGCGAACTCTGCCAGAGGCAAGAAAGATGACCAGTCCTCCTGGTTCTCCGAGACAAAACACCGGAGATATGTCTCTAAACTCTGATTCAGACGCTCTGTCTGACCATTGGTCTGTGGATGAAAAGCCGAGGAAAACGACAATTGCATCCCCGACGTAAACAAAATGCCCTCCAAAATTTGGACACAAACTGAGACCCCCTATCTGACACCACATCAGAAGGCAACCCATGAAGTCTCACGATCTCCCTAATGAACACCTGCGCCAGAGTTTTAGCATTAGGGAGTGCAGGAAGAGCAACAAAATGTGCCATCTTACTGAACCTGTCAACAACCACCAGTATGACAGTATTCCCTGACGACGGAGGAAGATCCGTAATGAAGTCCATAGATAAATGAGTCCATGGACGCTCCGGAAGTTTCAAGGGTAAAAGGGTCCCAGATGGACGGGTATGAGGAGTTTTAGAGCGAGCACAAACCCCACAGGACGCGACAAAAGTTATAACATCTTTATTAGCGTTAGGCCACCAAAATCGGCGAGAAAGGAGATCTAAAGTAGCCTTACTCCCTGGATGTCCTGCTAAAGCAGAATTATGATGTGCCTCAATAACCTTTTGTCTCAACTGATTCGGGACAAACAGTCTCCCTGGAGGTCCTGCAGGGGCGTCCCCCTGAGCCTCTAACACCTCCTCCTCAAGCTCAGAACATACAGCCGACACTACCACCCCCTCCTGAAGGATAGGAATCGGGTCATCCGTTTTCCCGGCCCCTGGGAAACTGCGAGACAAAGCATCAGCCTTTACATTCTTAGACCCCGGACGATAAGTGACGACAAAATTAAACCTGGTATAAAACAACGACCATCGAGCTTGTCTGGAATTCAGACGCTTAGCGGATTCTAAATACAGCAGGTTCTTGTGATCAGTAATAACGGTGACCGGGTGGACTGCCCCCTCCAAAAAGTGACGCCATTCTTCAAAAGCCAATTTAATGGCCAAAAGTTCCCTATTGCCGATATCATAATTCCTTTCGGCGGACGACAATTTCTTAGAAAAGAAAGCGCACGGATGCCATTTACCAGGGGACGGACCCTGGGACAATATAGCACCCACCCCTACGTCAGACGCGTCCACCTCCACAATGAACGGCTGAGATACATCTGGTTGGATGAGAACGGGTGCCGAAGCAAAACATCTCTTTAAAGAGGAAAAGGCTTGGCAAGCTTTGTCCGACCACCTAGAAAAATCCGTCCCTTTTCTCGTCATGTCCGTGAGAGGTTTGACGACAGACGAGAAATTACAAATAAATTTCCGGTAGTAATTAGCAAACCCCAAAAAACGCTGCAGAGCCTTAAGATCCCCTGGCTGATCCCATTCAAGCACTGCTCTCACCTTTTCAGGGTCCATACGGAAACCGGAGGCTGACACCAAAAAACCCAAAAACTGAAGTTCCTGTACGGCAAAAACACACTTCTCCAGTTTGGCGTATAGTTTATTGTCTCGCAAGATCTGCAACACCTGTCTCACATGCTCCTGGTGAGACACAAGATCTGGCGAGTAAATTAAAATGTCATCCAAATATACGACCACAAACACCCCCATAAGGTGACGAAAAATGTCATTAACAAAATGTTGGAATACTGCTGGTGCAGTAGTCAGACCAAAAGGCATAACCAGGTTTTCATAATGTCCCTCCGGCGTGTTAAACGCCGTTTTCCACTCATCCCCCTCTTTTATTCTAATCAGATTATACGCCCCCCTGAGATCCAATTTAGAGAACCATTTGGCGCCAACAATTTGATTGAAGAGATCAGGAATAAGAGGGAGTGGATACGGATCTCGAACAGTAATCCGATTAAGTTCGCGGAAATCCAAGCAAGGGCGTAGGCCTCCATCTTTTTTCTTCACAAAGAAGAACCCCGCGGCTACAGGGGAAGATGAAGGTCTAATATGCCCTTTGGCCAGACTTTCGGAAATATAATCTTTCATAGCCTGTCTTTCAGGACCAGAAAGATTATACAACCTAGCTTTAGGTAACTTAGCATCAGGAAGAAGATTAATAGAGCAGTCATACACACGATGAGGAGGCAACTCCCGACACCCCTCCTCAGAAAAAACATCCCCAAAATCCTCCAAAAAAGGAGGCAATGTACTAGGTACGACCGCACTGATGACTGTGTTCATGCAGTTGCTTTTGCAAAACTCACCCCATTGTCTTATCTCTCTGGACTGCCAATTAATTACAGGGTTATGTTTAACCAGCCAAGGAAGTCCCAACACAATGGGAGTAGGTAGACCCTCCAACACATAACAAGATAATTGTTCCCTATGTATTGCCCCTACCCGAAGGTCAATGTTATGAACCTCATGAACAAAGCTACCTTGGCCGAGAGGCCTGGCGTCAATGGAAAAAATAGGGATCGGTTTGACCAATACACTCAGATGCATACCTTGAGCCTGAGCAAACTGAGCGTCAACCAGATTGGCGCCGGAACCACTATCCAGAAGAACAGACAATCTCTTCACTCTAGTACCAAACACCACCTCCACTGGTACAAGGAACTGAGAAGAACCGGCGGATGAAATACATACTCCCAGGTTGTCATCCACCACACAACCTGGGATTAGCAGTTTTCCGGCGACTTTTTACTTAACAAGACACGGGATGGACATTCTCCAACAAAATGTCCCTCTTTCCCGCAGAAAAAACACCTTCTAGTCCTGCGGCGTGCCGCCAATCCCCTACTACGAAAAGATGTCCCTCCCAACTGCATAGGCTCATCCGAACAGACAAGGGAACCTCAACATAAGGGACTTTAGTAGTAGGTGGAGTAACAACAGGGAGTGGAGTTACCTCACCCCTCTCCCGAAGCCGTCTATCAGTACGATAGCTAGGGCCATAGCAGCCTCCAGAGAAGGAGGAGACTCATACTGAGCCAAAACGTCTTTTAATTTGTCAGAAAGCCCATGACAAAACTGGCTCCTAAGAGCTGGGTCATTCCACTGAGTATCCGTGGCCCATCTACGAAACTCAGAAGCAAATTCCTCCGCAGGACGATCTCCCTGCTGTATCTTACGTAATTTAGTCTCAGCAAGAGAGACCCGATCTGGGTCATCATATACCAATCCCAGAGCAGTAAAAAATTGATCTACAGACTGTAGAGCCGGGGATCCCGGAGGAAGGGAAAATGCCCAGGATTGAGGGTCCCCTTGAAGAAGTGAGATAACAATTCCCACTCTCTGCTCATCACTCCCTGATGATCGCGGCCGAAGCCGAAAATATAATTTACATGCCTCCCGGAAGGTAAAAATTTGTCTCGCCCACCAGTGAACCTATCTGGAAGAGCCACCTTAGGTTCAACTCTGGTTTGCTCCAGGGGAGACAAAACTTTGGACTTAATGTCCGTCAGCTCCATGGATAATCCCTTCAACTGCAGAGCCAGCTGGGCTACTGGATCCATGGTAACTAGAGATAATTTTTTATGGCCAGTGAAAATGTCACGCTGTCTAATGATATGACTACAATGTCAGTAAACTATTTATACAGGAACCACACTCTATACAACATATAGTTTAGCAACATAAGAATGTAAGTATAAAATAGATTTACCTGACACAATATCAGCAGAACTTAGGGTTAATCTTGAGGACTAGATGTGCAGAGACGATATCAGTTGAACTCAGGGTTAATCTTGAGGACTTGATGAGCTGTAACAGGAAAGAGGAGGACCGGGGTCTAACCTGACCCTACACTGGGGTCCTAACTAATCCCTTACCTTGGAGGTACTGATAATGGTTCAGAGGTCCAAGTCTCCAGCCTAACCCTGTCTCCTATCAGACCCTGAACCCTGTAATCAGTCCTAAGAAGGATCCTGATTACCACCAAAGGGATATGGGCTGATCTCAGCTAAATACACAGATTAGACATATAAGACAGACAGGATAGCACTCTCTTGCATACACACTCAAACACCGAAGGAACATAAATGGTCTGGGAAATAAACTCTAAGCAAGTTAAGCTTAAAACAACTAAGGAGCTCTCAACTAGAGTCTATACAGATTCATTCCTATCTGTGGTCTGCATGAAGTGTTTCACTGGCAACTCCCAAAGCAGACAACCAGAAACTTAAAGGAAACCAATCAACAAATAATCAATTGCAGCCGGGAGAAACTGCACCCAGTCCCAGCACCGAGCACAGACAGAATTAACTCCCTAGCTGCCAAACACAAAGAAACAGCAACTCAGCTGTGAGAAGTCAAAATGTGCAACCGCGACAATCTTCGTGGCAATGCACACATGACAGTAACCAAGGGAAACCCAGTACGATAATGTCATGCAGATTATACAGAACCAAAAATTTGCAGCTCTCCTGATGATCAGGTTCAACCCTCATTATCACCTGAGTAGAGAACTGAGGTTTATTCTCAGCTAAAGGGGTAGAATCGATCCCCAGTAGGGGAATAGACTTCCGTAGGGGTATCAAGGGAAACCCACAACGTTTAGCAAAATCAAAATCCATCAGGTTAATAGCTGCTCCCGAATCAACGAAAGCCTGAGCAGAAAATGAGGACAGAGAGCATATCAGAGTAACAGTTAATAAAACCTTAGTCTGAACACTACCCAAGACAACTGAGCGTGCAAAACGTCTTCCCCGCTTAGGGCAGACTGAAATAGCATGAGAGGCATCACCACAGTAGAAACATAACCCATTGCGCTTTCGAAACTCATGACGCTGTGCCCCAGAAACCACTCTATCACACTGCATGGATTCAGAAGCAGGTTCACAAGGCAACACAATTCCACGCATACTTCTCCGCTCACGCAAACGTCTGTCAATTTGAATCGCTAATGACATAAAATCATTGAGACCAGAGGGGACAGGGAATCCCACCATAACATCCTTTACATTATCTGACAGACCCTTCCGAAAAAGGGCTGCCAAAGCGTCGTCATTCCATTTGGTCAGGACTGCCCACCTACGGAATCTCTGACAGTATAACTCAGCGTCATCAAGCCCCTGATTTAATGCCAACAAGGCTTTTTCAGCTTGATCAGTGACATTAGGCTCATCGTACAATAACCCCAAGGCCTGAAAAAATGCATCAACATCACTCAAAACAGATCCCCAGGTGTCAGGGAAAAAGCCCAATCCTGAGGATCGCCGCGCAGGAGAGAGATGACAATTTGAACCTGCTGCGCTGCGTTCCCTGAGGACTTAGATTTTAAGGCAAAAAACAATTTACAATTATTTTTGAAATTCAGAAACTTGGCTCGATCCCCCAAAAACAAATCTGGCATGGGAATCCTAGGTTCCACAACAGGCAACCTAGCAAGATAGGTAGCAATACTCCGAACCTCAGTGGCAAGCTGATCCACACGGCCAGACAACTGTGCAAACTCCATTGAGAGAAAAAATCCTCCCCAGCACCCAGAGATACAGAGGGAAAAAAAAAATGCAACAAACAGAAAAATATCTCTGACAACTCTGACAACCTTTTTTCTTTCACAATATTTTTCCCTTCTGTGAGTACCATACAATTTTAAATTTTAGGCCGGTGATACTGTTATGTTTCGGTAGCTGAGGAGTGCAGGTAAAAAAGGCAATACACCAGAGCAGTTGGAATCTATGAGATTGCAGTACCCTGACTAACCACCACAACTAGAGGCAGCCGTGGAGCGTTCCTACGTTGGTCCTAGACGCCTCATCACAGCCTGAGAAACTAACTATACCTAAAGATAGAAAGAGGAAAGCTATCTGCCCCGGAGCAGATCCCCAAAGAACATAGAAAGCCCCCAAACATGTAATGGCGGTTAGACAAGAAGAAATACTGACACAGACAGAAAATAGTATGAGCAAACGTTGGGGCCCAAACTACCTAAATAGAAAAGGATAGGAAGGGCACTTACTGCAATCCCAAAAAACCCTGAAAAGCACCAACTCTACTAATTTCAAAAACACCTGAGATCACACGACCTCTACCACCTAAATTAGTTCTCTGGTGTAACAAAATCAAAACAGCAGCCACTGAAAAAACTGGAAAAAGCAAATGTACAAACATCAGTGGCTGAACTAAACTGAGAGGGCAAAAGCCCCCGGAGGGGACCCTGAAGGCCCCCACAGAAGTGCAGGACAAAATGCAAAAATCAAGCACAAAAACAAAAAGAAGAAAATGTCTTATCTGTTAGCAGGAAATGCAGACATGACACAGCAGGCTACAAAGGAAACAGGAATCAAGGATTGAGACCAGAACAATTGATCACCGGCAACCCTAATGGGAAGGCGACTCCCTTATATAAGACCAGTCAGTAACACCTAATTCCCAATCCTCACAATCTTCACTGGACAGTCCAGTACCGCTTGTAACCACCAGAGGGAGCCTCTGCTCAGAACTCATTTCAAGTCCATTCACAACAGAGAGCTCCTGTGACCGCATGTTTCCTTCACAGCAAAATCTTCCAAATGCAAACACCACACCTCAAATCAACTCCGGCCCTTTCATCTGCTTAATTGAGAATGACATAACAAAGGGATTGCCCACACCTGTCCATGAAATAGCCTTGGAGTAATTTGTCCAATTACTTTTGGTCCCTTTAAAAACAGGGTGGCACATGTTAAGGAGCTGAAACTCCTAAACCCTTCATCCAATTTTAATGTGGATACCCTCAAATGAAAGCTGAAAGTCTGAACTTCAACTGCATCTGATTTGTTTTGTTTCAAATTCATTGTGGTAATGTCTAGAACCAAAATTAGATAAATGTTGTCTCTGTCCAAATATTTATGGACCTAACTGTACAAAACCATTTTTTTTAGGGACCACCTCACATTTGAAGTCACTTTGAGGGGTCTATATGGCAGAAAATACCCAAAAGTGACACCATTATAAAAACTGCACCCCTCAAGCTACTCAAAACTACATTCAAGAAGATTATTAACCCTTCAGGTGCTTCACAGGAACTAAAGCAGGAAGGAAAAAATTGACATTTTAATTTTTCCGACAAAATTTTTCTTTTAGCATCAATTTTTTCATTTTTGCATGGGCAACAGGATAAAATGGACCCTAAAATTTGTTGGGAAATTTCTCCTGAGTACACAGATACCTCATATGTGGTCATAAACCACTGTTTGGGCGCACGGCAGGGCTCAGAAGGGAAGGAGCGCCATTTGACTTGTCGCATTTGGAGAGTCCCTGTGTGCCTAAACATTGGAGCTCCCCCACAAGTGACCCCATTTTGGAAACTAGACCCCCCAAGGAACTTATCTAGATGCAGAGTGAGCACTTTGAACCCCCAGGTGCTTCACAAATTGATCCGTAAAAAAAAAAGAAAGTACTTTTTTTTTCACAAAAATTTTCTTTTAGCCTCAGTTTTTTCATTTTCACATGGGCAACAGGATAAAATGGATCCTAAAATTTGTTGGGCAATTTCTCCTGAGTACACCGATACCTCATATGTGGTCATAAACCACTGTTTGGGCGCACGGCAGGGCTCAGAAGGGAAGGAGCGCCATTTGACTTTTTGAATGGAAAATATGCTGGAATATTTAGCAGTTGCCATGTCGCATTTGGAGAGTCCCTGTGTGCCTAAACATTGGAGCTCCCCCACAAGTGACCCCATTTTGGAAACTAGACCCCCCAAGGAACTTATCTAGATGCAGAGTGAGCACTTTGAACCCCCAGGTGCTTCACAAATTGATCCGTAAAAAAAAGAAAGTACTTTTTTTTCACAAAAATTTTCTTTTAGCCTCAGTTTTTTCATTTTCACATGGGCAAACAGTATAAAATGGATCCTAAAATTTGTTGGGCAATTTCTCCTGAGTACACCGATACCTCATATGTGGTCATAAACCACTGTTTGGGTGCACGGCAGGGCTCAGAAGGGAAGGAGCGCCATTTGACTTTTTGAATGGAGAATATGCTGGAATATTTAGCGGATGCCATGTCGCATTTGGAGAGTCCCTGTGTGCCTAAACATTGGAGCTCCCCCACAAGTGACCCCATTTTGGAAACTAGACCCCCCAAGGAACTTATCTAGATGCAGAGTGAGCACTTTGAACCCCCAAGTGCTTCACAAATTGATCCGTAAAAAAAAGAAAGTACTTTTTTTTTCACAAAAATTTTCTTTTAGCCTCAGTTTTTTCATTTTCACATGGGCAACAGTATAAATTGGATCCTAAAATTTGTTGGGCAATTTCTCCTGAGTACACAGATACCTCATATGTGGTCATAAACCACTGTTTGGGCGCACGGCAGGGCTCAGAAGGGAAGGAGCGCCATTTGACTTTTTGAATGGAAAATTAGCTCCAGTCGTTAGCGGACACCATGTCATGTTTGGAGAGCCCCTGTATGCCTAAACTTTGGAGCTCCCCCACAAATGACCCCATTTTGGAAACTAGACCCCCTAAGAAACTTATGCAGATGCACAGTGAGCACTTTGAACCCCCAGGTGCTTCACAAAAGTTTATAACGCAGAGCCGTGAAAATAAAAAATCATTTTTTTTTTCTCAAAAAATGATTATTTAGCTCCCTATTTTTTATTTTCACAATGGTTACAGGAGAAATTGGACCCCAAAAGTTGTTGTCTAATTTGTCCTAAGTACGCTAGTACCTCACATGTGGGGGAGAACCACTGTTTGGGCACACGTCAGGGCTTGGAAGGGATGTAGTGACGCTTTGAAATGCCGACTTGATGGAATGGTCTGCGGGCGGGCAGAGCCCCTGATGTGCCTAAACAGTAGAAACCCCCCACAAGTGACCACATTTTGTAAACTAGACCCCGCAAGGAACTTAACTAGATGTGTCGTGAGCACCTTGAACCCCCACGTGCTTCACAGAAGTTTGTAATGCAGAGCCGTGAAAATAAAAAATCATTTTTTTCCTCAAAAACTGATTTTTTTAACCCACAATTTTTTATTTTCACAAGGGTAACAGGAGAAATTGGACCACAAAAGTTGTTGTACAGTTTGTCCTGAGTACACTGGTACCCCATATGTGGGGGGGAACCACTGTTTTGGCCATGGGAGAGCACAGAAGGGAAGGAGCGTCATTTTGGAATGCAGACTTGATGGAATGTTCTGTGGGCGTCATGTTGCGTTTGCAGAGCCCCTGATGTGCCTAAACAGTAGAAACCCCCACAAGTGACCCCATTTTGGAAACTAGACCCCCAAGGAGCTTATCTAGATGTGTAGTGAGCACTTTGAACCCCCAAGGGCTACACAGAAGTTTATAACGCCAGGCCATGAAAATAAAAAAATCATATTTTTTCCACAAACATGATCTTTTAGTCCCCAATTTTTTTATTTTCCCAAGGGTAACAGGAGAAATTAGACCTCAAAAGTTGTTGTCCAATTTGTCCTGAGTACGCTGATATCCCATATGTGGGAGAAAACTACTGTATGGGCACACTTCGAGGCTCGGAAGGGAAGTAGTGACGTTTTGAAATGCCGACTTGATGGAATGGTCTGCTGTGCCTAAACAGTATAAACTCCCCACAAGTGACCCCATTTTGGAAACTAGACCCCGCAAGGAACTTATCTAGATGTGTGGTGAGCACTTTGAACCCCCAAATTCTTCCAGAAGTATATAACGCAGAGCCGTGAAAATAAAAAATCATTTTTTTTCCACAAAAATAACTTTTTTAGTCCCCATTTTTTTTTCCCAACAGTAATCCGCAGTGAAATCAGCAGCGCATCAGCAGCGAAATCAGCAGCGGATCAGCAGCGAAATCAGCTGCGGATCAGCAGCGAAATCAGCTGCAGATCAGCAGCGAAATCAGCTGCGGATCAGCAGCGAAATCCGCTGCGGATCAGCAGCGAAATCAGCTGCGGATCAGCAGCGAAATCAGCTGCGGATCAGCAGCGAAATCAGCTGCGGATCAGCAGCGAAATCCGCTGCGGATCAGCAGCGAAATCAGCTGCGGATCAGCAGCGAAATCAGCTGCGGATCAGCAGCGAAATCCGCTGCGGATCAGCAGCGAAATCCGCTGCGGATCAGCAGCGAAATCAACTGCGGATCCGCAGCAAAATCCGAATGTGTGCACAGGGCCTAATAGGAAAAAAAAAAAAAATTCTTTATTATTTGTCCCTACCTATGACAGGGGGGGTTCACTTACTTTTTTTATTTTGATCACTGTGACAGTTTATCACAGTGATCAAAATAAAATTTTTGACTCTGCAGGGCGCACTGCGCATGCGCCGGCCGTCGGGCGCACTGCGCATGCGCCCGCCATTTTCCAAGATGGCGGCGCCCATGAAGAATCCCGGGCAGCCGCTGGGAAGGATCCAGGGACATCGGTGGACCGGGAGAGGTGAGTATGGGTGTCGGAAGGTGAGGGGGGGTTATCGGAAGGTGGGGGCAGCGGAGGCCAGGACGAGGGGAGCTTTTAGTGACGGCGGTGACCGACCGCTGCCATCTTTCGGTGGCGGCGGCCGATCGCCGCCGTGAATCCGTGTGGGGGGGTCAGGGCTCGGTGTCCAGCCATGGCAGATGCTATTGCAGCATCGGCCATGGCTGGATTGTAATATTTCACCAATTATATTGGTGAAATATTACAGATTGCTCTGATTGGCTGTTTCACTTTTAACAGCCAATCAGAGCGATCGTGGCCACGGGGGGGTGAAGCCAACCCCCCTGTGGTGAAGCACAAAGGGTCCTGTAACTGCGGGTCGGGTGACCTTTGAGTGACCCGGTCTCCCGGCCCGCAGGAACGCGATCCTTTCATGACGCCACATAGGCGTCATGGGTCGGATTGGCACTGACTTTCATGACGCCTACGTGGCGTCACAGGTCGGGAAGGGGTTAATATACAAGTCAGAGCATGTTTAGAGTATGGGGGTGGTAAGCTGCAAGTCTTAGAGAAGTTTCTAGGAAGTTAGTTGAGACGGGGCCAGTGTGCCCAAGTGTCGACATGGGCTATATGAAAAAATAACCGTGTGCACAACCAAGAAGGTGCCAGAGTAGGTTCCCACACCGTATCTAATAGAAAATGAACTCGGCACTCAACTTTAGTATAGTGAGAATAAAGATTTTTATTCACAGTAGTAACACGAAACGTTTCGGTCCTATATCATGGACCTTCATCAGTCACAGATACTACTGGGAAGGGGGTTGATCCACATAGGGAAGAAAGAAAGGGCTGGATATAGCCTGTGTTGGTGGGGTGAGATGAGGAAGAGGACAACGCCTCTATTGCACTAGTAACCTGTTGTGAAGGAGTCCGGTAGTGAGGATAGGTCTCTGCATTGGACGCGGTGTCCACCGCTAGTCTGACCGCTCAGACTAGCGGTGGACACCGCGTCCAATGCAGAGACCTATCCTCACTACCGGACTCCTTCACAACAGGTTACTAGTGCAATAGAGGCATTGTCCTCTTCCTCATCTCACCCCACCAACACAGGCTATATCCAGCCCTTTCTTTCTTCCCTATGTGGATCACCCCCCTTCCCAGTAGTATCTGTGACTGATGAAGGTCCATGATATAGGACCGAAACGTTTCGTGTTAATACTGTGAATAAAAATCTTTATTCTCACTATACTAAAGTTGAGTGCCGAGTTCATTTTCTATTAGACATGGGCTATAGGCCCGGACAGCCGGCAGCCACTCAACGTTCAAGTGCTGCAGCCCACGTTACCCACAGCTACTGTATATCCTACCATTGAGCCTGTACAGAGAAGGAAGATGTGGTGTCTTACTACATGGGCCAATGCTTTTAGGGCAGAAGTCGGCTGGACTAAGGAGATGAAAGGAGTTGAAACTTCGACGGGATCCGTACAGACGGGCCGGAAGCTTCACCAGAGGTCACGAAACGTAGTGATTGATGAATTGATGTCTGGGGCCAAACAGGCTGAAGGAAATGTCATTATAGCGAGGTCTGACCTGGAAGGAAATGGGGAGCAGTCTAGTACAGTCCGGTCTGGGCGTGTACTGCACAGAAGTGACAGCAAAGCAGGGAAATATAAGGAAACAAGTGAAGCCCATGATGTGCCAACTGTGGATGTAACTTGTGAAATGTTAAGTAAAGAGAATGTTCAATTTATCCTGGACTGTGTCTCCATTACTGGTGGTCGCCTGGTAGAGGGACCGTTGTCGCCTGGGGAGTGCCCTGCCAAAGCTGAACTTGGAGATGCAGGTACGCTGAAGAGAAGAGTACAGTTTTCTGTAGGGGAAGGACTGGACGCAGATGTTGTAATAATTCAGGTAATGACTACAGTTCTGTCCCTCCCTTACACAGTCAGGGATTGCCACATCTCGTCGTGAATTAGATGAGCCTCGCGCATCAGCTCTGACCATTTTGGTAGGAACATAAGAGTTGTAATGTCAACTTGAATAGAACAGACCACTGACCTCCTTTAACTCTTTCATGACCTACAGATTTTGCCCTTAATTTTTTCCTCCCCTTCTTTCTAAACCAGTAGCTTTTTTTATTATTTCTGAGTCAGCATAGGTTTGTTTTATACGGGATGAGTTGTAGCTTTTGAATGACATCATTCATTTTACCATATGAAGTAAAAAAAATCCAATCAAGATGAAATAATGAAAAAAATTAATTCTGACATTGTTTTTTTAGCTTTTATTATGCAGTTAAAATTACCCGGCAATATGATTTCTTAAGTCAGTATCAGTGGCGTAACTACAAAGTTATGGGCCCCGGTGTGAACTTTCAAATGGGCCCCTCCCATGGCAAAATATTTTCCAGCCAAATTCACATTTTCCCTTCTTCATTTCGCACACTATAGTTTTGTTGCAATGTTGTATAGTCTGACCTAATACTGCCCTGTAATCGCTGAAAAAAATGATTTTATAACTTACATGTCCCTATGCTAATTAGGGTGATGTCTTCGGAAGTACAGACACTCTGGACGTTCACGTCCTCCCTCGCTCTAATTCCAAGTGCACTCCCAACGTTTGAAATCTTAGCATAATTTTCGGTCCTGTGCAGTGTGGGGGTGTATTGGGTGTACTGGTCGACTCTGGAGCATGCGCACTGCACATTCTGAAGCTGGCGAGCACACCCAATACAATGCACAGGACCGGAAATAACGCAGACGCGCGTTCTACCAGGAAAAAACAGCACACAGATTTCAAACGCTGGGAGTGCGCTTGGAATTAGAGCGAGGGAGGACATGAACGCCCAGAGCCGGGCGCATAGGTGTATCTAGGTTTTCTAGCACCTGTGGCAAGAATTCAGTTTAGCGCCTCCCCCCCAAGTACACATGCAATTTGCTCACTTAGGCCGGTGTCACACTAGCAAGAAACTCCCAGGAG
The DNA here is from genome assembly GCA_033576555.1 of Oophaga sylvatica. Taxonomy (NCBI): domain Eukaryota; kingdom Metazoa; phylum Chordata; class Amphibia; order Anura; family Dendrobatidae; genus Oophaga; species Oophaga sylvatica. The sequence goes on along the minus strand of JARQOD010000003.1, from coordinate 496,672,437 downwards.
ACCCGTACAAATTTCTCGCATCAACAGCCGGCACTCGGACCGGAGCGTGTGGCTGCATAGAAATACACGCAGACGCACGCTCCTGTCCGAGTGCCAGTGGCAGTGCCGGGTGTTGATGCGAGAGACTCGTGCGAGTTTATCGCATTACACTCGCAAGTGTGACAACGGCCTTAGTCATGTATCGATGAGCTGCTCTCCCTAATGCTCTCAATGATAAGTGAAAAACTGAGAGAAGCAGGAAGAGAAGCTCATTGTCACAGGACCATAAGTGTGAAAATCGCATATGATTGAAGTGTCAATGTGATGATTACTGGAACTTGCAGAGCTGAATCCTGACATTGCAGGCTTCTGAATTCTCACAACTAATTCACTGCACACTTTTAGGATTCTCCCTTGCTGATGGACAGTCATGTCAGCACAAGTATGTTATTGGTATACTTCTGGCCTCATTCCGACTAGACGTGCCCGGCCTTGCTCAGTACATTTTCATTGAGTGAGGCCACGCATGTCTAGTCAGCACGTGACTGCATGTATGTAAATCACCAGTGCGAGAGAGTTCTAACAGCGTTCAGTGAGCACTGTGAGAATTCAGAAGTCTGCAGTCACATAGAATAACTGCAGACTCAGCACAAACCTGGAGAACCCCTTTAATGCTCCTAACATAAATAAAAACATGAGAATTAGTCAGTAACACAAATAACATTTACATCCAGATACCTTATAGATGTCGTCGTCTCTGGAGTCATTCTGCTTCTTTTCTTCATCTTGTTCAGACCCCATGATGAGTTTTCTCATCCACAGCCATTTCTGCAGACTTCCATCTTCTCTGGCCTCCTGCAGCAAATCTCCACACGACGCCCTTAAAGACAGAAGTGTCATTATAATGCTCCTGAATAAAAATATCCACAGTATGCTGAGCTCCTGAATAAAAAAATTGACCCACACTATATTGTCTGCACAAAATATGACCCCACGCTGTCCCTCTTATGGTACATGCTCTTCACACTGTCCTCTCATACTGTATCCCCCCTATAGGGCCCAATATTTATACTGTTCTCTGTCATCACACTCCCCCTCCTTGATATACTGTCCCCTCCTGGCTGTACCCTTACACTGTCCCCCCATGCTACGCCCCCACTACTCAGTTTCTATTCTGTGCCAACTCACTTTTCTCCCCCTATTCTGTCTCCTCACACTATTCCCCTCCTTCCTTATACTGTATTCTCTCGCATCCCCCCTGTTCACCATACTGTCTCCTCATATATTTACCCCCTCACTCTCTATACTGCCTGCTCACACATACCCCCACTGTGTCTGCACACATTCTCATAGAATCATAGAATGGTAGAGTTGGAAGGGACCTCCTGGGCCATCTGGTCCAATCACCCTATCACCCTCACTCCCCGTACTCTGTTCACATACATTTTTTCACATCGCTACTCACATACTGTGTCTGCATTCCCCCATTCACTCCCCATACTGTCTGCACCCATCCCCCATACTGTTTCCTCATACATGCCCCCCATATCTCCAAAATGTTTCCTCATACATGCCCCCCATTCTCCTGTACTGTTTCCTCATACATGCCCCCATTCTCCTGTACTGTTTCCTCATACATGCCCCCCATTCTCCTGTACTATTTTCTCATACTTGCCCTCTATCTCCCCCTTTGCTCCTCATTTTGTGTTCTCAAATCTCCCCCAACACATTAAATCCCCCATCCCCACTCCAAATCTCCCCACACACATTAAACCCCCCCCATCCCCACTCCAAATCTCCCCACACACATTAAATCCCCCCATCCCCACTCCAAATCTCCCCACACACATTAAATCCTCACATTCTCCACACATCCCCTCATCATCCCCCAATTCCCCACAGCCCCTCATCATCCCCCCAATTCCCCACACAGACCCTCATCATCTCCCCAATTCCCCACACAGACCCTCATCATCCTCCAATTCCTCACACAACCCCTTATTATCCACCATATTCTCTACACAACACTTGATCATCATCTTTCCTATGCAGTCCCACTCAAGTAACATCAACCCCTTTCCAAAATACCTACTCAGAGCACTCACACCAAGTCCTGCGTCCTCATTCCCATTTGTACAAGGGTCCAATGTGCAGCCCCTCGGTCTTCTCCTCACACGGCTCCATGGTGCAGCCCCTCGGTCCTCTCCTCACACGGCTCCATGGTGCAGCCCATCGGTCCTCTCCTCAGACTGCTCCATGATGCAGCCCCTCATTTCCAGCTTCTTTTCTCCAGTAGCCTCAGCAAAAGGCCGCTTCCTGCTCTGGGACTAGAATGGAGTTGATTCTTTGAGGTGATGATGTCCCCGCCCCTTCCAGTGAAATCATCACCTCAAAGAATCAACTCCATTCTAGTCCCTACCATCATAGCTTCAATTGTACTCGCGTCTGTAAAATGCGAGTACAATTGCATACCTCCCAACTTTTGAAGACGAGAAAGAGGGACAAAGGTTGTGCCGCGCACAGCGCGCCACGTCAAATTTAGGCCACGCCCCAACCACACCCATTTCACAACTAGTCACACCCATGTCCACGCCCAACCACACCCATTTAGCACTGGTGATCACACTGACTGGTACTGAGGGCACAGTGACTGGTACTGTGGGCACACTGGTACTGAGTAAAAGAAAGAAAGAACAGAGAGAAAAAAGAAAACAGAAAGAAAGGAGAGAGAGAAAGAGTGGAAAGCAAGAAAGAACAGAGAGAGAGTAGAGAGAGAAAGAAATAAACAAACAAAGGGGAAAGAAAGAACAGGGAGAGAGAAAAAAAAGAAAGAGGGGAAAGAAAACAGAGACGGAGAAAGAAAGAGGGGGAAGAAAGAACAGAGAGGGAGGGAGAAAGAAAGAGGGGAAAAAAAGAACAGAGAGAAAGAAAGAACAAAGAGAGAAAAAAGAAAGACGGGAAAGAAAGAACAGAGAGAGAAAAAAAGAAAGACAGAAAAGAAAGAAAGAACAGAGAGAAAGAAAGACAGGAAAGAAAGAACAGAGAGGGAGGGAGAAAGAAAGGGGGGAAAGAAAGAAGAGAGAGAAAGAAAGACGGGAAAGAAAGAACAGAGAGAGATAGAAAGACGGGAAAGAGATGGGAAAGAAAGAAAGAACAGAGAGAAAGAAAGAAAGAACAGAAAGAAAAAGGGGACAGAAAAAAAGAACAGAGATAGAAAAAAAGAAAGAGGGGAAAGAAAGAACAGAGAGGGAGAGAAAGAAAGAGGGGAAAGAACAGAGAGAGAAAGAAAGACAGAGGGTGAAAGAAAGAACAGAGAGAAAGGAAGAAAGAAAGAGGGGAAAGAAAGAACAGAGAGAGAAAGAAAGAACAGAGAGGGAGAGAGAAAGAGGGGAAAGAAAGAACATAGAAAGAAAGACAGAGGGGGAAAGAAAGAACAGAGAGAGAAAGAAAGAAAGAAAGAAAGAAAGAAAGAAAGAAAGAGAGAGAAAGAAAGAGGGGAAAGAAAGAACAGAGAGAAAGAAAGAGAGGAAAGAAGAAAGAACAGAGAGAGAAAGAAAGAACAGTGAGATAGAGAGAAAGAAAGATGGGAAAGAAAGAACAGAGAGAGAAAGAAAGAAAGAGAAAGAACGAAAGAACAGAGAAAGAACAGAGAGAGAGAAAGAACAGAGAGAAAGAAGAAAGGGGAAAGAAAGAACAGAGAGAAAGAACAGAGAGAAAGAACAGAGAGAAAGAAAGAAAGGGGAAAGAAAGAACAGAGAGAAAGAGCAAGAGAAAGAAAGAGGGGAAAGAAAGAACAGAGAGAAAGAAAGAAAGAACAGAGAGAAAAAGAAAGAACAGAGAGAAAGAAAGAAAGAGGGAAAGAAAGAACAGAGAGAAAGAAAGAAAAAGAACAGAGAGAAAGAAAGATGGGAAAGAAAGAACAGAGAGAGAAAGAAAGAGAAAGAAAGAACAGAGAGAAAGAGAAAGGAGAAAGAAAGAACAGAGAGAGAGAAAGAAAGAGAAGGAAAGAAAGAAAGGGGAAAGAAAGAAAGAACATAGAAAGAAAGAGGGGAAGAAAGAACAGAGAGAAAGAAAAAGAACAGAGAAAGAAAGATGGGAAAGAAAGATGGGAAAGAAAGAACAGAGAGAAAGAAGAGGGGAAAGAAAGAACAGAGAGAAAGAAAGAACAGAGAAAGAAAGAAAGAAAGAAAGAAAGAAAGAAAGAAAGAAAGGAAAGAAACAACAGAGAGATAGAAAGAAAGAGGGGAAAGAAAGAACAGAGAGAAAGAAAGAAAAAGAACAGAGAGAAAGATGGGAAAGAAAGAACAGAGAAAAAGAAAGAAAGAACAGAGAGAGAGAAACAAACAGAGAGAAAGAAATAAAGATTCTATTAAGATACTATAGCAGCCCGGCTCCCATTGTAGTGCCCACCTGAGCCTCCCAATGCAGGACATATCATGATCCGCTCACATGGCCGACATCCCCGATTCCAAGGCGATCCCGCTGTCCGCGCTGTCGGAGGAGGATACAGTGATGGATCTGAAGCATTCCCTGAAGTGCCTCATGGTTCCGTCACAATCTCCTCCCAAAATTACCTCAATTCCGGTCATCTTCCAGCACGTCACTTCTGGTGGAACATCACGTGCGAGTTTTAAAGTGCTCCTCTGGGCTCCGGCATGTACTCCTGTAACCACGGGAAAAGCTCCCGGCCGGGACAGCGGGGCAGACTCTCAAAATCGGGAGTGTCCCGCTGAATTCGGGATGGTTGGGAGGTATGAATGCTCCTTACCATACACCACTTTGTATGCCTCGTACACACACGACTCCGCTCCATCCACCTCGCACACACAAGGCTCCACTCAGTATACACATGGCTCCACACCTTGTACACACGCAGCCACGCTTTGTACACCTTGTACACACATGACTCCACTCCGTAAACCTTGTATACATGGGGCTTTGCAGCATACACCTCGTACACACGTGGTTCTGCTCCGTACACCTCGTACACACACGGCTCCGCTACATACACACAAGGCTCCGCTACATACACACATGGCTCCACTCCGTACACTCACGACTCTGCTCCGCTCTGTACACACACGACTCAAGCATGGTGCCCTGGCCACGGCTCAGCTCCGGACACTTCGTACACGCAGGGCTCCATTTCGTACACACACAGCACTGCTACATCCACCTCGTACACACGGCTCCACTCCATAAACCTCGTACACGCACGGCACGGCTCCGTACACCTCGTACACGCGCGGCTCAGCTCCGTGCACCTCGTACACGCGCGGCTCAGCTCCGTGCACCTCGTACAGACACACGGCTCCGCTCCATCCAACTCGTACACACACGGCTCCGCTACATCCAATTCGTACACACAAGGCTCTGCTACATCCAGCTCGTACACACAAGGCTCCACTCCGTACACCTCGTACAAACAAGGCTCTGCTCCGTACACCTCGAACACATACAGCACTGCTACATCCAGCTCGTACACACACGGCTCTGCTCCGTACACCTCGTACACACTACAGCACTGCTACATCCACCTCGTACACACAAAGCTCCAATCCGTATACCTCGTACACACACGGCTCCGCTCTGTACACCTCGTACACACACGGCTCCGCTCCGTACACCTCGTACACACACGGCTCCGCTCCATACACCTCGTACACACACGGCTCCGCTTCGTACACCCACACACACGGCTCCGCTCCATACACCTCATACACACACAGCACTGCTACATCCACCCTGTAAACCCCTCCTGACCCCACACATAATAAACTTCACCTCATCCAGCACCATGACAACCAGCACACAAAGTCCGAGGACCCTGATCATGTGACCCCCTGACTCCTCCCCTCCTGTGACCTCATCACAGGTCCTGTGGGCACAGAAGAGTACAGCAAAGCAGCGTCATTGCTCTGCTGTGAGAGGCTGAGGTGTAGAGACAGGGAGGGCAGGAAGAGGTGCATGGGGGGCGTGGCAGCTTATCTCACTGCGGGACACATACCATCCCGGCCGGGACAGCGGGTGGGAGGGTCTAAATCGGGACTGTCCCGCTCAATCAGGGACAGTTGGGAGGAATGCAATTGATCCCTGGGAGTCGGCACGCTGCACAGGGAACAGTCGACTCCCAGTCTGGGTAGCGGCATGATTGCAGCCGCTGGGGAGACACTGCGGACTGTCGCATTAGGCGGTCCGACTGCGCTCCCCTGCCGACTGCGCCCGGGGCGGGCCCCTAATCACTCCGGGCCTTGTCGCAACAGCGACCCCCTGCGACCCCGGTAGTTATGCCCCTGGTCAGTATGATTACGGTGATACCTAATTCAGTAAGGTCTTTTTTTTTAGATTTTTAAAAAATTCAGAACCTTGTAAAAAAGAACCTTTTGTTTTGTGTCGCCAGTTTCTGAACCCTGTATGCTTTTTATTCCCCATCAATACAGTTGTGGGAGGGCTTGTTTTTTAACGCACTGAGCTGTAAGTTTTGGGATACATACAACATCTTTTTCTTGTATTTTTTGTGAGGAAGTATGACAATTGAACAATCAATATTCTAGTGGTTTAACTTTTATTTCATTTTGTTGTTTAACGTGTGGTTTAATAATTGTATATTTTCATAGATTGGATTTTTATGCACGTGTTTTTTTTGTTTATGTTTTTTACCTTATTTTAGTTTTTCTACATGACTAACTTAGAAATGTTGCATTACTTATACTATATACCACTGTTTTGCAGCTAATTGATGCTGGGATTCAAAAGTAGAATTAGATGTCAGCCATTGAGGCCTTCTTCAGACCCCTTGCTGTCATCGTAACCCATCGACTCCCCACAATTGCATTGTGGAGAGCCGATAGGAGCTAGTGGGTGAGTGTGTAAGCACATCGGAAAGTATTTAAAGGCTGATGTCAAGTATTGACATGTAAATGGTTAATTTGCAATCATTGAAGCTAGCTTCGGTATCTGCTGTTACAGGCAGATGCTGACTGTGTAACACAGCTGGTATCTGCCTGTTATGGTGTGGACTTGGCTCCTGTGTCTACCCTATATATGATGCCAGATTCAAGGTCACTGTACCTACTGTATTGCTTAGTTTACAGAGTCCAGAAGTTATTATAGAATCAGTTTCCTCTGTTGCACATCTAAAGTGCTCAGATGTTGATCCTTGTATAACCTCACCTCCATCACTGATTGGCAGCTTTCTAAATACATTGTATAGGGACAGAGAGCTGGGGGTGTGGTTGGACTAAGAGGCACGAGGCAGCTTGTCCTGTAGTGATTGTCTCATGCTGATAAAATATTGATTGTATTCAAATAGCATAACACAGCCCAGTAAGTGACACATCCCTGTAATCATGGAGAAATGCAAGAGCGCAATAGGGTTTTATCCAACATAAATGATTGGTGAAGAAGTAACAGAACTACTCAACTAAAAGGGTTGTGTGTGAACACAACACCTAAAAAGCTCGGAATCCAGACGCTGCAGCTTCCTGGGGATGTGTCAGAATTAGATGCCGGGAATGGAAATTTTTCTGTGCTCTTTGGAGTCACGACAAACCAGTAGTGGAGTAAAAATGTAAATTATTGTCTACACCTTTCAGAGTCCACCGACTCCTTCCTCAGGCAACCAAACATAACCTTTGCATTGATATCTGTTGTTGTCCTGAGAAAGGAGTCGGTGGACTCTGAAAGACGTAGACAATAAACCTACATTTTCACTCCACTACTGGTTAATCGTGACTCCAGAGAGCACAGAAAAGTGTTCATTCCCGCCATCTAATTCTCACACATCCTCTTCCACTACATCATGATGCTCTGAGATTACATAGCAAAAATCTGGTTTCAGATTCCCTTTAAGGATCTCATCTGAAACCTAAATTATTTTGGAGTTTGATTTGTAAATTAATTTATAGCCTGTATTACTTCTGTGGTCTGGTCTGATGTCTTAGCTAATTTAGGGAGTGTGAATTAATTTTGGGGGTAAAATAAAATTTAGCAAGTCTGGTCTCCTAATGGTCTGCAGAATTGACGGGCCAAAAATGTCTCGATAGCAAACTCTGCAGTTGTCAGAAGAATTCATCACAGTGATCTGAGCTGGATAAAATAGTTGTAGAACGAGAGCATGTATAATCAGAAAGGAAATTCCAATATTAAATTAAAAAACTGACATCTGACCATAGTATTTAGTTACAGTATGATGGTAATATTACATATTACAGGGTAACTGACCGCGATACGGTACTCAACAACCACATATGAAGTTAACGTTTGAATGTCTTTATTCTTTTCAGTGTGTTACGTCAGATTCCAAAGATGGACTCTTATTTCTCAGCAGTAAACTAGACTTCTCCAAAAATGGGCCTTATTCTGCTTACAGATTGACCTATATTTAAGGACAAACATTTCTAAACAGGTCACTGTGAAATCTCAAGCCAAACTGCCTTAGAAAATAAATTTCCTGAATTTGCACTTTTGGGGATTTGGAATGAGGCAATGTGTGAACAGCATATTTACTTGTAAAAAAAGAACCCATCAGAGATCCAAACAGATGTTTAAAAAAAGAATTGTCATTGTCAGCAATATCATTTAGCAGTTAAACAGGGCTTCAAGGAAGAAGCAGGAATATAGTAACACTTTAAAAATGTATTACCACATCTTCATTAGTTTATATGCAGATGTAGCAACAATAATTTGTCTTATTCATCATTGTGGAATCACAAAATGTTACTGCTTGTTTTCATCAGGACAGTAGTTACAGAGAACCTGTCACTTTGGAAAACAAAAGTTACCTACAGATATAGGGTCAATCTGCAGGGTAATAGTGTTACAATACTACCTGGTCGTCTTACTAAAAGTGTGGCAAACGGGGAGAAAGTTCACTTTTATAACGTGCAGTCTGCTGGATATATTCGTCGGTTTTGCAAAAAATTGTATTTATTCATAGACTAAAATGAACAAGACAGCAAGACATAATAAAAAAAAATATTATTATGACTATGTTTTGTCAAGTAACATTGTATTGTATTTTTTTGGACATACTGAAAAATGTTGTCAACCACTGTTTGTTTTTTTTTGGTCTCAAACATATGAATGATGAATACATTATTTTCTCAATTTATTTTAATGGGAGACGTATTGAAATGTACAGCAGTAAGAAATCCAGTGTGCCATCTGAGTCTGAAAAGCCAATTCAGAAAAGAATAAAGTATACAGTATAGATATAGATGACGTATACGTCGAAATTCAGACAGATATAGTTTGAAGATCTGTAGACACACAAATGTGAACCAGGCCTGTGGACATTAGAGATGAGCAAACCTTTGTTCGGTTCGGCTTGGCGAACGTCCCGATGTTCGCCAAACATGTTGGGCAAACGGTTCAACGAACCTATCCAAATTCCAATGAATTCAGTAGGAGGCAAAAAACAAACGTATAGACAACACCTTTGGGGGGGCCAAAAAGCTGCCAAAACAGCCCAAATTAGGGGCAGACACCAGGAAAAGTAGCATCAATTGACTGATCAATTACGCTACAAATAAATAATTAGAAAAATTTTTTACATTTGTTCCCCTGTATTTTGGATGACCAGCCAGGCAAAACTTACTGCTGCGGGTTGCAACCCTCAGCTGTCAGTGTTAGCAAGGCTGGTTATCAAAAGTAGTGGGGTCCCCACGCTGTTTTTTTTACTTATTTAAATAATTTTTGACAACCAGCTAATCTAAAACTGATAGCTGAGGGCTGGTATTCTCAAAAATACAGGGGAACCCGACGTTATTTTGTTTCTTTATTTATAGCCCAAGCGGCGACTGATGAATACTCCCATCAGCCGTCGCCTGCTCTCGCTGTTAACCGTAGAATACAACTCTCAACATTGTCCTATACTAGCACTGATCACAGAGCGAGCAGGGGACAGGGATGTTAGCTGTCTTCACTTCAGCACCTGGCACAAGGCAACAGCGCGAACAGTACCGTTGATTCCCAGGTGCCTGTACATGTCATACTGATGACATGTCGTCTGCAGATGTCATCCGTGGGTCATCAGTGTGCACATGGGCGGGATGTTCTTCAGTTCGTGCTGCTACTGGAAACATTGACGTATGAAAGAGCCCTTAGTGAATTTGATCATTTACCGAACTTTGATAGACTTTGGCCGATTTTTAGGGGAAATGCTCAGAAATCCAAACACGAATCTGAATGTGCAACATTAATGCCGAATTTGAGATTGGTGAACGTTTTCTGAACAAGTTCACTCATCTCTAATGGACTCCACCTACAACTTGGCTTATCTCTTTCCCCAGGTTTCCAATAGGAACTTTGTTTTCTTTTTTCTGAAAATTCATAAGAAAATCGTCTTCTTATAAATTTCATCTGGAAGGTGTCCACTATTCAAAAGGGCTGATGCAAGTCACTACAATAGTAAATTCAGCTCCGTTACCTACAGCAAATTGCATCTTATAAGACATATTATAAGCATGTGTCAGAACACTACAGTTAGTAAACATGGTATCCTCATTTTGCTATGCAGCTACTACCCATTTAGCTGCCCTGGTAGGGTAACTGCAACATTAATAGGACAGCGATCTAACATAATTAATACTATAATAATATATATAGTATAATAATTATAAATAATTAGCAGGTTCTGATTTATGTTCGAAAAAATGTTTTACTTTGTATATGACATCTAAAAGGCAAATGTTGACTTTCTGTATTTTTCATAAATTGGATTTTTCTTTGTTTTTCAGACTTCTCTGGCGAAGCACAGATATGTACACTAAACTATGTTTAATGAACCTTTCTGTATATACCTGAAGCAACTGAATGTAACTGATCTATAAAATAAAATGATGGCTCAAACTGGTGGGGTCGTACGCCTTCTTCCTGAAGGGGACTGCATCCTTTCATCTCCAAGGGCCCTCCGAGACATTGAAGGCAAGCCTTGGTTACCAGGATTGAACTCAGAGGTAGCTTTTAGTCCACATAGATGTTTTACTCCAGACCTCAATTCTCGAAGAATCCAAGTTCTTAGAAAAAGCCTTACACCTGAAGCCAGACGTGCTCACCTAGGAATGTATAACAGTACAGGGTCTTTGGTTTGCAATGTTCCTGAAACAGGACATCGGTCTGGAAGGGTAACTGCTCCTTGCAGTCCACTGAGAAGCAATCCTCAATATTCACCTGTCAGTAGGAGACCTTGTGCACTTTCTCAGGCTGCGGGACATAGTTCTATTGTAACATTTACATTTGTTAAGAAATCCAGTGTGCAGACTTTAAATGGAATCCCATCGGAGTCTGATTCAAGTCAGATTGTACCACAAGAAGGCGAGATCCTCAGAGACGAGAGTTGTGCTGCTGAACTAGCAGTTGGCCACAAAGACACTGGGGAGACAGCAGATGTTGCTGGCTGTAATAAACAGAGGGCTGGCTCGCCACAACCTAGATTTTCTCCCCAAAGAAGTAAAACACAGCTAAAGTCTGAGAGTCCTAAAACATGCCAGAGGCCATCAGACACTGAATCCGGGAATGGAAATCCCTACTCAGTCGGTGGTTCTGACATTCACCTGACACCACAATGTGATTCTCCCAGTGCATATGTTAATACAAGCTGTCCAACATCAGGTAATATATCACCAGTTAATAAAATGTCATCAAGCCCTTCTCAAAGCCCCCTCCTCCGACGGACTGTGGGAGAATCCAATATTAGTAAAGAAGATGTCACATCATCAATACAAGATGTTTCTAATGAGCAGTCACCTAGAAGTCCAAGGAGATTAGATCCAATTCAGCAGGTACGGTAATGGTCTCATTATATTGTATCTTAAGAAATCAGTTTAAATGCTGTATTTGTATTGTATATATTGTATTTTCAATTTTTTGTTCCAATTTGTTTTTTTGTTTTCCTTTTATTTTTTTAGGCAGACACATGGGGTTATCCAAAGGAAGCCTCTTTACATGCACAGAAGATTGCAAAAGCCAAATGGGAGTTCTTCTATGGTTCACCAGAAACACAAAGGACTGGTAAGGGGTCCATTTCAACTAAGCTGGGAGGTGCTGTCCAGCTACACACAAACTTTATGATTGTATACTCATAATTATATACATATATATAAATATATATATATACAGTATATATATACAAAATATTATTGCTAATAATACAAAATAATGCTCTACTTATATATTCAAATGTGCAATGCTTCAAGGCAATTGAACATAAATGAGAAAGCTGTGATCAGGCAGGTTAAAGGAGATGTTTCACCAAATTTTTCATATTGACCTGGACACACAATGTATCAGGCACTGCAGAGCAGAATAAAATGTTGTTTGTTCCATTCTTAAAATTGTACCTGTCCGTTGCAAAGATATTAGTGATAAAACAATTTTGTACCTAAACAGTTCCAAAAATGTTTAAGTCCAAGTGGTTATTACTAGTGAGATCTCACTGGGGGGTGTATTTCTGTGTATTTCTTCCTCTCCTGATGCTGACTAATCATAAGCAGGCAACAGCTCACTGGGAAAGAAGAACAGGGCAACACAATAACCTAGAACAGACAAAGTGTGAGACATGTATTGGTAAACAGTTTGCTCTCGTTATTGCAGTGACGATGTGCTGGAGCTCAGCAGACCTGAGCGTGATTAACTGACAGCTTTCAGCTCCCATCTATGGAAGGCAGAGTGGAAGGGTAGGGTCAGTGCTGTAGAGTTGAGTCTCATTACCAACACATCTTGTAGCTCTCCTCTAAATTCAAATAAGCTTTATTGGCAGGACAAATACACATAATCATTACCAAAGCTAGTGTAGTGCTGCCAAGTCTGTTGTGCTGAACCTCCCCCCACACTGACTGCTGGAGATGAAAGCTTTTAATCACACTCAGTTCTTCTGTGCTGTGGCACTTGTAATCATTCTGCAGTGAGGAGAGGAGAGTGTGTCATTATGTCTAACACAGAGTCTGTTAAAGGTACTGTCACACTAAGCGAGATCGCTAACGAGATCGCTACTGCGTCAGCGATTTTATGACACAGTAGCGATCTCGTTAGCGACTTAGCTGTGTGTGACATGTAGCAGCGATGTGGCCCCTGCTGAGATGTCGCTGATCGCTTATGAACTTTCTGAGCCGTTTTTTGGTCGTTGGTGTCCCGCTGGTGAGCCTGAATCGCTGAGTGTGACACCCTTTATGAACGACTTTACCAGCATCGCAGGCGGGACTATGTTTTCCCAACAACTGCATAGGTCGTTATACAGATTGCTGATGAGATGTGTTTGGAAGCTAACTAGCGACCATATAGCGATCGCACTAGCGATCTCGCCAGGTCGTGTCGTTGTCGTGATCGCTAGTGCGATCGCTAAGTGTGACAGTGTCTTAAGATGTAGTCCTTTTTTTTCCCCTTGTATGTGGATGCCTGCTCATAATTGGCAGAGCTCACAGAACTATGAGAAGAGATACTAGGAGTGTTTGTAATGAGACTCAACTCTGCAGCACTGCCCCTCCCCTCACACTGACTGCTAGAGATTAGAGCTGCAAGCTGCTGGTTAATCACACTCAAGTCTACTGTGCTTCAGCACATGTCATCATACTGAGGAGTGCTTTCTGTCAATACGTGTCTCACACTGAGAAGTGCAATCTGTCAATACATGTCCCACACTCAACCCATTCTAAGCTATTGTGGGGTGTGTCCTTCTTTCCCTAATGTGTTGCTGCCTTCTTACGATTGGTTTGCATCAGAAAGAGAAAGAAGTGCACGCCCCCAGTGAGATCTGTCTGGTAGCACCCACTTGGACCTTAATTTTTTAAAACTACTTAGGTGCCAAATAATACTTTTTATCTCTAACATCTTGACTGCAAAGAGGCAAAATAGTAAAAAAAAGTGTGTGTCGTGTGTCCAGATCAACATGAAAAATTTGAAAAGGTGAAAGGTCCTCTTTAACCTTTTAAGTATTCAGCATGATCTTCTAATTTTGTGAGAAGCACCTGTAGAAATGTAGCAACCTGTAGAATAAGGTTAGGTGCAGTCAAGCCGAGTGCGATCCAACAAAACATCGGTTTTCACTTGGACCAATGTTACGCTATGGGGCTTTGTACATGTCTGATTTTTCCCTCAGACAGAGACTGTTCGAGGAAAAAATCGCTACACGCCTGAATTTGATCTGATATTCAGGTTGCACTCAGCCATGCAAGTCAATGAGCCCTTATAAAACATCAGACTGCACTGGGATGACATCTGAGTGCAGTCCAGTTTCCATGGACTGACAGAATAGAAGTCCCAGGGAATATCTGAATTAATAAAAATGGGGAATACATTATTTGAATTTTACCCCCAAAAGTATTAATACAAGTTATATCTACAGAGTTTATACAACCGAAAAAAATGCTCAACACAGTTATCGAACACCCAAAATTCTGTCCACAATGAGACAAAACAATAAGAGCAAATTAATTTGATGAAAAAATCACTTTTATTTATCAAAATTCAAGACATATTATAAATGCATAAACTCTATCAACAAGGTGCAGGATAAAAGAGGAACGGTACAAGCTTCCTTAACAAATAATTTTAGCTGCATGGTAAGGCCTCAACAACCGCCACATATAAAAAGTCGCCATGTTAAACATAATTGCTTCCCTAAAAAGCTAATATCACCGGGGAATCAACAATTTTCAACTATAAAGCATATTTACCTATCTCAGGACGCAATGCCTCTTTAATATATCTCTGATATGTCTTTCATTAGTCAATTTTGACCTCAGTCATACTAAATAAATATCTGACAATCAGACTATATATAGCTAACCTGTTTATACACCCGGTAGGCAAAGCTGTAAAGCACATAAGCTAATGTGGAGGTAAACAGAACCACTACCTGGATCCCAGCAGCGTTAGAAGGAATGATTGGAGCTTCCGTCCCTCTGCCCCGACGTGTACGTTTCGCCCAGCTTCATGGCGACTTTTTATATGTGGCGGTTGTTGAGGCCTTACCATGCAGCTAAAATTATTTGTTAAGGAAGCTTGTACTGTTCCTCTTTTATCCTGCACCTTGTTGATAGAGTTTATGCATTTATAATATGTCTTGAATTTTGATAAATAAAAGTGATTTTTTTCATCAAATTAATTTGCTCTTATTGTTTTGTCTCATTGTGGACAGAATTTTGGTGTTCATTAATTATTGTTCAGAGCAGATATTTTTCAATAACTATAGGCGCTTAGGGGAAATATCAACACAGTTATCTCAGTGTACAAATGTTGTAATTACTAGAATGTCGAAAAACACGAAATGATTTTGCTCTTAAATACCAAAAATGATTTGCTCCTCCAGGGGCTTAATTATAGAATGCTGTTTGTGCTACGGCAAATATAATGTATTCAAGTCAAGAAATTCATTACTTTCAGGTTTACAAGTATCTGAGGCTTCCTCATCTCCATGCTCACCTATCAGCTATTGCAATTTGAAAAATCCGACCGTACCTACAGAAGTGTCTGAGCACAACTTGTGCCACGTGGAGATTGAAATAGAGACGACACCTTCAATGAATCAGATACCACAAGCCTGTCAGACGGGCATCATTCGCAGAACTATCAAATACTCTGAAACAGACCTGGACTCGGTACCGCTCAGGTGCTACCGAGAAACCAACATAGATGATATTTTGGCGGAAAACGATGGACTGGATTCAGCTATTGGCAGTCAAAAGGACAGTGAAAGCAACACTGATACGAGCACTGAGAAAGTAGAGCATAAAGAAGACCCTGTCATCACAGAGATACCTACATTTCATAAGAATATGACCCAAGGCAGTGTAGAAGAGGACGATGATGAAGTGTTTGAACCAATGAAGTTGGGAGAGATAAAAAGGTGAGGAACTGTACAACAATATAATCCATTACAAAAATAGTATTGCATATACAGCTCTGGCAAAAATTAAGAGCCCACCACATCAAAACCCTGTCATGGGCAGCCCATTCTCCAGACCTGAACCCCATTGAAAACCTCTGGAATGTGATCAAGAGGAAGATGGATAGTCACAAGACATCAAACAAAGAAGAGCTGCTTACATTTTTGTGCCAGAAGCAGTGTGAAAGACTGGTGGCAAGCATGCCAAGACGCATGAAAGCTGTTTTTAAAAATCATGGTTATTCCACAAAATATTGATTTCTGAACTCTTCCTGAGTTAAAACATTAGTATTGTTGTTTCTAAATGATTATGAACTTGTTTTCTTTGCATTATTTGAGGTCTGAAAGCACTGGATTTTTTTTAATTTTGACCATTTTTCTTTGTCAGAAAAAAAATACAAAATTTAGTGCTTGGAAATTTGGAGACATTTTGTCAGAAGTTTATAGACTAAAAGAACAATTTCCATTTTACTCAAAAATATATCTATAAAGAAAAAAATCAGACAAACCGAACATTTGAAAGTGGTCTCTTGATTTTTGCCAGAGCTGTATGCCCTTCATAGTGAAGTTACACCTCACAAAATTCACTTAAATTATAGCTAATTTTCTTTTGTGACTCATTTTACCCAAATCTCCTTCTGCACTCAAGATGGAGTGATTATGTGTTATTAGTCAAGTAAGGGTCCTGTATTGAGTGATTGAACAGAGCTATTTGTACCTGTCCTCATTGCTTGTGTACACTGTGCTTGTGTACACTGTGCTTGTATACACTGTGCTTGTGTACACTGTGCTTGTGTACACTGTGCTTGTGTACACTGTGCTTTTGTACACTGTGCTTGTGTACACTGTGCTTGTATACACTGTGCTTGTATACACTGTGCTTGTGTACACTGTGCTTGTATACACTGTGCTTGTGTACACTGTGCTTGTGTACACTGTGCTTTTGTACACTGTGCTTGTGTACACTGTGCTTGTGTACACTGTGCTTGTGTACACTGTGCTTGTATACACTGTGCTTGTATACACTGTGCTTGTGTACACTGTGCTTGTGTACACTGTTCTTTTGTACACTGTGCTTGTATACACTGCGCTTGTGTACACTGTGCTTGTGTACACTGTGCTTGTGTATATTGTGCTTGTGTACACTGTGTTTGTATACCCTGTGCTTGTGTACACTGTGTTTGTGTACACTGTGCTTGTATACACTGTGCTTGTCTACACTGTGCTTGTATATACTGTGCTTGTGTACACTGTGCTTGTATGCACTGTGCTTGTGTATATTGTGCTTGTGTACACTGTGCTTGTATACACTGTGCTTGTCTACACTGTACTTGTATACACTGTGCTTGTGTACACTGTGCTTGTATACACTGTGCTTGTATACACTGTGCTTGTGTACACTGTGTTTGTATACACTGTGCTTGTGTACACTGTGCTTGTCTACACTGTGCTTGTATATATTGTGCTTGTGTACACTGTGCTTGTGTACACTGTGCTTGTATACACTGTGCTTGTATATATTGTGCTTGTGTACACTGTGTTTGTATACACTGTGCTTATGTACACTGTGCTTGTATATATTGTGCTTGTGTACACTGTGATTTTGTACACTATGCTTGTATACACTGTGCTTGTCTACACTATGCTTGTATACACTATGCTTGTCTACACTGTGCTTGTATATACTGTGCTTGTATACACTATGCTTGTATACACTGTGCTTGTGTACACTGTGCTTGTATACACTGTGCTTGTATACACTGTGCTTGTGTACACTGTGCTTGTGTACACTGTGCTTGTATACACTGTGCTTGTATATATGTGCTTGTGTACACTGTGCTTTTGTACACTTGCTTGTATACACTGTGCTTGTTACACTATGCTTGTATACACTATGCTTGTCTACACTGTGCTTGTATACACTGTGCTTGTATACACTGTGCTTGTATACACTATGCTTGTTATGCACTGTGCTTGTCTACACTGTGCTTGTTGACACTGTACTTGTGTACACTGTGCTAGTTTACACTGTGCTTGTATACACTGTGCTTGTATACACTATGCTTGTATGCACTGTGCTTGTCTACACTGTGCTTGTTGACACTGTGCTTGTTGACACTGTACTTGTGTACACTGTGCTAGTTTTACACTGTGCTGTTTACATGTGCTTGTATACACTGTGCTTGTGTATACTGTGCTTGTGTACATGTGCTGTTACACTGTGCTTGTTTACACTGTGCTGTGTACATGTGCTTGTTTTCACTGTGCTTGTGTACACTGTGCTTGTATACACTGTGCTTGTATACACTGTGCTTGTGTACACTGTGCTTGTTACACTGTGCTTGTGTACACTGTGCTTGTATACACTTGCTTGTCTACACTATGCTTGTATACACTTGCTTGTACACTGTGCTTGTTCACTGTGCTTGTATACACTGTGCTTGTGTACACTGTGCTTGTGTACACTGTGCTTGTTACACTGTGCTTGTATAATTTGCTTGTGAACACGTGCTGTGTACATTGCTTTACATGTGCTTGTTACACTGTGCTTGTAACACTGTCTTGTGTACACTGTGCTTGTGTACACTGTGCTTGTATACACTGTGCTTGTATATATTGTGCTTGTGCACACTGTGCTTGTGTACACTGTGCTTGTATACATGTGCTTGTGTACACTTGTATACATGCTTATACACTGTGCTTGTTACACTGTGCTGTATACACTTGCTTGTATAATGTGCTGTGCACACTGTGCTTTTGACACTATGCTTGTTACACTGTGCTGTACACTTGCTTGTATACACTTGCTTGTTACACGTGCTGTATACACTATGCTTGTATCACTGTGCTTGTTAACTGTGCTTGTTGACACTGTGTTGCTTTGTACATTGCTTGTGACACTGTGCTTGTATACACTGCTTGTATACACTGTGCTTGTTACATGCTTGTGTCACTGTGCTGTATGTGCTTACATGTGTTGTGCTTTGTGTACACGTTGTGTTGTATTTTTCACTGTTTTACACTGTGCTTGTTACACTGTGCTTGTATACACTGTCTTGTTAATGTGCTTGTACACTGTGCTTGTGTACACTGACTGTGCTTGTTACACTGTGCTTGTGTACACTGTGCTTGTTACACTGTGCTTGTATACACTATGCTTGTATCACTGTGCTTGTCTAAACTGTGCTTGTTACACTGTGCTTGTGTACACTGTAGCTTGTGATCACACTGTGCTTGTATACACTGTGCTTGTATACACTGTGCACTTGTGTACACTGTGCTTGTTACACTGTGCTTGTTACACTGTGCTTGTACACTGTGCAGTTACACTGTGCTTGTTTACAACTGTGCTTGTGTATACTGTGCTTGTGTACCTTACTGTGCTTGTTTACACTGTGTCTTGGTTTACACTGTGCTTGTAGTACACTGTGCTTGTGTATACTTGTCATGTATTACACTGTGCTTGTGTACACTGTGCTTGCATGGTTGTACACGTGCTGTAACCTGCTTGTGTATACATCTTGTTGTTTGTTTACACTGTGCTTGTATACACTGTGCTTGTGGTATCACTGTGCTGTGTCACGTGCTTGTACACTGCTTAGTGTTCATTGTTTTACACTCGTACTGTGCTTGTATATGGTACACTGTGGTGACTGTGCTTTGTATACTGTGCTTGTCTACACTGTGCTTGTTTACACTGTGCTTGTATACACTGTGCTTGTGTATACTGTGCGTGTATACACTGTGTTTGTGTACACTGTGCTTGTGTACACTGCTTGTTGACACTGTGCTTGGTGATTTTCTCTAATTGGAATATAGGAATGTTTGGAGATATTTAGTAGTAGAAATATTTAGCTCTTCTCACAGTTTTAAGCGTAGGTTCACCATCATTTTAACAAGTATTGTTATGCTGACCATGTAGTTTGAGCTCATGTTATAGAGTAGGATTTGCAGAGTTCATTAATATATAGTTTTGTCTGAAAAGTGATCATGGACCGCTCCCGGCACTTTAACCCCCGACACACTGCAATCAAAAATGATCGCAGCATTCCGGCGGCTGCAGAGGGCATGCCGCGGGGTCCCGATCTTTCCCATGGAGACCCGATGTTGTCACGACAAAATCCGGGTTTCCAGGTCAAAGAGACTTCCTGATATGCGCAGTGCAATGTCAGGAAGTCTCAGGTTAGTAACTATAGAAGCTGCAGCGCTGACAGCTTCTATAGCATGCAGATCTGCATGCTATAGAAGCGATCAGCCTGCAGAAAATGAGTGTCCCATAGTGGGACAATGTGTAAAACATAGAATTAAATAAAAAAAAATTTTTTAAATAATTGTAAAAATATTTTAAAAAATAATTTAAAAATAATTTAAAAAATCAATATTTATTATTTTAATAAATAAATATTTTAGTGAAAGAAATCTAAACAATAAAAGTACACATATTTAGTATCACCGCGTCCGTAAGGACCTACCTTATAAAACTGTTCCACTAGTTAACCCCTTTAGTGAGCACCATATAAAAAAAACAAAAAAAAAGCCAAAAAAACAATGCTTTCTCATAATACCGCCAAACAAAAAATGGAATAACACGTGATCAAAAAGACGGATATAACTAAACATGGTACCGCTGAAAACGACATCTTGTTCCGCAAAAAACAAGCCCCCGTACAGCATCATCAGCAAGAAAATAAAAAAGTTATAGCTCCCAGAATGAAGCGATGCAAAAATATTTATTTTTTATATAAAATAGTTTTTATTGTATGAAAGCGTCAAAACATAAAAAAAAGATATAAATAAGGTATCGCTGTAATCGTACTGACCCGAAGAATAAAATTGCCTTATCAATTTTACCACATGCGGACCGGTATAAATGCCCCCCCCAAAAGAAATTCATTAATTGCTGGTTTTTGTTCATTCTGCCTCCTAAAAAATGGAATAAAAAGCGATCAAAAAACATCATGTGCCAGAAAATGGTACCAATAAAACCGTCAACTTGTCCAGCAAAAAACAAACCCCCATTCAGCTCCACCACTGGAAAAATAAAAAAGTTATAGCTCACAGAATAAAGCAATGCAAAAATAATTATTTTTTATTTAAAATAGTTTTTATTGTATAAAAGCGCCAAAACATAAAAAAATTATATAAATAAGGTATCGCTGTAATCGTACAGACCCGAAGAATAAAACTACTTTATCAATTTTACCACAAGCCCAACGGTATAAACGCCCCCCCCAAAAGGAATTCATGAATTGCTGGTTTTTGTTCATTCTTCCTCCCAAAAACTGGAATAAAAAGCGGTCAAAAATGTCATGTGACGGAAAATGGTACCAATAAAAAAGTCAACTCATCCGCAAAAAACAAGACCTCACATGACTCTGTGGGCCAAAATATGGAAAAATTATAGCTCTCAAAATGTGGTGATGCAAAAACTTTTTTGCAATAAAAAGCGTTTGCCCTGCGCCCAAACAGTAGTTTACCTCCACATATAGGGTATCAGCGTACTCAGGACAAATTGCATAACAACTTTTGGGGTTACATTTCTCCTGTTACCCTTGGGAAAATAAAAAATTGGGAGCAAGAAGATCATTTTTGTGGAAAAATTATGATTTTTTATTTTTACGGCTCTAAAAAATCCAGCATCCAGCCAATTCTGCATTGAAAAAAGTCAAACGGCGCTCCTTCCATTCCGAGCTCTGCCATGCACCCAAACAGTGGTTTACCCCCACATATGGGGTATTAGCGTACTCAGGACAAATTGCACAATAACTTTTGGGGTCTTGTTACCCTTGGGAAAATAAAAATTGGGGTGAAAAGATAATTTTTGTGGAAAAAATTTGATTTTTTAATTTTACGGCTCTACGTTATAAACTTCTGTGAAGCACTTGGAGGTTCAAAGTGCTCACCACACACCTACATAAGTTCCATAGGGGGTCTACTTTCAAGAATTGTGTCACATGTGGGGGTTTCCACTGTTTAGGCGCATCAGGGGCTCTCCAAACGCAACATGGCATCCAATCTCAATTCCAGCCAATTCTGCGTTGAAAAAGTAAAACGGCGCTCCTTCCCTACCGAGCCCTGCCGTGCGCCCAAACAGTGGTTCTCCCCACATATGGGGTATGCAGTTTTATGAAGGGTGCAGTTTTTAGAATGGTGTAACTTTTGGGTATTTTCTATGATATAGACCCCTCAAAGTGACTTCAAATGTGATGTGGTCCCTAAAAAAAAAATGTTGTAAAAATGAGAAATCGCTAATCAACTTTTAACCCTTATAACTTCCTAACAAAAAAAAAAAATTTTGTTCCAAAATTGTGCTGATGTAAAGTAGACATGTGGGAAATGTTATTTAGTAACTACTTAGGGTGGTTTGCACGTTAATGACCGGGACAATTTTTACAATTCTGACCACTGTCACTTTATGAGGCTATAACTCTGGAACGCTTCAACGGATCTTCGCGATTCTGAGATTGTTTTCTCGTGACATATTGTACTTCATGATAGTGGTAAAATTTCTTTGATATAACTTGCGTTTATTTTTTAAAAAAATGCAAATATGGCGAAAATTTTGAAAATTGTGCAATTTTCAAACTTTGAATTTTTATTCCCTTAAAACAGAGAAATATGTCACACAAAATAGTTAATAAATAACAATTCCCACATGTCTACTTTACATCAGCACAATTTTGGAACCAAAATTATAAGGGTTGAAAGTTGACCAGCGATTTCTCATTTTTACAACAAAATTTACAAAGCCATTTTTTTTAGGGACCACCTCACATTTGAAGTCACTTTGAAGGGTCTATATGGCAGAAAATACCCAAAAGTGACACCATTCTAAAAACTGCACCTCTCAAGGTACTCAAAACCACATTCAAGAAGTTTATTAACCCTTCAGGTGCTTCACAGGAGCTGAAGCAACATGGAAGGAAAAAATGAACATTAATTATTTAGTCACAAAAATGATCTTTTACAAACTTTTTTTTATTTTCACAAGGGTAAAAAGAGAAAATGTACAGATAAAGTTGTTGTGCAATTTCTCCTGAGTACGCCAATACCCCATATGTGGGGGAAACCACTGTTTGGGCACACGGCAGAGCTCTTAAGGGAAGGAGCTCCGTTTGACTTTTTCAAACCAAAACTGGGTGGAATTGAGATTGGACGCCATGTTTGGAGAGCCCCTGATGCGCCTAAACAGTGGAAACCCCCCACAAGTGACACCATTTTGGAAACTAGACCCCCTAAGGAACTTATCTAGATCTGTGGTGAGCAATTTGAACCCCAAATGCTTCACACAAGTTTATAACGTAGAGCCGTAAAATTAAAAAATCATATTTTTTCCACAAAAATTATCTTTTCACCCCAATTTTTATTTTCCCAAGGGTAACAAGACCCCAAAAGTTATTGTGCAATTTGTTCTGAGTACGCTAATACCCCATATGTGGGGGTAAACCACTGTTTGGGTGCATGGCAGAGCTCGGAAGGGAAGGAGCGCCGTTTGACTTTTTCAATGCAGAATTGGCTGGACGCCATGTTGTGTTTGGAGAGCTCCTGATGTGCCTAAACAGTGGAAACCCCCCACAAATGACACCATTTTGGAAACTAGACCCCTCAATGAACTTATCTAGATGTGTGGTGAGAACTTTGAACCCCCAGGTGTTTCACTAAAGTTTATAACGCCTGAGCATGAAATAAAAAAATCATATTTTTTCCACAAAAGTTTTAGTTCCCAACTTTTTATTTTCCCAAGGGTAACAGGAGAAATTGGACCCCAAAAGTTGTTGTCCAATTTGTCCTGAGTACGCTGATACCCCATATGTGGGAGAAAACTACTGTATGGACACACGTCGGGGCTCGGAAGGGAAGTAGTGACTTTTTGGATTGCAGACTTTGATGGAATGGTCTGCGGGCGTCATGTCGCGTTTGGAGAGCCCCTGATGTGCCTAAACAGTGGAAACCCCCCACAAGTGACCCCATTTTGTAAAATAGACCCCCCAAGGAACTTATCTAGATGTGTGGTGAGCACTTTGAACCACGAAGTGCTTCACAGAAGTTTATAACGTACAGCTGTAAAAATAAAAAATCCTTTTTTTTTTTTACAAAAATGATTTTTTCGCCCCCAATATTTTATTTTCACAAGGGTAACAGAAGAAATTGGACCCCAAGAGTTATTGTGCAATTTGTCCTGAGTACGCTGATACCCCATATGTGTGGGTAAACTACTGTTTGGGCGCATGGCAGAGCTCAGAAGGGAAGGAGCACCGTTTGACTTTTTCAACGCAGAATTGGCTGGAATTGAGATCAGACGCCATGTCACATTTAGAGAGCCTCTGATGTGTGGAAAACCCTCCAATTCTAACTCCAACTCTAATCCCAACCCTAACCCTAACTTTAGCCCCAACCCTAACCCTAATGGGAAAATGGAAATAAATACATTTTTTTAATTTTATTAATTTTCCCTTACTAAGGGGGTGATAAAGGGGGATTTGATTTACTGTTTATAGCGGGTTTTTATGTTTGGCAGCTGTCACGCTAAAAGACGCTTTTTATTGCAAAAATTAGTTTTTGCATCACCAGATGAGAGCTATAATTTTTTAATATTTTGGCCCACAGAGTCATGTTAGGACTTAGTTTTTGCGGTACGAGTTGACATTTTTATTGGTACCATTTTTGAGCACGTGACATTTTTTGATCGCTTTTTATTTCGATTTTTGGGAGGTTAGAATGAACAAAAATCAGCAATTCATGAATTTCTTTTGTGGGGGCGTTTATACCATTCCGCATGTGGTAAAATTGATAAAGCAGTTTTATTTTTCGGGTCAGTACGATTACAGCGATACCTCATTTCTAACATTTTTTTATGTTTTGGCGCTTTTATACAATAAAAACTATTTTATATAATAAATAATTATTTTTGCATCGCTTTATTCTGCGAGCTATAACTTTTTTATTTTTTCGCTGATGATGCTGTATGGTGGCTTGTTTTTTGCAGGATAAGATGACGTTTTCAGCGGTATCATGTTTATTTATATCCGTCTTTTTGATCGCGTGTTATTCCACTTTTTGTTCGGCGGTATGATGATATATCATTGTTTTTTTGCTTTGTTATTTTTTTTAAGGGCTTCACTAAAGGGGTTAACTAGTGGGATAGTTCTATAGGGGGGGTCGTTTTGTTTTTTTTATTTACATGAAGAAATGAATTTATTGGGGAATATTTTTTTTTTCCTTTATTTTGGAATTTTTTTTACACTTGTTATTTTCATTTTTTTTAACTTTTTTACTTTGTCCCAGGGTGGGACATGACTGTATTAAGTCAGATCGCTGGTCTGACAGTGTGCACAGCACTCTGTGAGACCAGCGATGTGACAGGCAGTGCTGCAGGCTTTCTCAGCGCCTGCTCTCAGCAGGCACTGAGGAAGCCGCCTCCCTGCAGGACCCAGAAGGACCCTGCGGCCATCTTGGATCCGGGGTCCTGCAGAGAGAAGTGTCCCTTGGAACAGCGCGATACATCGCGCTGTTCTGAGGGTCTCACAGAAGCATGCAGGGAGCCCCCTCCCCGCGCGATGCTTCCCTGTGCCCCCGTTACACCGCAATCATGTTTGATCGCGGTGTGCCAGAGGTTAATGTGCTGAGAGCGGTCCGTGACCGCTCCTGGCACTTAGTGCCGGGTGTCAGCTGTGATAAAGCGCGTCCGATCGCTGAGACGTACTATCCCGTCCATGGTCAGATTGTCCCAGGTCACATGGACGGGATAGTACATCCGATGGCAGAAAGGGGTTAAAGGGGTTGTACAGGTTTGTTATGAAAGTCTGCAGTCACTCTATGTGACTGCAGACCCGTGAATCTTCACATCAAGCATGTTGTGAGGATTATCCGATACTCGCAGTAAGACCAAGTGGTGATGTAACAGCAAGTATAAGATTTGGATATTTCCGGTCACATTTCGGCTGCACTGCCTTGCTCAATTCACTTGTTTTGAGAGAGGCCGTGCATGTCTAGTCAGAATGTGTTGGGGCGTCGGCATATCTAAGACTTATGGTCACATGATCGCTTAATTTTGCCTGTAAGGAGGTGGCGGGGACCCTTGTCTTCCCCCTCTCTCCCGTGTGCTGGGCCCATGCATTGTATGTGGTACCCATTTAGTAATTTCTGTATTTCTTATGCCTTGTGTATTAATGTATTACCCCATTCATCCATATGTTGTGATCTGTATTAACTTGTAATGTAGCGTGTGTGCTGTGTTTGTAATGTCTGATAATGTTCACTATGGTCATTACCTGTATTTTAGTGACAGGGACAGAAGGGGTTAACCCAGGGGGATGGGTTAACAGCCACAATAAAGGATCGGGAAGTTCCTGATGTGCTCCCCTGCTGGGAGCTGCCTGGACCCCAGGAGAGCTAAAGACTGCTGCCCTCAACCCACGGGGAGTGAAGCAGGCACTGGGACTGTGTTGTACCCCACCGAAGGACTTTAAGCGTCCAGGAATCAGCTAAAGGACTGTGTCTATTGCTGCGGCTGCCATTGCTGCCGCTATTGCTGCTGCCGCTGATTCAGCAGCAAAAGAACTTAGGGAAAGAGCAGGAAGGTTATCTAATTTACTGCAACTACATTTTTCTTCCCTTTTTCTACTTTTTTCTACCTCCTTTACTCATCAATAAATAGTTATCCCTGTTGGATTATAGCTGTAGTCCTGGATACTGATTTCCTGTGCTGCAACAACTGAGGGGAAGAAGTAAACCACCTGGGGTTGCATCTGTTTGTTTTATGTGCAAGGATGTCGGGGTGCTCGCTGACTGTTTGCTCAGTGGACTCTGTTTGTGGACGACTGTAGCTTTAAGTAACTCGGCCATAACTACCACCCCGTGCCACCTTGTTACATGTCAACAATACAAGAGAATCCTCACAACGTGCGCTGCATGCAATGTGAGCATTCAGAAGTCTGCAGTCACTCCAGTGACTTGCAGACTTTCATGATAAACCTGGATAACCCCTTTAATATTTTACTTTCCAGGTAATGGCTTGGTGTCGGTTTTTTAACTTAATGCTGGAAATTTTTTGGTCATTAATTCACTGATTACAGGATCGATGTAGATGTTAACAGCAAACACAAAAATGCAGCAGTGAACAGCAGGAACTACGATCTATTCATGCACATAAAGTTCTATTATTTTACATTACACTGCTGCTATATTTACTATAGATAATAAACCACTTAACGCATATGGATTAAACTGTACGCCAATGCCGGGGTCCGCACGTATGGAGCGACCTGAGGAGCTGAGCCATTTCATATGCAGCAAATGCTGTATTATTCAGCTGGCATCTGCCTGTAACAGCAGGGAATGAAGCTCTGATTGCTGCTGTTTGTCCATTTAGAAGTTGCTGTCGTTCACTGACATAGAAGAATTTAAATGGCTTGGTTGCTGGTGCGCGCATGCATTGGCTCCCATTGTCCCCGCTTGACGTGATCATGGTGAGCCAATTGATTTTCATGGCATTTGGGGTCTACTGAAGGTCCTTCTTGCCATCTTGGATCTCTTATAAAGCACAGTAAAAGAAAAGACATAACAATTTGAATCCCTCCTTTTTTACTCTTTACAAAAAAAAGAAATTAATAAAAAATAAACATATTTGTTATGGTAACATCCACCAGAGTTTGACTGAACAGTTTATAAAATTAGTTAAGTTAATCTGGACAATAAAAACATTTGAAATGCCATAATTACAGTTTTTTTATCACCTTCCTCCAACGTTGCAGTAAAAAGCAGCCAAAACACTAAAAAAGTTACAGGTCTCAGAAAAGGATGGCAGAGTTTATACAGATTTTATTTCACCACATAGATTTATAAAGAAAAAAAAAACTGTAAAAATGTGGTATCAGTATAGTCATACTGACCAGGAGAAACCTATTGCAAGGTCACTATTGCCACATAAAAATTGATGTTTTCTCATATCTTCCATTTTTCTCCTATCTTTTTTCATACTATTTAATTAGTGAAATATTTTATATTTTATAGACTTAGTAATGGTAACTTGTACTATATTTTTTTTGTTTTTCAGGGAAACTATACAGACACCATTGCGTTCACCTTTGACTTTCCGTTTGTGTCATCGATTCTCTGAAGATGGCATGGACTCATTCAGCAAACATTTTGAAAGTATTATGGAATCTCATAGAGCCAAGGGTACATCTTACTCCAGTCTTGATTCCATTGACATTCTTTCTTCCTCTTTACAAAATCACAACAGCTTCTTCACATTTGACCTTCCAACACTGACCTCAGAAACCCAGAAGCAGATCTGCAGGAACGCTCAGCTTTTTGAAGACAACTTTGCACCTTTAGCTCACTTGGATCAGGACTCGGGGACAAGTTCCGCTACTGAATCTGCCTGGAGCGAGAAAGAGGAGGAAACCATAAATGTTATAAGAGTTGCACACAATGAGCTGCACAGTTCCTCTCCATCTGAGCACAGCCTAATTATTGCTGATGCCATTATACACAGGTATGTCATAACGTAACCCTACTGGTTTTGGAATAATGATGTTTTCAAATAACCTATTAGCGAATTCTGAGTTAAAGGTGTTGTTCCTTTCAGATAATGTTTAATCCCAGATGCAATTTGTTAAAAAATAACAAATTTTGCTATTCTCACCGTCCCCGGGTCCATTGAAGAGTCTCCACTGCTGCTCTTGGTGTCCAGCATTTGCTACGATGACACATCGCCAGCACAGCAGCAATCGGTGAGCTTAGAGGCTTTGCCAGACAGAATGCCCCTTCAGAGCTACTGAGCTCACAGATTGGCTGCAACGCTGTCAATGTGATGTCAGTGCAGCATCCAATGTCAGGCACCAGGAGCGGCGGCAGAGACTCGCAGTACGGTTTGCTATATTTTTTTAACTTCAGCCGGGGCCAAATGAGGACAACTCCTTTAACAAAGCGGGTCACTATTTAAGACTTTTATTTATTTGGGTTCATGTACACAGCAATATATTAAAGCTTTATCATATAGAGAGTGTGCTCGTTACTCGAGTTTTCTGAGCATGCTCGGTTGTTCTCCGAGTATCTTGAGCATGCTCGTAAATTAGACAGCCTGAATACATGTGGGGATTCTCTAACAAACAGGCAATCCCTGCACGTATTCAGGCTGTCTAGCAGCCGCAAATCATGCAGCTACGGGGACTCAGACATAATTTACGAGCACGCTCAAGAAACTCTGAGAACAACCGAGCATGCTCGGAAAACTCGAGTAACGAGCACACTCGCTCATCACTAATAGAGAGGCATTAAAAACCTACCAAAGTGATCAATGAGTCCTCTACTGAGCCTCTGTATTTTTTTGTTATAATTCCTTATAAATTTGCCAGAAAAATATGATTGCATAGAGTTTTTTGTGTAGATGGATTCTCCATAGTTTCTATGAATATACTTACATAAAAGGAGTCTAATTACCTAGGCTAGGGAGGTTTGGTACATTTAGTGTTGTGTTGTTAACATCTTTTTTCCTTTTTAGCCAACACCAGGAGTGAATTCTGTAGAGTCCAGTATATAGGAACCACACATGCATTTATTTTTTAATGTAACTCTATTTTTATTAATTTTCTTTTTGTTTGGAAATTTTTATTAAATACTATGGTACAATAAATTACAACATAGCAAAGTATGCAGAACAAAGAAGAGACATTTATGAATTACTAAGCAAATACACAATGTACACTTAGGGTATGTTTCCACGGTCCGGATATGCAGCGCTTTGGACGCAGCGGAAACCCCGCTCTGCCCAAAGCGCTGCCCCCTTTTTTTATGCGCTGTGATGCTGCATGTGTTCATTGAACACATGCGGAATCACCGCATTCTATGCATAGACAGGGTTATTTATTTTGCGGCGACGGAGCGTCTCCGCAAGATAAATAGACATGCTGCGGTCTGGAAAGACTTGCCACATGTCCGGATACGCAGGGCCGCAGGATGCGGCCCTGCACGCATAGTGGAGACGGGATTTCATAAAATCCCCTCCACTATGCTGTAACATCTGGATGCTGCGGATTGAACGCTGCGGCTGTACGCAGCCTCCATTCCGCAGCAAATCCTGATGTAATCCGGACAGCGGAAACATACCCTGAGGCTTCGAGTCATCAGTTTTTGGTCACTGTTTTATTTTGTTTTACCGTGTTTGTTGATTTTTTTGTGCCAAATTCCACAAAATTACATGGTTCATGAAGTTGACACCAAATCAAAAAATGCTCATCATTTATGTCTATTGTGGGGTTTTTTTTGCATTTTTTACAGTAAAAAATTTCCTTGGCGGCACTCAAGTAAATTTACTATCAAATTTTACAACTTTTTAAAAATGTGCAATTGATGAACCAACTGAAAACATCTGGAAACTGTAAAATCTGTCCACAATAAAGAACAGTAAAAAAATAAAAAGAACAAACAAAAACATCTAAAGTACACTGTGTGCAGAATTATTTTGCAAGTCAGTATTTTGACCAGATCATCATTTTTATGCAGATTTTCCAACTCCAACTGCATAATCTTGAATGCTTATTGGATAAAATAGATCAGGTGATATTTGTGTAATAATGAGGATATGGTCTAAGGATGCCATGCCCTTAATCAAGGTAAAATGGGCCAAAAGAGAAATTTAACTGACTCTGAAAAGTCAAAAATTGTTACAATTCTTACAGAGGGATGCAGCACTCTTCAAATTGTTGAGATTTTGGGGTTTTGATCACGGATCCATCAAATGTTTTGTTCAAATAGTCCACAGGGTGACAAAAAACATTGTTGGGAAAAAAAAGAGGCACATAAATTGCCTAAGATTTGAGAAGAATTGAAGATGAAGTGCCAGGAACCCATTGTCCTCCAATTCTGTCAAATTCCAGAACTACAACCTCTCTGGAGTGCCTAGAAGTACAAGGTGTTCAGTTCTCAGAAACATGTCCGAGGTAGGGGAGGCTGAGTCCAACCATCAATAGCAAGAAACAGAAGATGGAATGTTAAGACTGGGCCTAGATGTACAGTACAGACCAAAAGTTTGGACACACCTTCTCATTCAATGATTTTTCTGTATTTTCATGACTATGAAAATTGTAGAATCACACTGAAGGCATCAAAACTATGAATTAACACATGTGGAATTATACATTACACTTTACAAAAAAAGTGTGAAACAACTGAAAAAATGTCTTATATTCTAGGTTCTTCAAAGTAGCCACCTTTTGCTTTGATTACTGCTTTGCGCGCAGAAAAGGTGAACTGATGGACTCTACATGCCTGGTTCCCACCGTGAAGCATGGAGGAGGTGGTGTGATGGTGTGGGGGTGCTTTGCTGGTGACACTGTTGGGGATTTATTCAAAATTGAAGGCATAGTGAACCAGCATGGCTACCACAGCATCTTGCAGCGGCATGCTATTCCATCCGGTTTGCGTTTAGTTGGACCATCATTTATTTTTCAACAGGACAATGACCCCAAACACACCTCCAGGCTGTGTAAGTGCTATTTTACCAAGAAGGAGAGTGTTGGGGTGCTACGCCAGATGACCTGGCCTCCACAGTCACCAGACCGGAACCCAATCGAGATGGTTTGGGGTGAGCTGTACCGCTCACCGCTTCAATTTTGAATAAATCCCCAACAGTGTCACCAGCAAAGCACCCCCACATCATCACACCACCTCTTCCATGCTTCACGGTGGGTACTAGGCATGTAAAGTCCATCCGTTCACCTTTTCTGCGTGCAAAGCAGTAATCAAAGCAAAAGGTGGCTACTTTGAAGAACCTAGAATATAAGACATATTTTCAGTTGTTTCACACTTTTTTGTAAAGTGTAATGTATAATTCCACATGTGTTAATTCATAGTTTTGATGCCTTCAGTGTGATTCTACAATTTTCATAGTCATGAAAATACAGAAAAATCATTGAATGAGAAGGTGTGTCCAAACTTTTGGTCTGTACTGTATCTGAACACAGATTATTCAAATGTTTGTGGGCTAGTGAGATGAGCGTGACTCTTGACAGACCAGCTGGATGAGTTCGTGGCTGGATCAGTATCGGGCACACACCTCCACTTTGACCTTGATGCCAGTGTAACAAGGGTGATCGGGGTGTTAGGCCTGACCGAGCTCACCCACTAAACACATTCTGAAGACACCCTGGTCCCTTGCACACGAAACTCCGAAGTTCGCAGTAGTCCATCGCTGGGATCTGGATGCTTAAAGTCCCTTCAGCGGGGGCCCTTCCAAAGGCCTGGTGCCCGTGTTGTGGTCCTTTAATCCTTGGGTCCTTAAGTCCGGGGCATCAGATGTCTACCCTCCGGGAGTCTGGCAATGCCCCGTCTGTAATGTACGTCTGCTAAGGGCTAACGTGCCCGGGCTTCTGACCAGGAAGCAGCAGTTTCCTGTTCCCTCTCTACTGCTGGCCCAGCCCATAATATTAACTAGTTCTGTCCCTGCCTCTACTATGTGCATTACAAACACAGCACAACAGTCATTTGTGGCAGACACAGCACATTTAACAGTGAAGGGATACCATTAAGAAATAAGTGGTACTGTTATGATTTGGTAGCCGAGGAGGACAGTAACAAAAATAGCCAAGGCAGCCAGACACCCAGAGAGGTTGGAACTAATGGATTGCAGACCCCTAAACTAACCACACAGCCGGAGAGTTAGCTAAGCCTAAAGATAGAAAGGAGAAAGCTAACTGCCCCGAAGTAGCGCCCCAAAGGAATAGGTAGCCCCCACACATATTGGCGGTGAGACAAGACGAAATACACACGCAGGCAGAAAATAGAATAAGCAAATGCTGGGGCCCAAAACTATCTAGATAGGACAGGACAGGAAAGAATACTGTCTGCAATCCAGCAAAACCCTAGGAAAAATTCCAACACTTCTGATTTCAAAAAATACTGAGACCACACGATCTCTCCCCCGCTAGATCAGAACTCTGGTGTGAACAGGTAGCTACCCAGCAGCCACTGAAATAACAGGGACTGAACAAATAGACTGAGATAAATGAGAAACAGAGACCAGCGCAGGCCCCAGCCGGAGGACCCGGCTGACCTCACTCCGGAAGGGCAGAAAAACAAAGGAAAACAAAACCACAGAAACAAGCAGAAAATAACTTATCTGAAAGTTGCAGGAGACAGCAGCAAGATGACTTCCAAACTGGACCAGGAAGAAACAACTAATCACCGGCGAGGATCATTGGAAGGTTACTCCCTTAAATATCCCCAGTCATAACTCCCAGATTGCCAATCGTCCGCAGCTGAATCCTAAGCTGAAGGGCCTCTGTCATTACTATCAGCAGCCACCAGAGGGAGCCCCAACTCAGAATCCAGAGCGTTCACAACATGATACATAGCATTACATAACAGCATAAAACACATGGCAATACATAGGCTTTTTAGTATAAAATGCACGGAGGTCACACAGAAGGAGTAGAGAGCGTGACTGAAGGGACCTGCCACCTCCTTACACTAGCAAGGTGGAGGTGGGGTACTGCTATGGACTGGTATTATTCTGATGCGCTAGTTGGACATTTGCAGGTTGAAAATGGACTCACAAACCTACTGCCAGGTTTTAGAAAACACTTTCCTCAAGCAATGGTACAGGAAAAATTCTGCATCTTTCAAGAAAACCATGATTTTTACACAGGACAATGCTTCACTGCAGAATTGCTAGTCTCCACTGCTTAACTAGCTAGTAAGGGTGTTAAAGATGAAAGAATAATGACATGTCCCCTTCCTCACCTGACCTAAACCCTACTGAGGACTTTACTGAGGTAAACAGTCACCTGTCTGAACAGTGTCTGAGAGGCGGTGGTTGGTGCTGCCCATAATGTTGATTGTCAACAAATTAAGAACCTGACAGACTCCATGGATGGAGCTTATGATAGTTATTGAAAAGAAAGGAAGCTCAATTGGTCATTGATATTTTTTAAAATGTCAGAAATGTATTGTAAATTTTGAGTTGTTTGGTTATTATTCTCACTTTAACAAATGAAAATAAACAATTGAGACGCAAAATTTACGTTTTACATTTAGTTGCATAATAATTCTGCACACAAAGATATTATTCCATGAAAGACAAAACCTCACTTTTAAGTTCTTAAATACTCAGATTTCAGGTTTATTAACCTTTGGATTGACTCACAGATCTGTAGTTGTTCAATAATAAAATTAATCACCAAAAATACAAATTGCCTAATAATTCTGCACACTGTTACAAAAGGCACAAACTAAAAGAAGAATGGTGCAAATGAAAAACCAGTGAAAATCCCTCAAAACTAAGACTATAAAGCCACAAATACAATAATAAATAGGGCCCAAAGTAAATATTAATATATGTCAGTGTAGATTGAGCATCAGAGTGATCTAATAAATATATGATATAATAATGAAGGTACCATATTTAGCCACCTATGTACATAGGCGAGATGTGCCTGAGGGATATGAGCACAGATCTCTGTACAAGAAATTGTAGATAGGTCACTCGCTATCCTCTCCTCTCTTACCTGACCAGTAGCATGTAGGTCATCCAGGATTGGATGAATTTTTAGGCATTTTATTGACAGTACCTTGACAAATAATGAGGTTGAGATGTCTAAGGGTATGTGCACACGTTGCAGATTCAGTTGCGGATTTTTCCGCGTGGATTTTGCTAAATCCGCAGGTAAAATGACATGCGTTTTACCTGCGGATTTCGTGCAGATTTACTGCAGATTTTCTGCAGATTTTGTGCGGATTTCCCCTGCGTTTTTACACCTGCGCATTTCTATAATGGAGCAGGTGTAAAACCGCTGCGGATTTTGCACAAAGAATTGATATGCTGCGGATTCAAAATCCGCAGCAAATCTGCATGGAAAAATTCCACAGCATGTGCACAGCGTTTTTTGTTTTACATAGATTAGAATGCTACTGTACAACGCAGCAGAATCTGCTACGGATCCGCAGGGCCAAATCCGCTGCGGATCCGCAGCAGATTCCGCAACATGTGCACGCACCCTTAGGCCTCTTTCACACTTCAGTCATTTGGCGTCAGTCAAAATCTGCCTTTTTGAGGAAAAAACGGATCCACCTTTTTTTTAGGCGGAATCCGTTTTTTTCCCATAGAGTTGCATTAGCGATGGATTGCGACGGATGGTCATCTGTTCCATTCGTCAATCGACGGATCCGTCAGAAATTCGGCTACCTTGAGTAGACGGACTTTGGAACGTTTTTTTGTCTGCATCAAAATGGCGGATCATGACAGAACCGTCACGTCCGCCTTTTTGTAGAATGGCCGCCTATGGGCGGTGGATCCGTCGTCATCCGTCATATGACGGAATCCGACAACGGAATCTGTTTTTGTATACTGAGCATGCCCAGAGAAGAGAAATCTCTCTCTCTCTCGTTCTATTCTTTTCAATTTCCAAAAAATACCTGGTAAGACGGATCCATCAAACAACGGATCCGGCGCATCAGTTTTTTCAAATCTGTGACGGATCCGTTTTTTTTCACACTTGGACGGATTTTGACTGACGCCAAATGACTGAAGTGTGAAAGAGGCCTAAGGAACATAAAAAAAGGATGAAGAGTAGAAGATGGAGGATGTAGGATAGAGATAACAGGAACATCATGTCTCCAGCTCTGTTGCATGTTTCTGCCAAGATGGCACTGACTACAAAAAATAGGATGTGAGGAAACAAGATAGGAGTTACAGAGAGAGAGAGGCATGGTGGGAAATTACTGCTACAATACATGAAAACATATTATTATAACAATAGGCGATTCAAAAAGGCAGAAAGCGGAATGGCTTTAAGAAACAGTCTACGTACTGGTGGAGTGGGTGGACTCTGAGTCAATGACACTTTACATGGTGGGAAGCTGGACCCGTGGAAGCATGTTTAACGTGAAACGGCCATAGTCCTGTTTTTTTACTGCATGCCTGCACGTACCTTGCCTTCATAAACCTTGTCCGTGCACGTCTTGCTGTAATAAAGGACTTAGGTTTTTTATTATACGGAGTACGGAGTGTGCTGTTTTTTTCTCTCATTTCATGGCGATAAATGGCAGCAAAGGTCAACAGATGCTATACACCATCACAATAATACAATCAAGATATTATGCATATGTCCTTGAAATGGCAATATCTTCTGCAGAGGACTGACTGGACAGCACATACCTACAAAGCAGAAAAGTGAAGTATTAACCATCTAATTAATATAACTTATTAGAAAAATCTGATTTTGCATCAACTGATAATTATCAGTACAATACAGGACAATATCATTATCAGTCATTTCGATTTATGGGTAAAATCTCTCCACAGTGTAAACAGATTTTCCCAATATTGCGATATGAGATGACAGTTGGTGCTTATAAAGTTCTATAGAGAACTGTACTGTTTCTGCCTCTAGCTCGACTTTCTCCTCCTCCTTCCTTCTCCATAGAATCTTAAAAGCGCCAACTCCCCTCTCCTACCTGAGCAATGTCAAAATCTGGCTTTCCTGAATACAGATTTTAACAGATTTTATTTGTGAAATCAGATTGATAAATAAATCCAGGAGAAGAAAGAAGCAGATTTTTCTAAGATATATTAGAAATCTTCATATTTTCATGTCTTCTATAGATTTATGACATACAAATTAAACTGACCATTACTTCATTTTCATAGCAGCCCCAAACACAAAGAAAATTAAAAAAAATGTAGCATTGTACAATGTCTATTCAAATTATTGAGTTGTCTTTGCAATGTAGGACAGGACAGGTCCTACAGAACAAAGTATGCTCTTTGTACCCACATTTCAATATGGCCAAGAGAAAATCTTGACTGCTTTCTTCCAAAAACACTACTCAATCTGTTCACAAATTGTGTGTAGTTGTGTATCTCGGCCCTATTCACATTAACAGACCGTTGTGAAATTTTCTGAAAGAAAAGCAGACATATTTTCAATCTTGGAAAGCCAATTCTAGAAACCAGACAGATGTCAGTGGAAAAGAAGATGGACTAAAGCTTCTTACACACATCCGTTTATTTCCGGTAGCGGCTGACCGCCGGCAGAGCAGGGGAGAATGGATCAAAGCTGCGTTCAGCACCTCCCGCCAGGGAACAGTGCTTACAGTAGCGCTTTTTCCCTGGTGGCCGTCCGTGCACATGGAGGACATCAATGTGTGTTCTCCGTGTGCACGTGTGTGGGAATTTTTGCCGTCCGTGGTGATGGCAAAAAACGGACATGTCAGCATGTTTTGCCCACGGACACATGGTCCGTGGAAACATACTGACATGTGCATAGACCCATTCAGTCTATGAAAACTGTCACCACACGTACTGGAGACATGGACGTGTGAAAGGGGCCTAAGGAAGAGGTAGGTGACGGGTAGGCTTAAAAGAGTGTCTGAAGTATATGAAAAGTAGCCATATCTTTCCAAATTGTCAATATTATAAGCTATATTTTATTATTGGCTTTTTATGCTAGGGCTCATGTACACAGCCATATTATGACTCCAGTTTGTTCTGAGCTGTAGGGTATTTTGCCACACTGCAAACATGCTAATGATTTTTTTGCCCCTGATTTGTTGGCAGAAAATTTGCTGCATATTACAGTAGCAGCAATGTAGATTAGATTATACCAAATTTTATCTACCCACATGGTAAAAATAGACCTCTGGGATTGGTTTTTCATCACCACCATGTCAATTGATGCTGCCAATTTCCTTGAGTCAAATCAGAAGCATAATTAAAAATGACACAATTTGGTGTTGTAGCAATATGTTATATGCTGAGCCGCCTCTAGGGGTCTCACTACCTGGATGTATTCAGAGGATAGAGAGGAGAGACTCGTTGGTAAGAGCATGAGACAGGAAGCATTCATGTAATGTGGCTGAGAGAACCTGCACACAATAAAAGTAACCCGTTACCACAATCGTGTCAGAGGCATAAACGAGAAATAGAACATGGTGGCAGCAGGGCTGAACCTATAAAGAACAAGTGGACAGACAATCCAGGCAGCTTGTGGTACAAAGCTCAACTGTAAGTACAGTGCCCACAGTACAGCATTATGGAGACCGCATTAAAACCTCCTCAGAGACTAGACATCATGTCCTCAAATCTATCGCAGACCTGGAGACATTGGAAGGAGGAGTTTACTCTGTATGTGGATCTTACAGTAGACACCAATGATCAGAAGCGTAAAGGGTATGCCACACTAAACAATATCGCTAACGGGATCGCTAAAAAACGTCACTATTTAGCGATCCTGTTAGCGATGTTGTTCAGTGCGGCAGCTTCCAGCGACGAGCTTCCTGCTGTGATCTCGCTCGTCGCTGGAATCGTTCCGGACCCTATTTTCTCGTCGGCGCTCCCGCTGGGTAAGTATCTAATCGCTGTGTGGCACCTTTTCTTAGCGATTTAGCGGTACTTTTGTACCGCTAAAGTCGTTAAGAAGATCGCTAACGGCGATAGCGTCGTTAACTATATCGCTAAATGTGGCCGCATTTAGCGATATAGAAACAATCCCGCTAGCGATCGCATTAGTATGCGTCGTTATCGTGATCGCTAGCGGGATTGTTTAGTGTGGCAGTACCTTAAGGTGAAGCTCTTCTACTATCTGATTGGAGAAAAAGGCAGAGAACTTGCTCAGACCCTGATCCAGGACGGTACGGACAGTCTGGCAGACATTGTACAGGCATTTGATAAGCACTGTGACCCCAAGAAGAATGAGACAGTGGAAAGATTTAAGTTTTTCACCAGAAATCAGGAGATGGGAGAGAATATAGACGCATATGTGACTGAGCTGAAAAGACTGGCAGCAACATGCAGCTTTGGAGATATCAGAGATTCTCTTATCAGAGATAGAATAGTGTGCGGCATCAGACAGCCACAGCTAAGAGAGAGACTGCTGAGAGAGGGGGAGTTAACCCTAGAGAAATGCATGCAAATAAGCAGAGCTGCAGAGCTAACAAGAGACAGCCTGAAGATGATGGCAGACACCACTGAGGAGCCAGTACATGCAGTAACCTTGAGAGGAAAAGCAGAGCACCAAGCGAGAACAGTCAAATGCAGATACTGTGGCAGAAGACATGAGAGAGACAAAGAGAAGTGTCCAGCATATGGACAAAGCTGCAGGACCTGTGGTAAGATGAATCATTTCGCAGCTCTCTGCAGACTTAAGCCCTTTAAAAAGCACAGAGAAATTCACAGTGTGACACAGGACAATAACAGTGACAGTGCAGAAGATATTACATGGATACAGCTACAGTCTGCAACAGAGAATGTCAATACAGTCAGACGCCAGAACCTAAAGATACAAGACAACTGTTTGCAACTCTTTTATTAAATGACAAACCCATTAGATTTCAGTTGGACTGTGGAGCAAGTTGCAATGTCATACCGGAGGATCTACTAAATGAACAGGTGTTCATTGAACCTACTGATAAGGTACTTATGATGTACAACAAAACGATACTGAAACCTCTTGGGACATGCAAACTGAAGGTTAGTAACCCATGCAACAGAAAGAGTTATAGAGCCCAATTTACAGTGCTGCAGGGTGGTGACCACATACCGTTACTAGGTATAAAAGCAGTTCAGGCAATGGACTTAATAAAGGTACAATTCCATAACATTATGTCTGTGGAAGTCAAACAGAGTATGAAGGATATCCCAAAAGCAGACAGCAATCTAGATTTACAGATTATAAAAACACAGTATGCGGATGTATTTGAGGGTGATGGATGTTTTGAAGGAAAACACAAACTGGAAATTGATAACACAGTACAACCTACCAGATTACCGACAAGAAAAGTGCCTGTAGCGCTACTTCAGCCATTGAAAGAAGAACTACAGGATTTAGAAAAGCGAGGCATGATAGAAGTCATCCATCAGAGCACAGACTGGATAAGTAGTTTGGTCATAGTGCAGAAACCATCAGGAAAACTAAGAATTTGTATCGATCCCAAACCACTCAACAAAGCTCTCAAAAGGAATCACTATCCGATGCCTACAATAGAGGATGTGCTACCAGATCTATCAAAGGCAAAAATTTTCAGTTTGTGACGTAAAAAATGGATTTTGGCATGTGGAACTGGATGAAGAATCCAGTTTATTGACAACGTTTTCTTCTCCATTTGGTCGCCGTAAATGGCTAAGAATGCCCATGGGACTGACACCAGCTTCAGAAATATTTCAGCAGAAGCTGATGCAAGCTTTGGAAGGATTCCCAGGGGTAAAGACGATAGCAGATGATATATTAATAGTGGGAGAAGGTGACGATATGCAATCTGCAATAAAGAATCAAGGATGCTACGATTTTTAGATAGGTGTAGAGAAAAAAGGATAAAGTTGAACTTGGAAAATTTGAAACTGAAAATGACGGAAGTGCCATATATAGGACATCTTCTAACCTCAAATGGAGTGAAAGTGGATCCAGAAAAGGTGAAGGCGATACAAGAGATGCCTACCCCAACAGATGTGTGTGGAGTACAACGATTTTTGGGCATGGTGAATTATCTGTCCAAGTTTTGCAAGAATCTATCAGACATGTGTGAGCCAATGAGACAGCTAACTCACAAAGATGTGTTGTGGGAATGGACAGAAGCACAGGAGACGGCTTTTCAATCAGTAAAGACAGCCATTGCAGACACAGCAACCTTAAAATATTTTGATCCACAGTTAGAGGTGGTAGTCCAATGTGATGCATCAGAAAAAGGCCTAGGTGCCACATTAATGCAAGAGCGGCAACCAATCACATTTGCAAGCAAAGCGCTAACACCGACAGAGCAGGGATATGCCCAAATCGAAAAGGAGTTACTAGCTGTGGTGTTTGGAATGGAAAGGTTTCATCAGTACACATACGGTCGACAGGTAACAGTACAGTCAGATCACAAACCGTTGGAGAGCATTACAAAAAAATCTCTACTAAATGCACCAAAGAGACTGCAGCGCATGCTTCTGCGACTTCAAAAATATGATTATGAAATTGGATATTGTCCAGAAAAAGACTTGTTGATTGCAGATACTCTAAGCAGAGCGTACTTACCCAACTCAGAGGATAAAGAACAAGAAATGGACAACATCAATATGTGTGATTATCTTGCAGTATCTAAAGATAAACTGAAACAAATACAGACCTTCACAGAAAAAGATAAAACACTACAGATATTAAAAACTGTGATCCTGCAGGGCTGGCCAAAATATAAGCAGCATGCTCCAAAGGAAGTTGCTCCATTCTTCCATATACGAGATGAACTGTCAGTACACCAAGGAATCATCATGTGTGTGTTTTGCCAGTTAAGATTTTATTGCATAATTTCCTTTCCTGAAAGTCTGCAGAGTCACTTTCATGGGAATGTACCCATGTAACTCATTGTTGAGTGACAGAAGTGCTGCTGAAGAGATTGCCAGCAGACTTTCTCAAGTGTCAGTAAGGTGTTGAAAGTGCTAGTAAATTATCTATAAATTGCTGCATGGACAGTAAGGCCATATATGACATTCTCTTTGTGGCTGTAATTTAGACACGATACGGATGAGAACCACAAAAATGAGCTGGACGCGGTTGAGAAGCACAAAAGAGAGCTGCGACTTTTGTTTTCAAATTGCCTATTAAACAATTATTTTAATTTTGCAGTAAGAACAAGCTGTTTCACCGCAAAATCAAATAATTGTTTAGTATGCAATTTGAAAATCATCACGGCCGATACGAGGACACCACATCTGGCCTTACTATAATTACCGTTGACTTGTAGGATCGCTGCTTCCAACAGGTGGCGCTATAGAGCTCATGTCCTCTTTCTCTCTGAAGAGGCAATTTGCATATTAAATTTCCCAGAGGAGCATTGCACAGTGAATAAGCCTCCTTACCTTGGCATGCCAGAGCTGGTACGTCTCTCTCCACAAGGAGAAACGTTACCCTTTATATACTACGAAAACGCTTTTTTTTTTACATAGACTGAAATTAATATCATATACAATCTTTGCCAACAACCAATTCAAATAAAATATTAATACAATTAGCATTTTTTTTTATTAATGGTGACTGCTAACATTGTAATATTTATCTTCCTACCATGTGTCCTATGTAATCTAGGCCAAGTGAGATTTCATCGTATCAGTAAATGTCCACGATTTGTCACTAGAGGGAGCCATGATTACGAGAAAGAAATCTACACGCGCCCTGCAATAAAGTAGAGGTCCATTGATTGAACAGTCAGTCAGTGATACGTGTTTGGCATTGTACTTCTTCTTAGAAATCATTAAGAACTTGTAGAGCTGCTGTAATGCCTTTATGTCTAGTGTATCTCTATCAAATTGACAGCTTTGGTCTATGCCACAACAGATCACAACAGATCTTTACTAGTGACTCATGTCCAGCGATACAATATTGTATGCTGGTGTGGCAGAATTGAATTTTTTATTTAACGCTTTAGGGTTGCATTGGGTTAAAAAGGTTGTCCAATGGCTAAAAAAAAAATTATTAAAAGGACTCAAATTCCTATAAAAAAAAAAAGTGATGTCCAGTCTAATTGAACCCACACTTTAAACCCTTACGTGCACACGCTGACAATTTGCAGCAGATTTTTCTGCATCAAAAACCAGAGTGGTGGCAATAACACACTGCGTGAAATATGCATGTTTTGACGCGTTTTTGATGCGTTCTTGCTTGCTTTTTCAGATTTCTTTGAATCAGTGAAAAACGTTGCGAAAATGCTGAAAGAATTGACAGGCTGCAGATTTGGAAAAAATCAGTAGCATGTTCATCAGACTCAAGAAGTGTCATTCACTTTACTGGGACTGTAAGGTCAAAACCTATTTTAGACCCTTAATGCAGTGAGGGCACTTCTAAAAAATGCATATAATCCCAAAAGAAGACAAGCAATTAACCCCTTAACGACCGTCGATACGCCTTTTAACGGCGGTAGAGTCGGAATTTCTCTGGGGTCTCAGCTACCCCCGGCAGAGAACATGACTCGGGTCTGTATTTACAGACCCTGGTGTTACGATCGCTGTTATTAACCGTATAACGGCGACCGCAAAAACAAACAAACGGCGATTTCGCATTTAATTTCTCTTTTCTCTGATGTGATCGCACATCAGAGGGGAGAGAAATAGAGTCCCAGTGTACCCCGATCTATCCCCCATACATCCCGGTGTCCCCCCGTCCTCCCACGGCTCTCGGCGTCTTCTTCCTGTAAAGAAAATTGCGGGCGCATGCGCAGTGCGCCCGCCGACATCTGCCGGCCGGCACCCAGCAGATTCCATTACATTTTGATTGCTGTAATAAACCCTATCACAGTGATCAAAATAAAAAAAAAAACCTTTAGTTTAGTTTAGTTTAGTTCCCTTAGTTAGGGAAAAATAAAATAAAAAATATATATTTCCATTTTTCCATTCGGGTTGCAATTGGGCTAAAGTGTGTTGAGCTAAAGTTAGGGTTACGGTTGGGATTAGTGTTAGGGTTGGGATTTGTAAGGTTCTTTGTCTCTGTTGACATGTTCCTTGAAACTCAGTTTTCCGTCGGCCATTTTGCTTTCTGTCTTTCTGCAGCTCTTGCCCTCAGTTAATATGGAGTTTCCAGTTTTCATGTTCCCGCCCTGATTCTTCCCTCTTGCTTCTTAAGCAGCCTCAGCTGAACAATCAGTGCTCCTGAATCAAGCCTCAGTCAGTCTGTGACCTGACTCCTGGAAGCCTTGGACTTGTACTCCAGCTATTCCCTGCTGAGGAACCTTGGAACACTTTTGGACTCTGGAAACCTGCTGTTTGGTGAATCCATGTTTGCAGAGGAATTACGGTACAGAGAAGAGATCCTGAACCTGCTTTGGAGATTTATTGTAGTGCTTGAAGTTACTCTGGCCTGCTGTGTCTCCTGTCGCTGTTCCTGCAAACTGTGTGAACTTTTCAGCATGCTTGTATGAAGTAATACAAGTCATTTCATTTCAACCTATGTCTCCTGTGTTTTCCTCGCACCCAAGC
This sequence comes from Oophaga sylvatica, assembly GCA_033576555.1. Lineage (NCBI taxonomy): Eukaryota > Metazoa > Chordata > Amphibia > Anura > Dendrobatidae > Oophaga > Oophaga sylvatica. The sequence continues at coordinate 496,628,632 of JARQOD010000003.1, read as the reverse complement.
ACAAGACGCTATAGGAACTGTACACTATACATGACAAGATTCAGGAGCCAATGTTTAGTGTCTGCTGGGTCTGGGAAAGCCGTGTCTGCTGTGACTGTGGATATCAGATGTCCGTTTAATACCTTATGTGATGACAGTGGTTGTGACTTCTCACAACCATTCCAGGTGAGCGCATTCCCTTAAAATTTTACTCTGGAGTGTTACCACAGGTAAACACTATTGTTTTTTTTTTTTTTCCTTTCCTCTTCTCCTTCCAGCACTTCTGCCTTAAAAGATCTGGAAGATGGAGGCCCGCATAAAGGAACTTTGCGGAGTGACTGATACAATCCTTTCAGATGTACAGACTTTAAAAACCCGTTTTGCATGCCTACAGTACCTCACTAATCATAATTTGCAAGTGTTTGGACAGACTACCCAGGAATTGCGAGCCAGGATTGAGGCTCTAGAGGAACGAGCCCAGGCTCCTGCCATAACCCCAAGTTCTGGGATCCCCAAATTACCTCCTTTTCGTTTTGGCGGTGAACGTGAGAAATTCAGGGGATTTATTAATCAATGCAATTTATTTTTCTCTGCACATGCTTCACAATTTCCCACTGAACAATCCAAAGTGCTTACTATAATCATGTTGCTTACCAATAAGGCTTTGATGTGGGCAAACCTTCTGATTGAGACTGAGGATGATTGTTTGAATCACCTTGATGCTTTTATTTCAGCCATGGGGCAGGTGTTTGATGACCCCAATCGAGGTGCAACAGCTGAAGCAGCCATGTTAACTTTGCACCAAGGTAAGCGTTCAGTAGCCGAATATGCCCTGGATTTCAGGAGATGGGCTCTTGATACCACTTGGGACACTTCCGCTAAAAAAATCTATTTTTCGGAAAGGGTTGTCTCCACTGATTAAGGATGAACTTGCTCGTGCCGACCCTCCCACTGCGTTAGGTGACTTTATTAACTATTGTATCCGTATTGATGCTCGTCTGACTGAACGCAGACAAGAGAGATGGTTCGAAAATAATCGCACTAACCTTTTACTACCTCCCTCCTCAGCTAAGGAACCTTTGAGTAGGATCACAAGGGAACCAGAACCTGAACCCATGCAGGTGGACTCTTTACAAAGACGGGTTAGTGATGCACGCAAAGAACATCGTATAAAGGAAAATCTATGTTTCTACTGTGGTAAGTCAGGGCACTTCATTATAAACTGCCCCAGCCGTTCTCGTAAGACTACTGCAGCAGTCATTCACTGTGAGTGTTGCGAGAGGAGCTCTGTCATGTCCGAGCCTCAGGCTCCAGAGAGATCTGCTGCAAGAGATCTTGATTTCTCGGACTTAAACTCTGTTAGTTCTGGGGACGATGACGGTATAAACGCTGCAATTTTTCAAGTTTCCTCAGCGGTGTCCCAGCTGAGTTGTAAAAGAAACAATTCTCATTGCTTCCTTTCCATCAAACTCTGGGTTGACTCAGTCTGGGTGTCTAGCTCTGCTATGATCGACTCAGGAGCAAGTGGAAATTTTATGGATATCTCCTTTGCTCTGAAACAGGGGATATGTTCAGTGAAGAAGGCTACTCCAGTACAGATGGAGACTGTGGATGGCTCTCTACTGACTTCTGGACCAGTGGATCAAGAAACAGAGCCTTTGAGGGTCCTTATGGGTAAAGATCATCAGGAGAAAATGTCTTTTATGCTTATCTCTTTCCCCACTTTCCCATTATTCTAGGGCTACCATGGCTGCAGGCGCAGAATCCTACGATTAACTGGGAGACCAAGGAATTACACTTTCCGGAGAAACAGATGAGTCAAGGAGTTTCAGCTTGCTCTGTTCCTAAAGGAACCATGTCAGTCCCCGAACTACCAGCTGTATACCAGGACTATGTGGATTTATGTGACAAGAAGAACGCTGATCAGCTTCCTCCTCACCGCCCATATGATTGTCCAATTGAATTATTGCCTGGAGCCGAGATACCTTTTGGTAAGATCTACCCCCTAGCGGGGCCCGAGCTAAAAGCTTTGAAGGATTATATAGACGAAAATTTAGCCAAGGGCTTCATACGCCCCTCTTCATCTCCCGCAGGTGCACCCATCTTCTTTGTGAAGAAGAAAGATGGATCTCTGAGACCCTGCATAGACTATAGGGAACTCAATAAGGTTACTATTAGAAACCGTTATCCATTGCCTTTAATCCCTGAGTTGTTGGAGAGAGTGCGGCATGCCAAAATTTTCTCTAAACTGGATCTCCGTGGGGCCTATAACTTGGTCCGTATTAGACCTGGGGATGAATGAAAGACTGCTTTCAGGTCACGCTATGGACACTTTGAATATCTAGTTATGCCTTTTGGTCTGAGTACCGCCCCAGCCACTTTCCAACACTTCGTGAATGATATCTTCAGGGATCTCCTAGATACATTTGTGGTGATTGATCTGGATGATATTCTAATTTTTTCTAACTCCACAGAGGAACATCATGGACATGTGAGAATGGTCTTAGAAAGCCTAAGACAAAACCATCTCTACATCAAACTTGAAAAATGTGAATTCCATAGGACCGAAATTCAATTTCTGGGGTATGTACTATCTACGCAAGGGATTAGTATGGATGGAAGCAAGACCCAAGCCATCAAGGATTGGCCAATTCCTAGAAATGTGAAGGAGGTGCAGCATTTCATCGGGTTTGCCAACTTCTATAGACGTTTCATTAAGAATTTTTCTGAGGTAGTGTCACCTATCACCCAACTTACCCGGAAACAGTCTAGGTTCTCCTGGACCCCGCAAGCTCAGGAAGCATTTTCCTGTTTAAAGGATAAATTTACCACCGCACCTATCTTAGTACATCCCAACCCCGAGCTTGCCTTCATAATAGAGGTGGATGCTTCAGACTGTGCCGTTGGAGCTATACTCTCTCAGAGAACAGGTGAGAAGAATGTCTTGCATCCCTGTGCCTTCTTTTCCCAGCAGTTGTCTTCGGCTGAGAGGAACTACGATGTGGGCAATAGAGAATTGTTGGCCATTATTGCCGCCTTCAAGGAATGGAGACACCTTCTTCAGGGAGCTGCACAGCAAATAGTCGTCCTGACAGACCATCGTAACCTTGAATTTATCAGGTCGGCTAAGTGCCTGACTCCTCGCCAGGCTCGCTGGAATCTTTTCCTAAACCAATTTAATTTTGTCATTTCTTATAGACCAGGATCGCGCAATGGAAAGGCTGATGCACTCTCTAGGATTCATTCAGCAGAGACACGTCCACTTACTCCTCCTAAGACTATTCTTCCTGACTCTAGATTCCTGGGAGTGATTCATAATCAAGACCTACTTAAGGACATCAAGGAAGCATACCATGCGGATTCTTTGTTGGCTCAACCCCCAAGGGACGTAAGTCTTGTCTTTAAGAATGGTGTGTGGATTCAGGGACAACGTCTGTATATACCTGAAACAGTCAGATTGAGAGTATTGCAACTCATCCACGATTCCAAGATAGCCGGGCATAGGGGAATTCTAAAGACACAAGAATTTCTTTCTCGTTTCTTTTGGTGGCCCACTTACAGGAAAGATGTCTTAAACTATGTCACTTCATGTGAAGTCTGTGCAAGATGCAAAACACCTCGCTCCTCACCAACTGGTCTGTTGCAACCTCTTCCCACCCCGTCCCGCCCGTGGGGATCCATTTCTATGGACTTCATTGTGGAGTTACCAACCTCTCAAGGGAAGAACACCATTCTAGTGGTGGTTGACCGTCTAACAAAGGCAGCTCATTTTATCCCTTGTGTCGGCTTACCCACTGCAAAACAGACATCAGACTTGATGATTAAGAATGTGTTTCGCTTACATGGAGTATACCGGATGAGGTCATTTCGGATCGAGGAGTGCAATTCACTTCAAGGTTTTTGGCAAAATTTCTGTGCAGCATTGGACATTAAGTAAAACCCTTTTTTCTGCTTTTCATCCCCAGACTAATGGACAGACAGAACGAACCAATCAGACCTGGAGCAGTATCTCCGCTGTTTTATCTGCCACCTACAGGATGATTGGGTGATCTATTTCCATGGGCGATTTTCTCTTATAACAATTTCTCAGAGCCCCACTAAGCAGTCTCCTTTTACTCCAATCTAGGTTAACCCAAACATTTTCCTCGATTTCCCATAATACGCCCTTGCCGGCGGGGGCTAAAAGAATCACTTTTTTAAAAAAAATTATGGACTTCTAAAGAAATTAAAAGGGGCTCAGAAAGGTACAAAAAGCACAATAAATTTCGTAAACCTCCCCAGCTTTCAAGGTAGGAGATTGTCTGGCTGTCAACCGAAATTTAAATTAAAGTTCCATCTCTAAATTGGGACATAATAATTGGACCTATAAGACAATAAGATTATAAGTGCTTTGCTTGCGTTTTCAATGCCAGAAATAAAAACCACCCTGTTTTCATGTATCCCACTAAAGGCTGCAACACCCAATACGTTTCCGGTTTCTTCTCCTTCCCCTGCCCCAGTGCTGGTCTGGTCGGAAAAATTTAGGGTGGAAAGGATTTAGTTTCCAGGTTGTACAAAAATCTTTGCAATATTGATTAAATGGCAGGCCAACCCAGTGGGGGAAAAAACTCAGGGGAACCAGTCAATAATGTAAATCTCCTCGCCTCCCCGCCAGTTTCACAGAGGTACCCGAAAACCTGGGTCTGAGGTCATCTGGGGTTTGTCCCTAAGGGGGAGTAATGTAAGGTTCTTTGTCTCTGTTGACATTTCCCTTTAAACTCAGTTTTCCGTCGGCATTTTGCTTTTTGTCTTTCTAACTCTTGCCCCCAGTTAATTGGAGTTTCCGTTTTCATGTCCCCCCTGATTTCTTTTCCCTTGCTTTTAAACAGCCCAGCTGAAAAATCATGCTCCTGTCAAGCCCCAGCCCCTTTTGTGATGACTCCTGGGAACCTTGGGCTTGTACTACTATTCCCCACTGAGGAACCTTGAACACTTTTGGACTCTGGGAAAACCCGCTTTTGGGAAAACCATGTTTGCAGAGGAATTACGGTACAGAGAAGAGACCTGAACCCGTTTGGAGAATTTTTTGTAGTGCTTTAAATTACTTGGCCTGCTGTGTCTTCCCTGCGCTGTTCCTGCAAACTGTGTGAACTTTTTAGCATCTTTAGAAGTAATACAAGTCATTTATTTCAACCTATGTCTCCTTGTTTTCCCCGCCCCCCAACACAAGCGCTTAGGAACTGTACACTATCATACAGGTTAGGGTTAGGGTTAGTGTTTGGATTAGGGTTACATTAGGGTTTGGGATTAGGGTTAAAGGGTTGGATTAGTCTTAAGTTAGGAAAGTTTCCCCCGTAGCGTATGTTGTAAAG
>JARQOD010000003.1:496356794-496623202 GCA_033576555.1 Oophaga sylvatica | reverse complement strand
TACATGACATTTGCGTTCAAAAAGTCAAATGATGCTCCCTCCCCTCTGAGCTCCGCTGTGCCCCCAAACAGTGGTTTCACCCACATATGGGGCATCAGCGTACTCAGGGCAAATTGCACAACAACTTAGGGGGACTAATTTCTCCTGTTATACTTGGGAAAATATAAAATTTTTGTGGAAAACAAAATCATTTTTTATTTTCACGGCTATGCGTTAAAAACTTCTGTGAAGCACTTGGGGGTTCAAAGTGCTCAGCACACATCTAGATAAGCTCCTTAGGGGGTCTAGTTTCCAAAATGGGGTCACTTGTGAGGGGTTTCTACTGTTTAGGCACATCAGGGGCTTTCCAAACGCAACATGATGGCAGCAGACCATTACTGTACATCAAAGTCTGCATTTCAAAACGGCGCTCCTTCCCTTCCGAGCCCTGCCATGCACCCAAACAGTGGTTACCCCCCACATATGGGGTATCGACGTACTCAGGACAAATTGCACAACAACTTTTGTGGTTCAATTTCTCCTGTTACCCTTGGTAAAATAAAAAATTGGGGGTGAAAAGATCATTTTTGTGATAAAAATATAATTTTTTATTTTTACGGCTCTACGTTGTAAACTTCTGTGACGCACTTGGGGGTCAAAGTGCTCACCACACATCTAGATAAGTTCCTTAGGGTGTCTAGTTTCCAAAATGGTGTCACTTGTGGAGGTTTCCACTGTTTAAGCACATCAGGGGCTCTCCAAACGCAACATGGTGTCCAATCTCAATTCCAGCCAATTCTGCATTGAAAAAGTCAAACGGCGCTCCTTCCCTTCCGAGTTCTGCCGTGCGCCCAAACAGTGGTGTACCCCACATATGGGGTATCGGCGTATTCAGGAGAAATTGCAAAACAAATTTTGCGGTTCATTTTCTCTTTTAACACTCGTGAAAATAAAAAATTGGTTCTGAAGTAAATTTTTTGTAAAAAAAGAGTTAAATGTTAATTTTTTCCATCCACATTGCTTCAGTTCCTGTGAAGCACGTAAAGGGTTAATTAGCTTCTTGAATGTGGTTTTGAGCACATTGAGGGGTCCAGTTTTTAGAATGGTGTCACGTTTGGATATTTTCCATTTATGTACACCACTCAAACTGACTTTAAATGTGATGTGGTCCTAAAAAAATGGTTTTGTAAATTTTGCTGTAAAAATGAGAAATCGCTGGTCAACTTCTAACCCTTATAACTCCCTAAGAAAAAAAATGTTGTTTCCAAAATTGTGCTGATGTAAAGTAGACATCTGGGAAATGTTATTTATTAAGTAATTTGTGTGACATATCTTTCTGATTTAAGGGCATAAAAATTTAAAGTTTGAAAATTGCTAAATTTTAAAAATTTTCACCATATTTCCAATTTTTTCATAAATAAACACAAGTCATATCGAAGAAATTTTACCACTAGCATGAAGTACAATATGTCACGAAAAAAACTTCTCAGAATCAGCAGGATCCGTTAAAGCGTTCCAGAGTTATAGCCTCATAAAGTGACAGTGGTCAGAATTGTAAAAATTGGCCTGGTCATTAAGCTGCAAAATGGCTGTCACTAAGGGGTTAAGCCCAAATATAGTAAAATAAACAAATCTTTATTTGAGACGTATCTAAAACAATGAAGCAAAGTGTAAAATATATACTTAACCCCAGGTTGAAGCTGCAAGCGAAACGTACGTCGAGGTTCCTAGTCTGTGTCTCTGTAATCCCACTAAGGTATAACATTATTCATTACTATTATCTATGAGCTCAATGAATCAAAGTTTAAAAAGGGTGATGTAAGCAGAAAATCCTGTGTAACAGTAATCACCCCATATATATATATATATATATATATATATATATATACAGTACAGACCAAAAGTTTGGACACACCTTCTCATTCAAAGATTGCTCTGTATTTTCATGACTATGAAAATTGTAGAATCACACTGAAGGCAACAAAACTATGAATTAACACATGTGGAATTATACATTACACTTTACAAAAAAAGTGTGAAACAACTGAAAATATGTCTTATATTCTAGGTTCTTCAAAGAAGTCACCTTTTGCTTTGATTACTGCTTTGCACGCAGAAAAGGTGAACGGCTGGACTCTACATGCCTAGTTCCCACCGTGAAGCATGGAGGAAGTGGTGTGATGATGTGGGGGTGCTTTGCTGGTGACACTGTTGGGGATTTATTCAAAATTGAAGCGGTGAGCTGTCCAGCTCACTCCGAACCATCTCGATTAGGTTCAGGTCTGGTGACTGTGGAGGCCAGGTCATCTGGCGTAGCACCCCAACACTCTCCTTCTTGGTCAAATAGCCCTTACACAGCCTGGAGGTGTGTTTGGGGTCATTGTCCTGTTGAAAAATAAATGATGGTCCAACTAAACGCAAACCGGATGGAATAGCATGCCGCTGCAAGATGCTGTGGTAGCCATGCTGGTTCAGTATGCCTTCAATTTTGAATAAATCCCCAACAGTGTCACCAGCAAAGCACCACCACATCATCACACCTCCTCCTCCATGCTTCACGGTGGGAACCAGGCATGTAGAGTCCAGCCGTTCACCTTTTCTGCGTGCAAAGCAGTAATCAAAGCAAAAGGTGGCTACTTTGAAGAACCTAGAATATAAGACATATTTTCAGTTGTTTCACACTTTTTTGTAAAGTGTAATGTATAATTCCACATGTGTTAATTCATGGTTTTGATGCCTTCAGTGTGATTCTACAATTTTCATAGCCATGAAAATACAGAAAAATCTTTGAATGAGAAGGTGTGTCCAAACTTTTGATCTGTACTGTATATATATATAGTATTAACAGACACAGATAAGTTGTGACTCAACCTTATTATACCAGTTCTTTGTAAGCTTTAGGCTTTTTTTTTGTTTTTAATCATTCTGGCTTGTTATTGTTTTTTAATAAATAAAAAAGTGTGATTTTGTATTTTTAGAGATCCCTGTGTATTGTATATTCCTTTTCTCGTTTCTCTTATTGATTCAACATGTATGCAACGGGTTGATCTCTATATGTAGTTTTGGTGGTGCCCAACCTTTTCTGTTTTCACAGGGTATAAGTATATGCTACATGTAAAGAACTACCAGTGTAGGAACAAAAATATATACAGGCAGAGAAGGAAGTTAAACTAATACTTTGTTGGAGTGCATCAATACAAAGACCTCATTAATAATAGTAATCAATAATGATGTACCTTAGTGGGATTATTGTGGCACAGACGAGGAACCCCGACGTACGTTTCGCTTACAGCTTCTTCCTGGGTTTATATATTTTAAACTTTACTTCATTGTTTTACCTACTTCTCAAATAAAGATTTGTTTATTGTACTATATTTGGGCATAATTGCCTCCCTTCTTTTGGGATTATATGGAACTGTAAAGTAGAGTATTTTTTACTCTTAAAATTTTTTTGCAGAAAAACGAGGCAAAAACGCAGCTTGTGACCAAGCCCTTACCTGATCTCTGATGGTCTCTACATTCTTTTCCTATCTCAACACACCAAACATGACAGTAATTGCCTGCACAGCCAGTCACTGGCTGCAGCGGTGTGTCAGGACAGGACCAGGAAGTAGGGACCAGGAAAACATTGAAACCGGAGATCAGGAGGGCGAATGTCGCTTATGCTTTATTTTTATAAACGAGTCTCTGCACCCGTTTTCTGCTGAACAAATAAATATTGAACAGCAATGTTCTCCACTGGCCTATGTTTTCTAAATTGTTGCATTCTCCATAAAATAATTCTGTATCTTTGTTTTAAGGCCTATTACACACGAGCATATTTTTATACATCTGTAGTACAGATCTGCAATAAGGACGCATATTTAAATTTAATGCATCATTATTTGCATTCATTCCTATTTTTTTTTCTATTGAGCAAAAACATATCTGTGATGAACGGGCACACGGTCCGCCACACGGTAGCCCGGGGTATCACGGCCTGTGATCCCTCCGTGCCGCAAATGTGACGAAAACGCGCACACACACGACGGCTGCTGCCGTCCGACCCGGTAAACTGCAGGGACTTTTAATTATCCCACTTCCACTTAGGAACTTGCAGCTCTCTGGCGCCCCCCTTACCCTCAGGTCAGTCAGGGAACTGCATCTAGGATAATTGGTCGCCAGACGGGTCCATTGGGTGTGTGCTGGCTATTGGGCACGCTGCAGTGAGGGAATTATAATTACTCCTGGCTGCAGCCAGGCAGTACCCTTATAAACCCCGCTCCGTCACTGCATTCGTCACCCAATAGATTAACACTTTACACCCCTTCCTTTTAGCTGCCACCAGCTACGGCTTTTGATGAACAATTTATCAAGAGGGTCCGTAGCAACCCCAAAACAGTAGCGTAGTGCTTCAGGCACGTGCAAATTCATTTATAGAGCAGGAGAAACAAACTAATAAATTTATAGGTTTATTCCTAAAAAGACAGGCAGTGCTTATACAATATAAAAAGATGTAACAAGCTGAGGCAATATAGTTATGTACAAGACAATTAGAAAATAAAAGGGGTTAACATAAGGAAGATCAACTTACAGTTCTTAGATCATAGTAGGCAAGCCATGCGGTCGGGGGAGGGGAGACATCACAATGCATCACAGAGCTGCTATAAGTCTGGTGTCCAGGGCAGATCTCAGCCAGAATACCTGGCCCCTACCTTATAGACCTGTGGCCGTGACATCATAAACGGGGTGGAGTTACCAGGGTCCTCCTCTTGCTGAAAGGTATGGTTGGAGTTCTGAAAGATTATCAGGAGCATAACTCATCCTGAGAACCTCGCAGAAGAATGGCAGACCTATCAATAATCTTACTTTGAAATGACGGTTCAAATGAGCCCACACGCGGGTGGGCTAGTTTATAGGGCATCCGAGAATTCCATTTCTCGGGTTCTGTTGGAGTTACGGGTTTACCAGTACCACGGGACCGTTGCCTGTCAGGCGCATGTTTCACAACAGTACTTTTGTGTTTCTAGCGGACGCTCCCACCGTGTTATTAACCAAAACAGAATGCAGTCTCCAAAATGGCTGCTAGTGTAGGAGCAGCACATGTGCTGACAATGGGGGACCCCTGCGGTGAAGCGGGAAAACTTCCAGCACTGGCAGCTCACATTACACTGCCTGAGTGCAGGCTGGGGGGGTTGGTGAGAAGTATGAGAGCTGCAGAGAGAAGGAGGGGGCTTTGCTTTGTGGGCTTTCCGCAGTACAAAAAAAAAAAAGATGAGGACAGCAATTCCAGCACAGCACTCATCACACCTCCCCCCTTTGAGGGCGCTACGGAGGCATGACCTGTCGGTAATCCGACATGCGCACCTCAGCGGGTTCGCCACGTCGTGATAACCCATCAGCATTCCCATGATCGCTGCCTTTCTTGTGTTGTACGGCAAAATCATACTGCTGCAGGGCAAGGCTCCAGCGTAGCAACCTACCATTGGTTCCGGACACTGTGTGCAGCCAGCTCAGAGGGTTGTGGTCGGTGACCACCTTGAAGGTGCGCCCGTACAGGTAGGGCTGCAAACGTTGCAGTGCCCAGACCATGGCCAGGCACTCCTTCTCGATGGTGGAGTATGCCACTTCCCTTGGCAGAAGTTTCCGGCTCAGGTACAACACGGGGTGCTCCTGGTTCCCCGAATCAACCTGGCTGAGTACAGCACCGAGGCCAAATTCGCTGGCGTCAGTCTGTACCAGGAAGGGCCGACTGCTGTCGACGGCTCTCAACACTGGAGAGCTGCACAGGGCTGTTTTCAAAGCTCGGAATGCCGCCTCACAGCCATCTGTCCAGCTGACTGTTTGGGGTAGACCGCCCTTGGTGAGGTCCGTCAAGGGTTTTGCAATGGCGCTATAGTTCGGTACGAAACGCCTATAGTACCCTGCAGTGCCCAGGAAGGACTTCACCTGCTTTTTGGTCCTGGAGGTGGGCCAGGACACGATCGCGTCCACTTTCTCGGGCTCTGGACTCATGGAACCCCCACCTACCCGGTGCCCCAGGTAGTGGACCTCCCTCATGCCCATCTGGCATTTTCCCGGCTTGATGGTCAGACCTGCCTGGTGAATACGCTTGAGCACCTCCTGGAGATGCTGAAGGTGTTCCTCCCAGGTGGAACTGAAGACGGCAATGTCGTCCAGGTACGCCACAGCGTACTCCTCCAGTCCCTGAAGCAGGTGGTTGACCATCCGCTGAAAAGTGGCAGGGGCATTCTTCATGCCGAAAGGCATGACCGTGGACTCGTACAGTCCAAAAGGGGTGATAAAGGCGGATTTCTCCTGCGCCGCAGGGCTCAGGGGAATCTGCCAGTATCCCCGGCTTAAATCCATGATGGATATGTACTTGGCATTCGCCAACGGCTCCAGCAGATCCTCGATGCGTGGCATTGGGTGCGCATCAGAGGTAGTGATGGCGTTGAGCCCCCTGTAGTCCACGCAGAACCGGGTGGTCCGATCCTTTTTGGGCACGAGAACTACAGGTGAGGCCCACGCGCTTTTGGACGGCCGGATCACCCCCAGCTGCAACATCTCATGGATCTCCTGGCGCATAATCTGCTGCACCTCCTCAGAGATCCGATAAGGTGTCCGCCGTAACGGGGCGTGATTCCCGGTGTCCACCTCATGGACTGCCAACTTGGTCCTTCCGGGTCGGTTAGTGAACACGGCCCGAAAGGATTCCAGAGTGGTCAGCAACTGCAACCGCTGGGAGGCGGTTAGCGAGGCATTTACCTCCATGTCCTCAATGGACCCATTGGCATTAGCTTGGGCTAGCATGTCTAGGAGGGGATCCTCTTCCCCGTCCTCGGGCAGATTGCAGACCGGTAGGACGCAGGCTTCACGTTCGTGATGGGCCTTCATCATGTTGACGTGAAAGGCCTTGCGCCTACCCGAGTGTGGTCAAGCGTGACCACGTAGGTGGCTGGGTTGAGCTGTTGGTGCACGACGTACGGGCCTTCCCAGGCTGCCTGAAGCTTATCCTTTGGTACGGGGACCAGCACCCACACCTTTTGACCCACCTGGTAGGTCCGCTCCCGGGCGTTCTGGTCGTACCAGTGCTTCTGGTCAGCCTGAGCCTGCGTCATGTTGTCATGCACCAACTGCGTCAAGGTCTGCATCTTGTCGCGGAAGCGCATGACATAATCCACGATGGACACTTCCGTGGGGTTTGGCTCATCTTCCCAGGATTCTCTTATCAACCCAAGGGGTCCCCGGACTCGCCTACCATACAGGAGCTCGAAGGGGGAGAACCCCGTCGAGGCCTGCGGGACTTCTCTGTAGGCAAATAGCAGGTGTGGGAGGTACCGCTCCCAATCGCGTCCCTGGGTCTCAACCAGCATGCGGAGCATCTGTTTGAGGGTACCGTTAAAGCGCTCACACAAACCATTGGTCTGTGGGTGATACGCACTCGATACCATACGTGTCACCTGCATTTTGCTGCAGAGAGCCTTCATTAGGCGAGACATAAATTGGGTCCCTTGATCGGTAAGCATCTCCCTGGGAAATCCTACCCGTGAAAAGATGGTCACCAGTGCATCCGCCACCTTATCTGCCCTAGTTGAGGACAGAGCTACTGCCTCCGGGTACCGGGTAGCGTAGTCTACCACAGTAAGGATGCATTGCTTTCCAGAGCTGCTGGGGACGGCCAGCGGGCCCACAATGTCCACCGCGATCCTCTGGAAAGGCTCCTCTATCACTGGCAATGGGATCAGGGGAGCCTTAAGAGCAGGCCCCGCCTTCCCCACTCTTTGACAGGTGATACAGGAGCGGCAGTAGTTAGTCACATCTGTCCCCATCTTGGGCCAATAGAAGTGTTGAGACAGCCGTGCCTTAGTTTTGCTGATCCCCAAGTGTCCAGCGAGTGGAATCTCATGGGCAATCCTCAACAACTCACCTCGGAACTGGTGCGGGACGACCAGCTGTTTTTCCCTCAACCACTCCTTTTGGGAATCTCCGTGTACTGTCTCCCGGTACAACCTTCCTCGTTCCCAGAACACCCTCTCCTTATCAGTCACGGAGGTGGGCGTCTCGGCGAGGTGCCTCAAGTTCTCCAGGCTCGCATCTGAGTGCAGAGCGGCCTGGAACTCCTGGCTGGAGGCAGCCAGAGGTGACGTCAGGGTTCCTTCCTCACTGGGACCCTCTGGGACCGGCTCTGGGTCCACCTCTGGTTCAGTCTCTCCTGTAGCGGAGGAGGGTCCAGATGGCAGGGCGCTACCTGCGATCCGGGCACTCTGACTGCGGGTGACAGCAGCTACATATGCAGTCTCCCGGGGATTTCTATAGACCCATCAGCCTGCGCTGCTATGGGCTCTACCTCCCCATCCACCCCCAACACTTCAGGAGCAGTGCTACTTATGGGCCAGTTACCTTCCTCGGTGGCACTGGTCAGTGTCATGGTGTCACCTTCCTCCCGGTTCCCATGCACCTCCCCATTTCCTTGAGCACTGTCGCTTGCTCCTGCTAGGGGTTCCTCAGCCGTCTCCGCAGAGCGACGGGACTGAACGCTCCTGTACCTGTGGACACATCTACCACTTCAGAGAAAGGGTTAACAGATTCAGATGGCACAGATACATCACTATCAACATCAGTCCTAGGGAAAGAAAGGTTATCAGTTGCATCATCACTTCGCAAAGCATTAGCAGGTAACACAATCAGTTTCCCATCATCATCAACATCAACATCATGGTTAACGTTAACCTTATCATCAGATTGGGAAGGGGTGTCAGGGACATAGTACGCCACCATCCTCCCCAGATCAGTCCCCAATAAAACATCAGTGGGCAGGTTTTCGGACACCCCCACTTCCTTCACCCCGCTCCCGGCACCCCAGTCAATGAAAACTCGGGCTATCGGCAAGGGGTAGTGGACGCCCCCAATCCCTGTGACAGTTAAGGTTTTCCCCGGAATCAACTCTTCAGGGGCCGCCAGTTTGGGTCGGATGAGGGTTCGTTCAGCCCCGGTGTCCTTGAGGCCGGTAGCAAGACGGGCCCCCACGCGGACGGGCTGCACGTTGTCATCAACCCTCCCCACCACACCACCCACCAAAAGAACAGAGGCGTTGGGCCCGGAGGCCTTGGCTGGGGGGTTCTTCTGCCTCTCCGGACAGGTGGCGCTGATGTGTCCAGTCCTTTTACAGGAGAATCACTGGCGGGGGTCTGATGTAGGCCTGGCGCTGGCAAAGGGGATAGTGCCTCCAGAGGGACGGCTGGCAGGGGCACTGGGGTTGGTTGCAGGCTTACCCCCTCCCCAGCGGGTGGTGACGGGCTTCCGCACCTCGGTTTTCCGGTTGGCCTCATAGCTGTCGGCGATCCGTGCTGTTCTGACCGCGTCCTCCGGTTCTCGGTCCAGGATGAACTGTCGGACCTCAGCTGGGCACAGATGCAGGAACTGGTCTTTGATCATCAGGTCCCTCAGGTTCTCAAAGGTGTCAACTGACAGTCCCTGGATCCACTGGTCAAAGTGGTTCCTGAGTCCTTGCACCACATCGCTATAACTGTCGTGTGGGCCACGTTGGAGGTTCCGGAACTTCTTTCGGTATACCTCAGGGGTTAGCTGGTACTTGGCGATCAGGGCCTGCTTGATGGCCTGATAGTTGTCATCTTGATCCGGCGTGAGTGAAGCAAACGCCTCCAGAGCTTTGCCCTTTAGCCTGGGAGTCAAGTACCTGGCCCATTGGTTGTCAGGCAGCCGGTACTGTCTGCAGACTTTCTCAAAGGCCCGCAGAAAAGTGTCCAAGTCTCCGTCCTTTTCCATCACGGGAAAGTGCTCCGGCCGGGGCTTGGGACTCTGAGCGCTGCTGGGCACACTGCTCTGGGCTGTGGAGGGCATTGCCCCTTGTCTGAGCAGCTCCAGTTCATGGGCTCTCTGAGCTTCCCGCTCGGCTCTCTCAGCCTCCCGCTCGGCCCTCTCGGCCTCTCGCTGGGCTCTCTCGGCCTCTCGCTGGTTGGCCTCTCGCTGGTCGGCTCTCTCTTGAGCTTTCTGGATCAGCTTCAGGCGTTCTTCATGGTCGTCAGTGGAGAGTCCCTCCAGGGCCGCCTGCAGGTAAGGGTCCATCCCGCCCTGGGTGTAAGCAGTCAGGGGTTGGGCCTCTGCTCCTGCGGCACCACCTTGGCTTGGGCCGGCTCCTGCGCCCTCCTCGCTCTGAGCGTGGTCCTGTGCCATCAGGGCCTGGATCACTGCGGCCTTGGTTTGGTCCATGGGGACAATCTGCCTCCACTCGCATATGGCTAGTAGAGTTTCCCTGCTACTCCGATTATACCAGTCGAATCCCCTCGTAGCCATGGTTGCCAAATAAAAGATAGGATAGAAAAACAAAGAGAAGGGAGGGGTAACCGCAAGTACACACAATTGTCTCAGGACTAATAAACACTGAGTCTGTTCTCCAAAACTTTAATTGCAGGGTCGCTGAAGAACCGTGCAAGTTTTTTAGTGAATGGAATGATTGCTCAAACCAGATCACTAATGCTCTATAATCCCACCGCTCTGCCACCAATATGTGATGAACGGGCACACGGTCTGCCACACGGTAGCCCGGGGTATCACGGCCTGTGATCCCTCCGTGCCGCAAATGTGACGAAAACGCGCACACACACGACGGCTGCTGCCGTCCGACCCGGTAAACTGCAGGGACTTTTAATTATCCCACTTCCACTTAGGAACTTGCAGCTCTCTGGCGTCCCCCTTACCCTCAGGTCAGTCAGGGAACTGCACCTAGGATAATTGGTCGCCAGACGGGTCACTTGGGTGTGTGCTGGCTATTGGGCACGCTGCAGTGAGGGAATTATAATTACTCCTGGCTGCAGCCAGGCAGTACCCTTATAAACCCCGCTCCGTCACTGCCAGCGTCACCCAATAGATTAACACTTTACACCCCTTCCTTTTAGCTGCCACCAGCTACGGCTTTTGATGAACAATTTATCAAGAGGGTCCGTAGCAACCCCAAAACAGTAGCGTAGTGCTTCAGGCACGTGCAAATTCGTTTATAGAGCAGGAGAAACAAACTAATAAATTTATAGGTTTATTCCTAAAAAGACAGGCAGTGCTTATACAATATAAAAAGATGTAACAAGCTGAGGCAATATAGTTATGTACAAGACAATTAGAAAATAAAAGGGGTTAACATAAGGAAGATCAACTTACAGTTCTTAGATCATAGTAGGCAAGCCATGCGGTCGGGGGAGGGGAGACATCACAATGCATCACAGAGCTGCTATAAGTCTGGTGTCCAGGGCAGATCTCAGCCAGAATACCTGGCCCCTACCTTATAGACCTGTGGCCGTGACATCATAAACGGGGTGGAGTTACCAGGGTCCTCCTCTTGCTGAAAGGTATGGTTGGAGTTCTGAAAGATTATCAGGAGCATAACTCATCCTGAGAACCTCGCAGAAGAATGGCAGACCTATCAATGATCTTACTTTGAAATGACGGTTCAAATGAGCCCACACGCGGGTGGGCTAGTTTATAGGGCATCCGAGAATTCCATTTCTCGGGTTCTGTTGGAGTTACGGGTTTACCAGTACCACGGGACCGTTGCCTGTCAGGCGCATGTTTCACAACAGTACTTTCGTGTTTCTAGCGGACGCTCCCACCGTGTTATTAACCAAAACAGAATGCAGTCTCCAAAATGGCTGCTAGTGTAGGAGCAGCACATGTGCTGACAATGGGGGACCCCTGCGGTGAAGCGGGAAAACTTCCAGCACTGGCAGCTCACATTACACTGCCTGAGTGCAGGCTGGGGGGGTTGGTGAGAAGTATGAGAGCTGCAGAGAGAAGGAGGGGGCTTTGCTTTGTGGGCTTTCCGCAGTACAAAAAAAAAAGATGAGGACAGCAATTCCAGCACAGCACTCATCACAATATCCGTGTTTGGCCAATAGAAAATAATAACAATAAATGCAAGTATACATAAAAAAACCTGCTGAAATATTGATGGAATGATGATGCATCTGTTTCCTAAGCATTCTTCATAGGCTTTAATGGGCAAACTCTATTAGATCAAAATGGCAAAGCGGCATTTTTTTTATACAAAGTCTGTGTGACTAGCCCTTTTGTTTTACATTAGTACCATATTTCCATTTAGTGAAAAATGGATAAAATATGGATGACAAATTTGCTCTTGACCACTCAGTGCAGACACAGCTGAGTGACGAGAGGGATTGTAATACAAAGGTTGTCCATTTGTTGAAACATTTACAAGAGGCAGGAGGTGTAACTGAGGAATGGCACAATAGAAGTAAAAACACAGAAATATGGGAAATACAAGAATTTTATCAAACAGATATGTCAGCAGGGGTGGCAGGTCCTTGTTAAAAGGAATCTATCACCAAATTTTTGCCACCTTATCTGAAAGCAGCATATTGTAGAGGCAGAGACCCTGATTCCAGCAAAGTATCACTTACTGGGCTGCTTGCTGTAGTTTTGATAAAATCACTGTTTTCTCTGCTGCAGATCTAGCAGTTCTCTGAATGCTGAGCTCTCTATAACCCCGCCCACACCACTGATTGACAGCTTTCTGTGTACACTGTACATAGGCAGAAAGCTGTCAATCATTGGTGAGAGCAGGGTTATACAAAACGCATGAATATGGAGTAATACCTCTCAGCAGGTTTATTAGGCCTCTCTTGCTGATAAAACAGTCGTTATCAAAACTACAACAAGCAGCCCAGAAAGTGACACATTGCTGGAATCAAGGTCTCTGTCTCTATGTTATGCTGCTCTCAGATGTGGTAGCAAAAACCTGATCACAGATTCCCTTCAAGCAGATTTAAGAGTAGCTGTAAATGTACAAGCTGCTAGTTATCACTAGTGATTTTTGTGTTGCTGTTTTGCTTTGCATGTGTGTTATTCCTGTACAGTGTGGATTAGCTGTTTATTGCTGTGTGGGTGCAATGTATCACATGAAGATGCAGAGCGCCAGGAGGGGATGTGTGCGGCATGTGAAGGCACCTGTTTTATAAGGAGGCTGCGCATCGGTCGGAGGCGAGGAAACGTTCTCAGTGACGGCCGGGAGATTATGATGTAAATAGCAGCAGCTGGAAACATTACTCAGCATCTGTCAGTTCCTTGTGTCACACACGGCCACCCTCTCCCTACACAGCGGCGAGGAGAGCGTGCGTTCCTTCACAATAACACCCACTCAGCCACTTACGTAGGACAGCAAAAATAACTCTTCTTTATGACACTGACCACTGGCTTGGGAATCCTGAGGTTCCAGCCAGAAAGCTTAGAAAATAAGTGGTGAAGTTGGGGGTACACAGCTTCAAAGTGAGATCTGTTTTGGAATTTAGTTCCTAAAACCCATTAAATAAATAATGTGCAAGTCGTTATTATTAAATGGGGTTATCCAGGCACAAGATGTTGGTAATAAGAAAGCCCAGCTCACCCTCATTCAATTTCCTTCAGGTTCGAGCAGAAAATTGTTTTAGCCAAGACGTGGTGAAATACGTGAAAATAATGATGATCCAGCTTCACAAACTCAAATGTCCTTTAAGGCCACGTTCACACGTTCCGTATTTGGTCTGTATTCTACATCAGTATTTGTAAGCTAAAACCAGGAGTGGGTGATAAATACAGAAGTGGTGACGTGTTTCTATTATACTTTTCCTCTGATTGTTCCTCTCCTGATTTTGGCTTACAAATGCTGATGTCAAATACTGACCAAATACTGAAAGTGTGAACTTGGCCTAATAGTGCAAATTGTCATTCAAGTGAAAAAAAGGTAAAATACAAAGATCCAGGTGTAGATAAAATCCATAGAAGAAACAATCAATACACAGTGTAGTGATAATATCTTAGTGATAAATCCTTCAGTTAGTAAACAAGGACAGCACTTTGACAAGTGACACATCCCTGAATTCTGTGTCTCAGCCTCTGTCTCCTGCTGTCTTCTGATTACATAGCAAAAACCTGCTGACAGATTCCCTTTTTAGAGATGCAAATCCCTTAATTGCAAAAAGTCTCGGAGCAAGCGCACACGCTCAGTTTTTGTATTTTACCATTTGTATTTGTATTTTACCTCAGTATTTGTGTACTGTCTTATTTGCTGTGTCTGAATGCATGGAACCGCCCATTTATGAACGGGATTTGTGTGCCTCTGGCCTCTTTTTGGTCCAGATTGCTTGTAAAAACTGTGTGATCTGTGACCGCACAATATGTGCAATGGCCAAAGTCGCAGTGTAGCCTTAGCCTAGCTCGTGCCAGAAACACCTGCATATAAATAGTGAGACTGTGATTTTGCATGTGAAATTTTATACCTATAAAAAAAACATTTTAATAACATTTATCAGCACGGTGGCTCAGTGGTTAGCACTGTATGATGGCTCAGTGGTTAGCACTGTAGTTTTGCAGTCCTGGGGTCCTTTGTTCAAATCCCACCAAGGACAACATCTGCAAGGAGTTTGTATGTTCTCCCCGTGTTTGTGTGGGCTTCCTCCGGGTTCTCCGGTTTACCGCCACACTCCAAAGACATGCTGATAGGGGACTTAGATTGTGAGCCCCATCAGTGATAATGTCTGTAAAGTGCTGCGGAATTAATGGCGCTATATAAATGAGTAAAATAAATAAATTGTAATAGCTGCTGTGGTAAATTACTATAGTGGCCACAACGCAAAAAGTAGAAAAAGAGCGCATGTGGATTCATTGTGATCATGCAGTCACACCACAGCATCTAACATGTTAACTGATCTGACACAAGGAATCATAATTACTTTATCTGCTGTGAGACAGTGAGAGTATGTGTATTGAATGGGGTGTATATTTTACCTAGGTACTTTGCTGACTGGTATAAGGGAAATGTGTGGCTTTGTAGACCTAGTTGTAGAGAAAGGTCACTACACCTTACATTCAGTACACACTTGCAGCTCAGGCTTGAAATCACTCAGGTGTTAATTAGGAGACCAGAAGTAGGTGTCTGCGAACACAGACAGAGAGCTCGCTTAGTCTGGACAAGGAGTCCAGGCACAAGAAGGAGTCTCCAGGAGTATGAGCTGTCTCAGTCTGGGTGCTCGATGTACCCCGGACACAGGAGTAGTCTCTGTGAGAATCCATGCGGATAGCTGCTGAATAGGAGGGGAGCTCTCTCAAGTCTGGACGTTGGATATGCCTTCAGACACAAAGAGGAGACTCTGTGAAACTCCATGCTGGTAAATGCTGAACATATGTGTTGTTTTGGGGACAGGCTGTTAGAGTCTGGTCCCGGATAGAGAGGGAAATCTATCTAAGTGTAGTAAGTGGCTGGACAAGCCCAGGGCTTATGTTTATGATTTGGTTTTGCTTATGTTCTGTTTGCTGTGGACTTTAATAAAACTGGTTGCGGCCAGTTTTTACCAGAACTGCTGTCTGTGAATGAACTGTTTCCATGCCACTCCGTCTACTCGGACGGCGATCCCAGAGCTATATCCCCTGAAAAGCTTACAATTGGTGCTAGAATGTGCGGGCAGCACAGTGGCTTAGGGACAGCAATAAAGAAGAAAAGTCTGTTGAAGCAGCAGCAGAGAAAAAAAAGTGTGTCAGAAAAAACGTCTGTTGGAGCAGTCTTAAAGAGACAGTGGCCCTAATAGAGTTTGCAGGAAAAAAAAAAAAAAGTGTCTGCGCAGCAAAGCTGAAATTGCTGTGGAAAAGACTGTGGAGTGTGTATGTCTTGAGTGAAGACTGCCGTTGTTAAGACAGAGAAGTCTGACAGTATGGATCACAGCCTGGAGAGGCTGAATAAACAAATGGCGCAAGTTAATGTGCAACATAAGACTGCCGTTGTTGAGACAGAGAAGTCTGACAGCATGGATGACAGTATGAAGGAGCTCACTAAGTACATGGAGCGGCAGCGCCTGCAGCACCTGCAGAGCATGCAGCGGGCCCAGCAGAGGTGGCAGCAGCAGCTACAGGAGACTCACCGGTTGTTTTTTGAGCAGGTTGCAGCACTACAAAAGACTTGCAGCGCATCGTCCCAAAGTAATGTTGCAAAGTCACCTGCATTGTCCGCTGTAAAGAAGGCGGTAAGACGGACACTGAAAAAGATGACGCCTCATGACGATGTGGAGGCATATCTCACTATATTTGAGGGACTGGCAGAGAAGGAGAACCTGCCACTATCTGAATGGGCCATGATGGTCGCACCCTATCTGACTGGAGAACCCCAAAGGGCCTATGCTGACCTAAGCGAGCAGGACAGCAGAGACTATGCCAAGCTGAAAACGGAGATTCTTGCCCGGCTGGGTGTTATGGTGGCAGTCCGTGCCAGGGGAGTCCATGACTGGAGATGCAGTTGAGAGTCTGCTGTCGGCAACCCTGTTCATGGGGTCAAGGAGGTGATAGTGGACCGCTACACCCGCGCACGTCCTCCTGAGGTACAGCCGGAGGTCGGACAACGAGACCACCAGGACGCCACTCGTCTGGTCAGCCTGAGGGAGAGGGCCTTCGCTACCAAAGACTGCCTCCGTGACCAGCCGTCTGAGAGGTCGTCACTTCAGAGTTCCTGGACGCCGAACTCTCCCGGTAAGAGCGTTCCAGTTGTTGGGGACATGGGGTGTGCTGATAAGCGGGTTCAGGCCCGAGGAGACATATGGGTGGGAAAGTGTGATGGACAGTGTTGGAGATGTCGTGAAATTGCAGCCAACTGTCCAATAGAGGGGGAGCCTATGTGTTGTGATGTTGGCGGATCCCTCTCTCCCTGCGCAGAGCCTGTGTGTGTGTCCACCTCAGCCGAAGAGACTGGACCACAGGTGTCCCCGGGGGTTGTAAATGACTGCCCAGCACAGGCCCTCTTGGACTCAGAGAGTCCAGTGACTTCCGTATTTGACAGCCTGATTGATAGGGACTTCATCCCTGATAAACACCTGAGTGTGGTGTGCGTCCATGGAGACACCAAAGTCTACCCAGAGACTGTCGTGGACTTGATCCCCAAACGCGGGGAGGTTTCATGTGAAGTGGGGGTAGTGAAG
This sequence comes from Oophaga sylvatica, assembly GCA_033576555.1. Lineage (NCBI taxonomy): Eukaryota > Metazoa > Chordata > Amphibia > Anura > Dendrobatidae > Oophaga > Oophaga sylvatica. Next base: position 496,606,277 of record JARQOD010000003.1, on the reverse strand, counting down.
AACCTGGTGCACCCCGTTATATTGGGTAATGACTTTCCCCGGTCTAAGGATCTCTGGGGGAAAAATGTTTCTGATGGACAGTGTGATGAAGCTCCTACTGAGGGTGCGCAGTCCCGAGGGGCGGAACACAATGCTAATGGGCCGTTAAACTTATGTAATGATAATGATGATGATGATGATGATGATGATAATGATGATGACCATGATAATGATGCTGATGCTGATAATGATAATGATGATGATCATGATAGTGATGATGATACTGATCATAATCATGATAATGATATTGATAATGATGATGACTGTGATAGAGATGAAATTCCTTTGCATGTGATGGTGGGAGACGAGGATGGTGGTTCTCGGGAACCGAGTGTCCCTGACTTACCTGTGTCCTGTGACAATTTTGAGAGTGAGCCGTGGCGAGACCCCACTCTTAAAACGGCACAGGAAAATATAAGGGTTCTAAATGAGGTTTCCCAAGAGCCTGGCTCTGAGGAGAGGTTTCCTCATGTTGCCATAAACAATAACCTGTTGTATGGGGACACTGAAGTCCAGGGAGAGGTCGTGAGCCAGCTCCTAGTACCTGAGCTATATGGAAGTATAGTGCTGGGGTTGTCACATAGTCACATACTTGAGGGACCACCTGAGGGAAACCAGGGACCAGATGGTGAAGTTAATGTTGTGGATGACATGTTAACTAAGGTTCCAGATCAAGATGTGAATGAGAATGAATTGTATAACCCTGAAAGTGAGCAGGATGTGAATGAAAATGAAGTGTATAACCCTGAAAGTGAGCCGGATGTGGCTGAGAAAAAGGGGTCAGACAGGGATAGTGGTAGTGATAGTGAATCATCTGATGACAATCAAGCAACCAGTGCAAATGAGGAAGGCATGGTAGCAGAGGAGGTTGAGAGTCCTGAGAGGAAGGCTGATGCTGACCTTGCAGCCGGACAGAAGATGGCATCTGAAGATGTTTTACAGTTGGCCGGTTCCCTGGCGAAGACTAGGGTGAAAGGAGGAGAGCTGAGCTTTAAAGGCAGGACTCTGAAACTGAACGCAGCCCAAGTAGATGCTGTTGGAAATGTGAAGTTACCAAGGTATGGTGTGGATCTGCATCGTGCCAAGGACTCTGAGGGAGATGCTGCAGAGGTGGAAAAAGCCATAGAAGTGGTAGTCACCAAGCCAGATGCCTCATCAGAAGCTGAGGTCTCAAGTGAAGCTGTGAGGAACAAGACTGAAGATATGGGGACTGACTCTGTCCAGGAATCTGTTTCTGCCGAAGACAGCGGCGCGGACGGGTTACGGTCTGGATCAGTAGCTGCAACTCGTGAAGCTCAGGCTGGAAGTTCGGCGCCCGGAGCCCCAGCAGTGTTCCCGAGTGACACCAAGGATCTGGATAAATCACAAGATGAGATTTTGAGACATCAGGCTGGCATTGGTGAGCTCAAGCGCACTTTCATGGAGTCTACATCAGGGCCACGTCCCAACAAATGGGAAAAGCGATGTGTCACTCCGTTGCCGCTGCAGACACCCGGGAGCCCAGATGGGATGCAGAACGTGGTGGAAGAGAAGAGCCAGGTGGGTTCTGAGTATACAGATGCAGCTATCAAGGAGAACTTGAAGATTGAAATAAATGGAGATATTGGATACCATAAAGATGTGCTAAAGAAGGTTCAGGGGGAATTAGAGAAAGGTGAAAAACCCCCTATACCTCCTGTGATAGTTGGTGACACATGGTCAGTGCACCAAAAACAGGAAATACGAGAGTTTCTGAGGAAGAGTCAGCAGAAGTGTTCTGATGTGCCGGGTCGTACTGCTCTGGCCAGGCACTATATCGAAACTGAGCCCAGCCCTAAGGTCAAGATGAAACCGTGCAGGATACCCGAGGCCCGCAGAGAGCATAGGCCTGGGAGGGTACAGGGTAGTGCGGATGCTTCAGATGAAGAGAAAGCTGATGTTGGCTATGGCTCAGGTGAAGAGACAGATGACAGTAGTGAAGATGAAGCTGATGAGGGCCATGACTGGTCCAGAGTTCACTGTCTCTTTTGGATTGTTGACCAGCCCTCCGTTCTGGATGACCAGCCCTCCGGTCTGGAGAAGAGGGGGGGATATGTGAGACAGTGAGAGTATGTGTATTGAATGGGGTGTATATTTTACCTAGGTACTTTGCTGACTGGTATAAGGGAAATGTGTGGCTTTGTAGACCTAGTGGTAGAGAAAGGTCACTACACCTTACATTCAGTACACACTTGCAGCTCAGGCCTGAAACCACTCAGGTGTTAATTAGGAGACCAGAAGTAGGTGTCTGCGAACACAGACAGAGAGCTCGCTTAGTCTGGACAAGGAGTCCAGGCACAAGAAGGAGTCTCCAGGAGTATGAGCTGTCTCAGTCTGGGTGCTCGATGTACCCCGGACACAGGAGTAGTCTCTGTGAGAATCCATGCGGATAGCTGCTGAATAGGAGGGGAGCTCTCTCAAGTCTGGACGTTGGATATGCCTTCAGACACAAAGAGGAGACTCTGTGAAACTCCATGCTGGTAAATGCTGAACATATGTGTTGTTTTGGGGACAGGCTGTTAGAGTCTGGTCCCGGATAGAGAGGGAAATCTATCTAAGTGTAGTAAGTGGCTGGACAAGCCCAGGGCTTATGTTTATGATTTGGTTTTGCTTATGTTCTGTTTGCTGTGGACTTTAATAAAACTGGTTGCGGCCAGTTTTTACCAGAACTGCTGTCTGTGAATGAACTGTTTCCGTGCCACTCCGTCTACCCGGACGGCGATCCCAGAGCTATATCCCCTGAAAAGCTTACACTGCACAGACATTGACCCCGCAGCACGCTGCTTGCAGCAAACTTGTTCTGAGCAGCTATGCTTTGTGCATTGTCAGGTTTTTTTTTTTTTTTTTTGTAACACATCTAATACATCAAGATTTCGCTTTGTTGAGCAAGAGTTTATGAGAAGGTACAATTTTGGTTGGTATATTGAGCTCATTTTTATTTTGGTGTTTCTTGATTAACTTTGTATTTGTATTTACCAATGACATTGTTACATCCATGTAAGTATATTGGATATAACAGCGTGTGCACTTTTTGTTTAGTGATCACTAGAATGCTTCCAGTATTTAAAGATTTGTGTACAGATTTTACAATACCGACTGATTAAACCTGATGAAGTTGGTGTATTTACTTTTAAAAAAAACAACCTAAAAATAAAATTATGTAGCCATCCTGGCATGGATTTTTTAAAGTCTTTGGTGTTTTCATTTCGATATCAGAATTATACAGCCATTCTAATATGAATTTTTAAAGTAAGTACACCAGCATCATCACATCCAAGTGATCTATTTAAGAATATATTCAGTTTGTATTGTGAAATCTGGTGAAAGATTTGTTTTCATCTCATGCGGTAGCACCATATTGGGTTGCATTTATTTTAGGTTAATTATTATAAAATTAAATAAAAAAGTGTTCTGCAGCCACTGGTAAAAGATGAGGCATCCACCCACTTCATTCACTCTCCTGCCTGCTAAAGTACACCAAAGTAAGCAGCCAATAGTCAACTGATCCTGGTGTTGGCTGCTGGCGGAAATACTGGAGCTGCACACTACAGATCTGGCAATGTCATAGTGGCTGTGGCGGGTACTGCACATCTGCACTCTACTCAAATCACTAGGGGACGGATGTGCATTACCTGGTTTGACCACTATACTATTGACAGAGCTCTGCTGTGCAGTTGTGCAACTGGGCACATCCAGCTGCCAACAGTATTGGGTGCTGCACCCTCACAATCACATATTGATGATGTATTCTAAGGATACGCCATGAATGTAATGACGAGTCCCTGGCAGCCCCAATAACCACAGAGAAAAGATGGCCGTCTTTTTGGTAACTGTTGGTGCTAGCGCAGCTCAGGACTGCAGCAGAAGTGGTTATTGCCTATGGGGCAATGTACTAGCAGAGGTTTCAATCTTAATGAAAACTGTAATTGCAGATGACACCCTTCACAGTTTCCCATGTCCGACTATTCTGTCCCCGGGGTCTGTAGCTGCAAAAATGGCTCTGTGAGATGCTGGATCTCTTTAACTTACTTACAAATGGCGACGGTCGCAGATAGCTTAACTCAGCTGCCGGCACACATGTTATGAAGAATCCAGAAGAGACTTTGATTTCTTTAAGAATTCTTGTTGAATGCATACAAACAGCAGCAGGTAAAAAAAACTTTCTTCAAACAGACTGAAAAAACATGTGATTCTGATAAAACCAAGATGGAGAATGAAACACAGGAGAAAGAAGAAGGAAATGACATCATACCAGAAGAGGGAGACAGAGAGACAGAAGGGAAAAACTTGATGGAAAGGGAGGATTTCAGCTATGCAAACACAGGGACACATAGCAACAGTAAACAATATGAGAGACTGCAATACAACATGTAAAATACACAGGACAGTCTGTAAAATGTCTCATTCATGGGAGGTAACACTCCCCGTCTGAAATCTATAGATTTCATAATTTTTATGATGTCCACTGGAGATGTCACTGTAGACCTGAAAGACATAAAGGAGAAACACAACATGCGGAAATAAACTGTAACAGTTGTAAGTCCAATTCTTGTTTGATGACGTGAAGTCCTCAATGGTTGGATAAACCAAGTTATGGGAGAACCCATCTTCAGATTGGGGAAGCTGCAACATGCAAACACCTCCACCAACCCAAACAATCCAAAGATGAAAGTTCAAGTTCACAAGGGAAAGTTCAAAGTTCATTCGGATGCTGATAGTTCTGCGTACTAGCACGGCAGTAGCATGCAGAGACATGCTCCCTGCCGTGGCAGAGTCCAGAGACAAAGTTAAGATCATGTGACTCCTGCTCGAAGGAGCCAGCAGATGATTAACCTGAAATGGATGTCAGCAGATACGATGGCTGACCAGCTGAAAGGATTTCCAGGGTAAAGAGATCTCAGCTTCTGTACCTTTTTGCCGGCTTCTGAAGTGCTCGGAGAGGCTCCTGCAGCTGTAGTCCTCGTAGACATGTCATAGGAAAGGTAGACTTGTCTCTTGATGACGGTTGAAGGAGTCTTTACAGAACTACGGGGCAGGACTTGTTGTAAGGCTTTTAGAGACTTCTTCGCCGTCTCCCATCTTTGCTGTCTCTGAGATGGTAACATAGTGTTCCCGTTGATATCCTGAGTAGCAAGCTGTCTCAGTGGTACCCTGCCTAGAACTGCGATGTGTGTCTTAAACCTGAGAGGACCGTGGATGCTGTTTTCAACAGGCGAGGCTCCTTGTTCGAAAGCAAGTTCATCACAGGATGACGCTTGGGAAGTAAATGTGTCTTGTTCGACATCCGGCAGTGTGTTGAGGCTACGTTGCATGGGGAGAATGCTAGCACCATCGATAAAAGGTAAGTTGTTGAGAGAGGGGCTCTCGCTCTGAGCACTGAAGTCTAACACGGCTTCTGCTTGACCAGGCTTGTGATGGAGATAAGCATCAAAGGTTGGGAACTTAGCAGTCACTTGCCACGGATCCCTTGGCAACTTAGTCTTTGCTGGAAGAGAAGGTGAGGGAGCTACCCAGCTGTTATAGTTGTCTTTTTTGGGTTTGATGCTCATGACCCTGATGATCACCTTGTCTCCCTCTGTAGGTAGTGAGTTGTTGTCCTTGGTTGAAGGATCGAATGCTGTTATCTCGAGGTTGTAGTCTCGAGGATAAAGCGGACTTGAATTATCAGATGGCTGTCGCTGACACTTAGTGTCATTTGACTTCTCCTTCATCCATTGGTGACGTGAGTATGACAGGGGGGACGAGTCATTGTCATCTGACATGATAACGGTTTTGTAAGAGGAGATGTGCCCAAGGTGTAGGGATAGACGTCTCCTTTTAAGTCAAACAAGTCGAAGAGTTCTGACCTGGCTAATGATTTGTTCCTCTGGTCATCCAGGCTAACGTACACCTTGACAGCTTTCTCTGGATGGCCCTTGGGATACACCCATGACAGGCAAATCTTCGCGCAGGACTTGTCTCGAAGACCTTCTCCACAGACGTCGGTGCATGAGGAAGATACCACAACATGGCTTGTCGCTTGGTCTGTACTCTCCCTGCCATGGCTTGTGGTGGGAGAAGGTGAAGACGCAGAGTCAGGCTGTGATGGATGGAGTGCCTGTACGTGGTCTTCGTTGTCACACTCTAGACACTTGATAGGGATGACACAGTCCTTAGCAAGATGTTCGGTAGAGGCTCAGCACCTGAAGCATACTCCAAACTTCTTCAGGAGCTCCTTTCGTTCTTGAAGGGGCTTCTTCCTGAAGTCGATGCACTTCTTCAGGGGATGTGGCAGTTTGTGAATTGGACACTGGCGATTAGGATTCTCAACCTTCTCACCTTTGTCGCTCTTATCTTGTGATACTGAAGGTGCCGGAAGAACATCAGTCTTCTTGATGGACATTGGAGTTTGGTGGTTCCTGTAGTTAAGATGTGGACTGTCGTGTTTAGTAGATGAAGCAGGGTCGATGTGTTCTCCATTGGAAAAACTTGGATCGGTCTTACACTCTGCAATATTTTCGATGAACTCGCAGAAGTAGGAAAATGGAGGGAAGGAGACTTGGTTTTCTCTTTTGTATTTTGATCCAAGCATGGCCCACTTATTTTGGATATTGGGCGGCAGCTGTCACGCTGTATAGCAGATATATATATGTGATGACAGTAATCTATATCAAAAGGGCAACATACTATATAACATGCGCATAGATATATGATAACATAGAATTACCTGACAGAAAGTCCAGTGGGTCAATATGGAATCCGTTATACGCTGTCTCCGGCTAGAGGGTGACCGGGGTCTATGCTGACCCTAAACTGGGGTCCTAACTAATCCCTCTACCTGGAGGTACTGTTAAAGGTACAGAGGTCCAGGCCACCAGCGTAAACCCTGTCTCCTATCAATCCCTGCCAACTGTAATCTAGTCCTAAGAAGGACCCTGATTACCACCAAAGGGAATGAACAGGTAACGGTTAATGAACAGAAAGACATACAAGAAAGAAAAGAAATAAAGTAAATAAAGTCTTACATACAACACTCACACACAGTAGGAACACCTAAGGTCTCAGAGATAAACTATAAGCTATAAGAGTAAAAGCAACTAAGGAACTCTTAGCTTAAGTATTCTCAGAACCGATCCAGTCTGCTAGACTACATGAATGCTTTCACCGGCATCTAACAAGCAGACTGGCAGGTATATGAAGGAATCTAATTAGAACATAATCAAAAGCAGCCGGGCGAGGCTGGACCTAGTCTTAGCAAAGAGCTAGGTAAAATTAACTCCCTCATTACCAAACACAAAGAAACAGCAACTCAGCTGTGAGAAGTCAGAGTGTGTAATCGCGACGATCCTTGTGGCGATACACCCATGACAGTACCCCCCCTCTACGAGGGGACTCCGGACCCTCAGGGCCAGGTCTGCCCGGGTGAGTTGTGTGAAAGGTCCGAACCAATCGATCTGCGTTAACATCAGACGCAGGGACCCACGTCCTCTCCACAGGACCATACCCCTCCAATGAACCAAGTACTGAAGGGATCGGCGACTGAGACGTGAGTCAATGATTTTCGACCCATGAAATTCCACGTTATCATTGACCACCACTGAAGGCGGAGGTAGAGGTGACGGTATGACTGGTGCCACATACTTTTTAAGTAATGACTTGTGAAACACATTATGAATTTTAAACGTAGGAGGGAGGTCCAGACGAAATGCCACAGGATTAATTATGGAACTGATCCTGTACGGCCCGATGAATCTGGGACCCAACCTCCAGGAGGAAACTTTAAGTTTTATATTCCTGGTAGACAACCAAACTAGATCGTTCACCTTCAGATCTAGACCAGAAACTCTCCCCCTATCAGCCATCCGTTTGTAACGGTTCCCCGTAACCTTCAGTCTTAACCGATCTGGAACTATCAGTCTCCCTGGAAGTCCCACCGGGGCGTCCCCCTGAGCCCCCCAATACCTCCCCCTCAAGCTCAGAGCACACAGCTGACACTACAACTCCCTCTTGAGGAATAGGAACCGGATCATCCGTCTTCCGGCCCCTGGGAAAGTACGAGATAAGGCATCAGGAAGCAACTTTATTGAGCAGTCATATGCGCGATGAGGAGGTAACTCTTTACACCCCTCCTCTGAGAACATCTCCCAAAGTCCTCCAGAAAAGGAGACAAAGTCCTAGGCACAACCGCACCGATGACCGTGCTCATGCAGTTATTCCTGCAAAATTCACCCCACTGGCTTATCTTTCTGGATTGCCAATCAATCACTGGGTTATGTTTAGCCAACCAAGGAAGTCCCAACACAATAGGAGTAGGTAGACCCTCCAACACATAACAAGACAATTGCTCTTTATGTCTTGCCCCTACTCGAAGATCTATGTTATGAACAGCTTGTACCAAGCTACCTTGACCGAGAGGTCTAGAATCAATAGAGACTATAGGGACCGGTTTGTCCAATACACTCAGTTGCATACCATGCACCTGGGCAAACCGAGCGTCCACCAGATTAGCCCCGGACCCACTATCAAGAAAAACAGAAATCCTCTCAGTTCTAGTACCAATCACCACCTCCGCAGGCACGAGAAACTGAGAGGGATTTGGGGACGAAATACACACTCCCAGGTTAACTCCTTTGCTCAAAGAGGCCCGGGATGGACACCCCCCAACAAAATGTCCCTCTCTCCCGCAAAAGAAACACCTTCTAGTCTTGCGGTGCACCGCCAATTCCCTCCTACAAAAAGATGTCCCTCCCAACTGCATGGGTTCCTCAGAACAGACCAGGGGAACCTCAGTATAAGGGACTTTAGTAGTAGGTGGAGTCATCACGGGAGGCGGAGTTACCTCGCGTCTTCCCCGAAGTCGTCTATCAATGCGAATAGCGAGGGCCATAGCAGCCTCCAGTGATGGAGGAGAATCATACTGAGCCAACACATCTTTTAATTTGTCAGACAACCCTTGACAAAACTGGCTCCTAAGAGCTGGGTCATTCCACTGAGTATCTGTTGCCCATCTACGGAACTCAGAAGAATATTCCTCCGCTGGACGATTTCCTTGCCGTATTTTACGTAACTTTGTTTCAGCAAGGGAAACTCGATCCGGATCATCATATACCAGACCCAGGGCAGTAAAAAATCGATCCACTGACTGGAGATCTGGGGAGCCTGGAGGAATAGAGAACGCCCAAGATTGAGGGTCCCCTTGTAAGAGCGAGATAACAATTCCCACCCTCTGCTCTTCACTCCCAGATGACCGAGGCCGCAGCCGAAAGTACAATTTACATGCCTCCCGGAAAGTAAAAAATTTGTCCCGCCCACCAGTGAACCTGTCCGGAAGAGCAACCTTAGGTTCAGATCTGGTTTGCTCCGGGGGGAACAAAACCTTGGACTTAATGTCTGCAAACTCCATGGACAACCCCTGCAACTGCCGGGCCAGCTGGGCTACTGGATCCATGACAGCTGGAGAGAATCTTTAGTATGGCCGGTGAAAATGTCACGCTGTATAGCAGATATATATATGTGATGACAGTAATCTATATCAAAAGGGCAACATACTATATAACATGCGCATAGATATATGATAACATAGAATTACCTGACAGAAAGTCCAGTGGGTCAATACGGAATCCGTTATACGCTGTCTCCGGCTAGAGGGTGACCGGGGTCTATGCTGACCCTAAACTGGGGTCCTAACTAATCCCTCTACCTGGAGGTACTGTTAAAGGTACAGAGGTCCAGGCCACCAGCGTAAACCCTGTCTCCTATCAATCCCTGCCAACTGTAATCTAGTCCTAAGAAGGACCCTGATTACCACCAAAGGGAATGAACAGGTAACGGTTAATGAACAGAAAGACATACAAGAAAGAAAAGAAATAAAGTAAATAAAGTCTTACATACAACACTCACACACAGTAGGAACACCTAAGGTCTCAGAGATAAACTATAAGCTATAAGAGTAAAAGCAACTAAGGAACTCTTAGCTTAAGTATTCTCAGAACCGATCCAGTCTGCTAGACTACATGAATGCTTTCACCGGCATCTAACAAGCAGACTGGCAGGTATATGAAGGAATCTAATTAGAACATAATCAAAAGCAGCCGGGCGAGGCTGGACCTAGTCTTAGCAAAGAGCTAGGTAAAATTAACTCCCTCATTACCAAACACAAAGAAACAGCAACTCAGCTGTGAGAAGTCAGAGAGTGTAATCGCGACGATCCTTGTGGCGATACACCCATGACAGCAGCTTGGAAACTATTGGGGTTACCCCATGAGTAGTGTCCAGGTAGCTGAGGCCAGGAAGGTATGGGTCTGCTTTGGCCAGCTGAAGCTCTAACAGGAGGTCGCTGAGCTCTTGGAACCTTGTACTGTCCTTATTAGATACCTTTGGAAAATCCTCTAGTCGTTTGAACAGGGCCCTTTCTATGACCTCATGACTGCCATAGCTTCTTTCTAGCCTCTTCCATGCAGCGGTGAGACCCGCGATGGGATTACTGATGTGGACAGATTTAAGTCTCTTGACCCGATCTGTGGATTGTGATACCTGATTAGCAGGTCTAGCTCTTCAGCGGCGGTGATGCCGAGGTCACTGATTGTGGTTTCAAAGGTACACTTCCAACCCCTGAAGTTCTCAGGTTTATCATCAAACTCTGTAAGACCGGTCTTAGATCACGCCGAATCATGTACTTTGCAAGGCCAGTCATATCAGCATTCTCCGATTTTGGAAGGACAGATGCTGGCTGGATAGCATTGCTCATACAGTCTGTGCTTTGACCTGGGAATGCAGGTACATATGGGGCAGCATAGGCGTTCAGTCTATTAACTGGCCTAATGAACTTAGTTTATACCACACATGGGACCGGAATTGTGTGATTGACCGGAGTGCGGCGACTTGCCTGCATATTGGCCTGCACGTAGGTTTCTGAGTATAAGATTTGGTGAGGTGCAGGTTTACGGTACATTTCGGTGCACAGAGGAGGATCAGGATGCAAGGTTGGCAGCGTATTGTAATTGTACTGACCTTGGGTGCAGGATGTGGATAAACACTCTGTTTACTGTTGTCTCAGGGGAGCATCTGTGTGGTCAGGAAGGATTGCAGGAGCAGGAATAGCGCTGTGTTGGCTTTGTACATAGTCTCTAGTACGCTTAAGAGGGTCTTCAGTATCAAAACCCTGATGTCTCAGGGGAGCATCTGTGTGGTCAGGAAGGATTGCAGGAGCAGGGATAGCGCTGTGTTGGCTTTGTACGTAGTCTCTAGTACGCTTAAGAGGGTCTTCAGTATCAAAACCACTTAAACTGATGCTGTCTCTTTGTCTCCCACTGATGGCTTGTTCCAGGACATTTAACTTTGCCATGGCTATGGCGTGTTGGCGTTCCTTCTTTAGGGCCTCTAGGGCAGCTTGTATTTTAGTGGCCTCAGTTTTCATCTGTTTCCTTTTGAGCAAAGGCAGCTTGTATTTTAGTGGCCTCAGCTTCCGCACGTGCTTTTATGAGCTGTTCGCTGAGGGTTGAGGATTTTGAAGAGCGTGACTTAGATGTTCGCTTTGACTGTCTGGTCGAGCCAGAAATGCAAGATGACATCTCGGCTATTAGCGCGATTCTTGCCTCTGTTTTGGCTTTTATATCGCGCACCACGCTTTCTCTCTCAGAGTTAAGTTTTTGGAAGGCTTGCAGCTCTTTGCAGGTAACTGATGGGTTAAGTCTTAACACTGCGATATACTGATTTGTTATTTTTGCATAACATTGATAATCTGAACACAATTGTGCAAGAGCTCCCTCCGGTGGTCATTGGAGAGAAGTAGGCTGAGACAGGCTATTTATGTGGCTTAACAGTTTTTGCCATAGCTCTGCTGTTGCGTGGAGAACATCATGTTTACTGGATTCTAGATTCTCCCTTATTTTCCATGTTGGCTTTGTGAGACGTCTAGCCTTCTCACTAAATGGTGGATCAGGGTCTATGCACTCTTCCTCTGACAATGGGTCTGGCAGAGACTGTGTAGTCATTCCTTCAGCCATCCTGATTCACAGGGAGAAGGGGAGCTGTATAGACTCTTATATGTTGAGAGCGGATGCTCTGCAGGAAGTTCTGTAGCTTTATAGAAGCTGTGGGTTTTACAGATGAATCTGAAAAGTCTTTTTTACTATTCTGTCCCCGGGGCCTGTGGCTGTAACTATGGCTCTGTGAGATGCTGGATCTCTTTACCTTACTTACAATTGGCGACGGTCGCAGATAGCTTAACTCAGCTGCCGGCACACATGTTATGAAGAATCCAGAAGGGACTTTGATTTCTTTAAGAATTCTTGTTGAATGCATACAAACAGCAGCAGGTTAAAAAGACTTTCTTCAGACAGACTGAAAACACATGTGATTCTGATAAAACCAAGATGGAGAATGAAACACAAGAGAAAGAAGAAGGAAATTACATCATGCCCAGAAGAGGGAGACCGAGAGACAGAAGGGACAAACTTGATGGAAAGGGAGGATTTCAGCTATGCAAACACAGGGACACATAGCAACAGTAAACAATATGAGAGACTGCAATACAACATGTAAAATACACAGGACAGTCTGTAAAATGTCTCATTCATGGGACATAACACCGACAGACATAGCTTCTCACATTCTGGGCCACGATGCCTGGTCAGGCCATTTGTCTCCTGAATAACATTCATCGGTCTCATAGGCATATGAGACTACAGGTCGTACCGTCAAAAGAAACTAGTGGGCCTGGTATAATATGTGGCCCTTAGTGTTGGTAGTTTGTTCAGGATTTTGTTCCGTGTTGCATTACAGTGACTAATGTCAGATATTAACATGCAAATAATAATTTATTCATTTTAGTTGAAAAAATAGAAAGTGCCTGGGTTAATGTAAAGCATCCTTCCGATTCCATCATTCCTAAAAGCCCTGTACTATGGCTTGCAAGCAGTAAACCCGAGTACAGAATGCTGCTGCTATGGAAACTGGAAGGCCCGGCCGACATATTCAATTTTAATGGTGTTTCGCAATTAGCTGCGAAATGTCAAACATTTCTCCAACAGCTTGTAGAGGAGACACTAGCAATGTACTCAATATATCGAAAACATTCAGTCCTATGCAAATTTCCCCTTAAGCGCTGCATTCCTGCTGTTCACTTTGTTTTTAGGTGTTTGTTTCACCATTCAACACAGATGTATTGTTTTCCTGAAATTTTGCAATTTTCTCAGTTACTATCCAAGACAAGGTTAGTAGTATTAATAATAGTAATCTTTTATGTCTGAATGTAGGACTTAGTCACGCACATGTTTTTCTTGTTCGTGTACTGTATATTTTAGAAACAGACAGAACGTGGACCCATACAATTTGACCCATACAAGTGGTCTCTTGCAAGTGGTCCCTTACAAGTGGACCCATAGAAGTGGTCCCTTACAAGTGGTCCCATACAAGTGGACCCATAGAAGTGGTCCCTTACAAGTGGACTCATACTAGTGGACCCTTACAAGTGGACCCATACAAGTGGACCCATACAAGTGGTCCCTTACAAGTGGCCCCACACAAGTGGTCCCATACGAGTGGTCCCTTACGAGTGGTCCCATACAAGTGGACCCATAAAAGTGGTCCCTTACCAGTGGAGCCATACAAGTGGTCCCTTACAAGTGGAGCCATACAAGTGGTCCCTTACAAGTGGACCCATACAAGTGGTCACTTACAAGTGGACCCATACAAGTGGTCCCTTACAAGTGGAGCCATACAAGTGGTCCCTTACAAGTGGACCCATACAAGTGGTCACTTACAAGTGGACCCATACAAGTGGTCACTTACAAGTGGACCCATACAAGTGGTCCCTTACAAGTGGACTCATACTAGTGGACCCTTACAAGTGGACCCATAACAAGTGGACCCATACAAGTGGACCCTTACAAGTGGACCCATACAAGTGGACCCATACAAGTGGTCCCTTACAAGTGGCCCCACACAAGTGGTCCCATACGAGTGGTCCCTTACGAGTGGTCCCATACAAGTGGACCCATAAAAGTGGTCCCTTACCAGTGGAGCCATACAAGTGGTCCCTTACAAGTGGAGCCATACAAGTGGTCCCTTACAAGTGGACCCATACAAGTGGTCACTTACAAGTGGACCCATACAAGTGGACCCTTACAAGTGGACCCATACAAGTGGACCCATACAAGTGGTCCCTTACAAGTGGCCCCACACAAGTGGTCCCATACAAGTGGTCCCTTACGAGTGGTCCCATACAAGTGGACCCATAAAAGTGGTCCCTTACCAGTGGAGCCATACAAGTGGTCCCTTACAAGTGGAGCCATACAAGTGGTCCCTTACATGTGGACCCATACAAGTGGTCACTTACAAGTGGACCCATACAAGTGGTCCCTTACAAGTGGAGCCATACAAGTGGTCCCTTACAAGTGGACCCATACAAGTTGTCACTTACAAGTGGACCCATACAAGTGGTCCCTTACAAGTGGACCCATACAAGTAGACCCAAACACATCCGTTTTTCTGTTTTCTCACCAGTGCGCTTTCGTTCTGTGTTTGCCAATCATACATTTCCATGCAAGTCTATGGGATTGAGCAAAAAAATGAATACAGAACAAAGCGGGTGCTTTTCATTTTTTCTTGATAAGTTGTTTTTGCAGTCACATTATCAGACATGATCATGTGAATAAAAATCCAGCAATTTTAATAATAAAAAAGATATACTTTATAAGTGACTGTGTAATACGATATATAAGGCAGAGAAAAAAATTGTGGGCGAATATAATTAAAGAGTCACATGCAAAGTCCAATTCATTTTCAAAATAGTCCTTGGTTTATGATTAGTTGGCCGGGATAGTGCTAACATTGCCTTTTTCACAACCTTTTTTATTTATAACGCCAATTATATCGTAGTACAGGTGATAAATAGCAAAGATTATTATTAGTGTATTAAAGGGATCAGTCGATTAGTCACCAAGTTGGGACTGTATTACTGCTCAGGTATTTGGTCAGAGGTTGCCCTAAGTCATAACCATTGCTCGTGCCGTTTCCTAGTATATGTAATGGAATGTGATTGCTTACTTTTGTTCTGTCTATTTTATATATAGTAAACCACCTCTTGGCAATATGGCGTCAGATTTCGATTCAGAAATGGACAGCACTGAAAGGCTGGCATTAGGAAGCACAGATACCTTATCCAATGGGCATAAGGCAGATCAAGAAGCTGCAAAACGTTTGGCAAAAAGGCTGTACAATCTGGATGGGTTCAAGAAAGCTGATGTGGCAAGGCACCTGGGGAAGAAGTACGTGTGGGTATTGTAAGAACTATATAAAAAGACCTGTTATCCAGTATCTGTCATGTGGTGAACGTCAGGACTTCATCTCCAATCAGTGTCGTACTTCAACAGTTAGTCTCCACCACATTTCTTCGTTTTTTGGTTTCATGCATGACATGACATTTTCAAATCGTTTTTCATTGAAATTCATTGAAAAAAAAATTGCCAATAAAAAAAAAAGCTTCTGTATGGGAAGGAAATTTGAACTGTTTTGCCATCTATGTAGAGTAGCATTCATACTCAGGATTAAAAAATAAAACAAATCACATTTTACTAAGAAAAATGGTCTACATATTCCACTTCTTTCACTAAGCACATTGGGGTTAACATGGCAAGATAATGTCAATTCCCTTTGAACAAGACAGTAGCAAAGATTTTTGGACCCTGTGCTGTGATAAGTCGGACCTGCGTTATTAACGTTATTGTCTGGGATTGAACAATTGGTGACCTATCTGTACATATGTCATTAATGTGAGATTGGAGAGGGGCCAAAACCTGACAGCTCTACCAATCCGCTGAAATATTTTTCATCGGTAACTGAATGTAAGCAATGTAGGCCGGACCTTGTTTAGTGTCTGCTGCTGAATGGGCCAAAATAGCAGCCACTAAACAATGAAAGGAGCTGCTTTCGGTTAGTGCCGGAGATGATTTCAGCTGATCGGTGAAGTTGAAGGTGTCCGATCTCCTCTGATCTCGTTTTCATGGCCTAGCCTATGGATAGATCATTTCCTTATTCAAAGCTTTATTGAAGGTTCTTAAAAAGGATACAGAAAACAAGATAAAATGTTGAGTTTATTAGGGGGGAAAAAGAACAACTTGCCGTAACTTTATCGCATGCAAATAAGGCAGGGCACTGAGGAGCAAGTAGGTTATTTAAGAAGTTTCTTGGGAGGCATAACCAAAGAATGATATATGCATTAAGATTATGTAGTAGCTCTCAGGTGGAGAAGATCCTACCTAAGGTGTTGTCTTTGGATTTGCTGACAAGTCATTCAAAATATAATTCAAATCGCAAGACTTCAGGTATACATGAGATGGGAAGACTAACCGGCCAGATTAGATCAAACTAGAAAAAAGAGGAAGGAGAGGTAGGCAGAAATCTAGAAAAGAGTATTGTTAGAGGTTTTGTGTAAGGAGGAGAGATTTAATCATTTTACCTATACAGATGATTGCTCAAAATGTGTCCAGTTTTCCCAGATTTCGGTGTGAGTTTCTATTCTCTCCTCAGACCATATCACCAGTTCTTCCATTCCTTGTATCTGGAAGATTTTGTTCAACTAATCTATAGTGGATAACAATTGAGTGGTTTTCCATAATCTAGGAATCACAGTCCTAGCTATATGTACAAGAAAATTCAGAAGGCTCTAGGCATTAGGAAGTGTTGGAAAAGAAAGTGTTTATCTGAGGGGTTCAGAAGAAGGATGGAGTAAGTCTGGGTTTCCTCAAATGTGTACAAAAGGGCCATCAGCATGAAAAGACCAGGAAGTATTAAGCGGTGTGGTTTTGCTTAAAATGAACAGCGTATGCTTGGGAGTGACGCTAGTGGGTGATCGGAGCATTCTCTATTAGAATCTAGAGTTTGGTTTCAATGTAATGCAACCAGTTGATAACTGGTCATTGCTGAGGCTGTGTAGAAGAATTGCAGGTCTGGTAAGTCTAGAATACCTTTACTTTTGATAAATGTACTCCTTGAAATTCTTTGATATGAATGTGTCCAAGTGAAATAAGGGAATAGTTGATATATTTATGAAAATGGAGCATGGGACAGGCTTGGGACAGTTTGAAATGAGTACAGGAGGAAATAGGTCTATTTTTATTATCTTCACACTGCAAAGCGAGGAGAAATTTTTACATTCCCATTTTGATAAATCCGCTTTGAATTGTCCCAGACTGAGGCAAAATTTAATGAAAACATATGGGTTGGGTTTGTGGAGAAATATAGTCCCAAATATCTGAATGATTTGGTATGCGAAATGACGGGGAAATTATGATGTAAGAGGCTGACAAGCTCTGGATCTAAAGTGAAATTCAGTGGGACAACTTTGAAAGATATGTTCATTTTGTAGTTACTGAGATGTGTAGGGCTGAGTAACATAGAGCAGTAAATTAACCACAATGGTGCTGCATTTCAGGTGTATGTTCCCAATTTAGACTCCCTGCACATCAATGCTGCCTATTGCTTGCAGGAAGTGTTCCATTACGAGGATGTAGAGCAGGGGTGATAAGACAGAGCCCTTTCTGGAGCCATTACCTATGGTAAAGGGGTAGATCTTAAGTCATTTATCATTATTTGTGCTTGCGGGTTTCTGTAAAGAGTCAAAATCCTTTCAAGCATGACTGAACCTAGACTCAACATCAACTATTATCCCAGACAACTACTTTAAAGCTCAACTCATTAAGCAATATTGTTAGAGCAGGTAACATAGAAACTGAAGATGTGAAGCTAATCTGATTACTCCTTGGGGTATGTGTAAGCGGCATCGGAAAAATAAATCTGCCTGAAAAAGTTCATCAAAAGTGCCTCGTAAAATGAGCATAATACACAGCAATGTCAAAACGACAGCGCTGTGCACATGTTCTGTCTTATGTAATGTCTTTTAACTACTTTAGGGTTAGGAAACCCTTGTGCGGTGACTTTGTCCATTCTCTAACCTGAGAGTACAGAGCAAAAGATGCCGGTGGCACAAGAATTACAGAAAAACTGTCAGCAAATCTGTTTCAGAATAACGACAGCCTGTATTTTTCGGAAGCGGCTTTGGCTAAAAAAAACTCAGCGGATGCGCCGATGTTTAAAAAACGCCCTGTGCACACGCCATTATTGACAAATTTATTTGTCTTATTTTTTTGTAGTAGAAGGCCACTTGCCTGAGGTAGCTTAGTATCTGGTCTGTCCTTGATATTAAAACCTGCTAAAAGCATTCCTTCTTTTCAATATCTAAAGGTCCAAAGCAAATAGCAAATAAAACTAAAAAAATTGACTTCACAGTACATTATACACAAGAATGCGTAGAAACATTCTTGATGACATGTATTACAATCTATATTTCGTGGCCAGCACAATACATCGCATGTCCACTATGATTTTATTTCATTATTTAGTCAAATTATCTATGTATCAGTATGAAGAAGGACAAATAAATAGCAGGACTACCAGGTAGTTATCAGGTAGCCTTCAATATAAGAAAATTAAAAGGCTTTCCTCGTATTCCTTGCAGAATTCGTCTCTCATCTTGCTAGGCCTCATGTATTTTCAACATTTCTCTGTCATGGTCCTTGTAGACCTGTCTAAACTTTGTGTGTAATTCCGTGTGACCTTAAGACAATCATTTTCCTTTTTAATTTTCAGTAATGAGTTCAGTAAGATGGTTGCAGAAGAGTATCTGAAATTTTTTGTCTTCACCGGACTGACTCTTGATCAAGCACTGAGGTATAGCATTTTTTTACTTTTTACGCTGATTAGATTGTACTCTGTGGAAATAACATTACATATCTTTATGGCTCAGGTTAATGTATTTGATTTGAATATGATGGTTTAGTATAAATCCAGTTGGCAACTGGGCTCTGTGGAAAAGGCTTTCAGATGTCATGTAGGAAAGGAAGAAAATACAAGTATTGCTATTGATTCACGAAGGCTAAGAAAACAAGTAAGACCAGAGAAATGAGCTGGAGTATAAGTTGATATGTATAGGAGCACGTTCATACTGTGGCCATTTAACAGACAAAAACCAAGACGAAAACAAAATGAGCATATACCTTGTAGTAGGTAAAGAAGTAAATAATAATAGTCCAAGTAAATAACATAGGGTACTTAGTTAACATTATTTTGATCAAAAAAGCATAAAAGCCATCCCATCGTGACAAGGTGTATCCAATCACCTTGTGTCATGTATACCAACTTATGCTCCAGCTCATTTCTTTGTTTTGACTGTATTTTCTTGTACTTTGTAAAAACAGAGGTGTGGCTCGCCCTTTCTGAGCTAGGCCTTTTTATATATAGCTTCCCATGGATAGGTGGCTGGATAGTTAAGGTACTGCCACTTAGTGATCTCGTTAGCGATCTCAATAACGACGCAAGCTAATGAGATCGTTTGTGAGATCTCTTTTAGGTCGCTAGTAGCTGCCAAACAGATCTCAGAAACGACACATCAGCGGTCAGCGATCTCTTTAACGACTTTGGCGGTCGTTAGGATCTGTCATTAGCATGTACTGAGCGCTTCTGATTCATAGGAATTTTCAGCATCGCTCCTGCTCTCTGCGTCCTGCTAGCCTGCTTTGCAACTTCTGCGATCCTCTCTGTGATGCAAAAGAGAACTTACAGATATTGCGATCCATTCCGTGACGCTAAACCCATATGCGTCACAAATGAGGTCGCTTGCAAAAGGTGCCAAACAGCGATATAGGCTCACCAGCGGGACGCCAACGATCAAAAAACGGTCCAGAACTCTAGTGAACGATCAACGAGATCACAGCAGGGGCCACATAGTTGCTACATGCCACACACAGCTAAGTCGCTAACGAGATTGCAAAATAGTGATCCCGTTTACGATCTTGTTTAGTGTGGCATACCCTTGACATGCCCCATCTGCTTTGAGGTCGGCTGACACAAGGTGATCAAAATAGTTTTCTCTAAGAAAACAAGTAGTAGTGGCAGAGATCTTTATATGTAAATTGAAAATGTTTTCTTTTTGAACCTTTTTTTTCCATCTAATAGATCACCATCTTGATCCTACTTTGAGCAAATAAAGTATAATCCCTGCATGATGAGAAGATTTACAATCTTTACAATCTTTGAATGTGCTATATGAATTGATACTTATGGTTTCCTAGATCATTTTTAGTTTCTTGCATGCATTCGATTTTCTTCCAAGAGCTTTTTTTTCTGTTGGCAAAGCTGTATGAGAACTTATTTTTTGCTGGACGAGTTGTAGTTCTGAATAGCAGCCTTAAATTGATCATATAATGTAGTAATAAGGAGAATACGATAATTTGTGGGATAGAACTGTGAATCAACACAATTCTGCCATTGTTATGTGGTTTCCATTCTTATTTTGTTCTTTGAACAGAATTATTATTCCATGGCACAAGTACAGTACAGTTACATCAACACAGACGTGCATTTTTTCTTATTACTTTATTTAAAAAAATACGTTTTGGTACAACATTATATTTTGCTTTTTTGTCACAATATTCTAAGCCAATGACTTTATCTCTCCTTACATGAGCTATGTGACTATCTTCCATGTGGATCTACCCGGCTTTCATTCAGAATTTCGACATAATGTATTAAAAAATGTTTAAATGTTTTATTTTGCACTGACCAGGACCAATAGTCCGAAACACCGTGTCTGCAAATTGAGATACTGATTTGGCTTTTATCCTAAGTCATATTCCAAGAATCGTTAAAGGGTTGATTATGACTTGTAGGATCGCTATAGGTGGAGCTATAGAGTTTAAGTCCTCTTTTTCTCTTAAGAGGCAATTTGCATATTATTTTAAGCAGTCATATATTGCACAAAGGATTAGTGATTGGTCACAATGACCTCATAAAACATTGTCCTGCCCTCCTCATGCATGATGATACTAAACATGCTTGTTTTTTTCTGTTACTGGGCACTTGGCATGTCCTAGAACAGTGATGGCGAACCTTGGCACGCCATCTGTTGGAGAACTACAACTCCCAGCATGCCTCAACTGCTGCAGGTTGCAAGGGCATTCTGGGAGTTGTAGTTTTACAACAGCTGGAGTGCCAAGGTTAGCCATCACTGGCCTAGAACAAAGGATGCCTATTTTTTCCAAAAGATGACTCTGTTTCTAAAACTGATTTTTAAGCAGTATATTGTCTCTGCTGCGCTCCTGTGGTGTTGTATCATATAAATACCCCTAGGATTGCGGACTAGAAGTGTATGTCCTTTATAAAGATCTTCAGGTGGGGTTTCTTTAGGGTAAAAGCTTCCTTTGCGCTGTAAATTGTCTTATCCCCAGCTGTAAGTTGGTTGCAGTACAATCTCTTTGTACTGCTCTGTTATAGAATTAAGCTTGTTAATGTAGCTATAAGTAAGTGTATACTCTGTAATTTAAGAAGACCAAAATTTCATTTTTTTCCAAAATCTGCCATACTGTTCCAGAGTACTATTTAGTGCTACTTTTTAAGGTCTTGGGTCACAGGATTCTTTGAGGGCAAGTCTGCATAATTACCATGTGAGCCACACCCCCTTGGCAAAGATCATAAAAAGTAACACAAAATTAAAAAGCTCATATCTCTAAGACTAAATGGCAGATTCAAAATGGAATAACCAGGAGCAGCAGAAATATTATTTAAAAAAAAAAATCCTCTTTAAAGGGGTTAAAATAATGAATTTAAACATAATGGTCACATGTTGAAAACAATGACGAAAACCATTTGTAAATCTGTGACATTTGACCTTTGAATGATTTTAGCAAATAATGTGCATTTATTGCAAAATGAAAAGTTATACAACTTATTAATGTTACCAGGGTCAATTCCTATTGGTTTTCAAAAGCGCTGATTGCTGTTGTTTAGGAGGATTCCTTACTTCCACTGTATAAAAATTGCACTCCACTTGGAATTTTTTTTCTCAGTTTTTCAGTACATTATACAGTAAAAATGAATGGTGTCAATCAAAACTGCAACTCATTTTGCAAAAACAAACCCTCATATGGCTATGTTGATGGATAAGTAATAAAATTATGGTTCTCGGAAGAAGAGTAGGAAAAAACAAAAGTGTCAAACTGTAAATAAAAATTGCCAGGCTAAGAAGGGTTAAAATTGGTGGGTAACTTTTCCTCTCAGCAACATGGTGATTCCCAGTCAGCAGTACCGCCACTCTAATGGAAACCACACTGGTGCTCAAGATCACCACTCCTTGTCCAGAATTGATATAAGAATCTGAACGTCCCATGTCATTTTTTCTTTTTTGAAGTATTTGTCACATAGCCGCTTCTTACTGTATGTAGCGATGGCGTGGTGCCACTAATCTATGTTCTCTGCCCCTAGTAATCAAATTACTAGCCGCTGTCTTCATCTGTTAGTTGGGCTGGTCCGTTCCTGATCTGCAATCTTGTTACTGCACCCTCTGACTAACTGGAAGTCAGAGGTAATGATCACAACCTCTCAATGTAAGTCTTTGAGAGCCTCTTCCGCTCCTCGTTCTGGCTCTCTTAGACTTACATTGAGAAGTGACCTCCATCTCGCCCAGCAAACAATAGAGCGATCCGGCGGGTCACAAACTGCAGAAGACGACCGGAGAACAGCTGAAGATGGCGGCTGACTACAGAAGTCGACTGGAGAACAGCTGAAGATGGCGGCTGACTACAGAAGACGACCGGAGAACAGCTGAAGATGGCAGCTGACTACAGAAGACAACTGGAGAACAGCTGAAGATGGCAGCTGACTACAGAAGACGACTGGAGAACAGCTGAAGATGGCGGCTGACTACAGTAGACGACTGGAGAACAGCAGAAGATGGCGGCTGACTACAGAAGACGACCGGAGAACAGCTGAAGATGTCAGCTGACTACAGAAGACGACTGGAGAACAGCTGAAGATGGCGGCTGACTACAGAAGACGACTGGAGAACAGCAGAAGATGGCGGCTGACTACAGAAGATGACCTGAGAACAGCTGAAGATGGCAGCTGATAAGTATAATACTGGGGGCAGGGAACTTACATTAGTGACACCACTTCAGCTGTAAAATTAAAAAAAATGCTAGAGAGGTTTGAGTTATAACAAACTGAGGTCCTAAACAGCATTAAATATTGAAAAATATGAATAAATAAATATATAAGGAAATTCAATCATTTGTCTTTTTTTAGACAATGACCATTTAAAGGGGAGCTGTAAAATGATTAAAAAGAATTGTTATGCACATTTGTCTGTTTGGTGATATAAAAATATATATGCTGTAATGGACTTTGAAGATATATTTTATCTCTGTAGATTGTTTTTGAAAGAATTGGCTCTTATGGGCGAGACCCAAGAGAGAGAGCGAATACTGGCCCACTTCTCTCAGCGATATCACCAGTGCAACACAAACAGCATATCATCTGAAGGTTGGTGTGAAATGAAAATGTAGCCTTGTGCATGCATGTAATATTGTTTTACAAATCATGGCAGTATGCTGAGACAAAATGTAGTATATGAACTATTTGCCAACCGCCAACCATACACTTAGCACAGGTCCAGAGTAAGTGTTAATGATGTACATGCCTTGTGTGAATATCAGGGTCAGACCTGGAATGATGTCAGTGCGGGACTTTGTTTTAATGTCAATCAAGAAATTATCTTCCTATTTTCCTATGTGCTAGTTATTTCTGTTATACAGTAGGTACGGAAAGTAAACAGACCCCTTTAAATTTTTCACTCTTTGTTTCATTGCATCCATTTGGTAAATTCAAAAAAGTTCTTTTTTTTTCTCATTAATGTATAATCTGCATCCCATCTTTCCTGAAAAAAACAGAAATGTAGAATTTTTGCAAATTTATTAAAAAAAACCCTGAAACATCACATGGTCATAAGTATTCAGACCCTTTTCGTCAGACACTCATATTTGCATCATATGCTGTCCATTTCCTTGTGATCCTCCTTGAGATGGTTCTACTCCTTCATTGGAGTCCAGTTGTGTTTAATTAAACTGATAGGACTTGATTTGTAAAGGCACACACCTGTCTATATAAGACCTCACAGCTCACAGTGCATGTCAGACCACCAAATGAGAATCATGAGGTCAAAGGAACTGGCCAAGGAGCTCAGAGACAGAATTGTGGCAAGGCATACATCTGGCCAAGGTTACAAAAGAATTTCTGCAGTACTCAAGGTTCCTAAGAGCACAGTGGCCTTCATAATCCTTAAATGGAAGAAGTTTGGGACCACCAGAAGTCTTCCTAGCCAAACTGAACAATCGTGGGAGAAGAGCCTTTGTGAGAAGTAAAGAAGAACCCCAAATCACTGTGGCTGAGCTCCACAGATGCAGAAGGAAGATGGGAGAAAGTTTCACAAAGTCAACTATCACTGCACCACATCTTGATTGAAAAAAAAACAGAAATGTAGAATTTTTTGCAAATTTATTAAAAATAAAAACTGAAATATCACATGGTCATAAGTATTCAGACTCTTTGCTTAGTATTGAGTAACATAGTAACATAGTTATTAAGGTTGAAGGAAGACTTTAAGTCCATCTAGTTCAACCCATATCCTATCCTAACCTGCCCTAACATGTTGATCCAGAGGAAGGCAAAAAAAAACCCATGTGGCAAACAGTAAGCTTCACATTAGGGAAAAAAAATTCCTTCCCAACTCCACATACGGCAATCAGACTAGCTCCCTGGATCAACGCAGTATCTAGGAAACTAGTGAATATAGCCTGTAATATACTTTTCAAGAAAGGCATCCAGTCCCTTCTTAAATTTTAGTAAGGAATCACTCATTACAACATTAGACGGCAGAGAGTTCCATAGTCTCACTGCTCTTACAGTAAAGAATCTGCATCTCTGATTATGGCTAAACCTTCTTTCCTCCAGACGTAGAGGATGCCCCCTTGTCCCCGTCACAGGTCTAAGAGTAAAAAGATCATTAGAAAGGTCTTTGTACTGTCCCCTCATATATTTATACATTGTAATAAGATCACCCCTAAGCCTTAGTTTTTCCAAACTAAATAACCCCAAGTGTAATAACCTGTCCTGGTATTGCAGACCCCCCAGTTCTCTAATAACCTTGGTCGTTCTTCTCTGCACCCGCTCCAGTTCAGCTATGTCTTTCTTATACACCGGAGACCAGAACTGAACACAGTATTCTAAGTGTGGTCGCACCAGTGACTTGTATAGAGGTAAAATTATGTTCTCCTCATGAGCATCTATGCCTCTTTTAATGCATCCCATTATTTTATTTGCCTTGGCAGCAGCTGCCTGACATTGGCCACTAAATGTGAGTTTGTCGTCCACCCATACACCCAGGTCTTTTTCAGTGACAGTTTTGCCCAGTGTTTTACAATTAAGCACATAATTATACATCTTGTTTGTTCTACCCAAGTGCATGACCTTACATTTATCCCCATTAAAGCTCATTTGCCATTTATCAGCCCAAGCTTCTAGTTTACATAAATCCTCCTGTAATACAAAATTATCGTCCTCTGTATTTATTACCCTGAAGAGTTTAGTGTCATCTGCAAATATTGAAATACTACTCTGTATGCCCCCTACAAGGTCATTAATAAATATGTTAAAGAGAAGCGGCCCCAATACTGAGAAGCGGCCCCAATACTGTAGAAGCACCCTTTTGAGCTAGTCCCAACCCTAACCCTAGCCCAACCCTAACCCTAACTCTAGCCCAACTCTAACCTTAACTCTAGCCCAACTCTAACTTTAGCCCAAACCTAACCCTAATGGAAAAATGGAAATAAATACATTTTTTAAATTTTATTATTTTTACCTAACTAATGGGGTGATAAAAGGGGGTTTGATTTACTATTTTTTTTATTTTGATCACTGTGATAGACCCTATCACAGTGATCAAAATGAACCAATAGGAAAAATTTCCTATCATTGCTGGGTGCCGGCCGGCAGATCTCAGCGGGCGCACTGCGCATGTGCCCGCCAGTTTCTTCATGGAAGAAGGCTTAGGCGGCAGAAGGACTTCATGAGGGGACTCAGAAGGTACCGGGGTGGAATCAGGGGACCCCATTTCTCTTTCCTCTGATGTGCGATCACATCAGAGGAGAGAGAAATTAAATGGGAAATCGGACTTTTTTTTCTGTGGTCACCGTTATACCGTGAATAACGGCGATCATAACACTGACCGACCCGAATCATGTTCTCTGGGGTCTCGGCTACCCCCAGTAGCTGAGACCCTGGTGAAATTCCGACTCTGGGAGGCGCTATACACTTATTTCTCTGCGCCGTTAAAAAGCGGCGCTGAGGCATAAGTACCCTTAACTGCCACAATTAAAAGGCGTTTCGGCAGTCATTAAGGGGTTAAAGGAGTTGCACATGTAAGTGTCTCCTGGATGTGCCAAGTATATAGCAGCTCCAGCCTCCCCTGTTCCCCAGTATACAGCAGCTCCAGCCTCCCCTGTTACCAGTATATAGCCGCAGCCTCCCCTGTTCACCAGTATACAACAGCACCAGCCTCCCCTGTACACCATTATGCAGCACATATGTGCATAATAAGGTAATATATTCAAAGGCACTTATAGATATATCTATATTGTGATCCATATCACTTTATTGCTGCACTTGCACATTATTGTGCCCTATTGGTTGATTTGCTTATTTGCACTGTTTGCTATTTGTCACCTTAACTTGCACATGTCACTTTTATTTATATATTGCACTTTAGTACCCATTGTAGTTGTACTTCTTTGATATTTATCAGTTTATTTTTTGTTATATTGGTCACTTTTCCTTAGGCTACTTTCACACTTCAGGCTTTTTGTGTCAGGCATAATCCGTCCTAAGCCTGACAGGATGGATCCGGCGGTGATTTTAAAAAACTGATGGAACTGATCAGTTTTCATGCCGGATCCGAATTTCCATGTTGAAAATGCAGGTATCAATGTCCGGACGAGAGAGAGAGAGAGAGAGAGAGAGAGGGAGATAGAGAGGGAGGGGGAGAGAGAGAGAGAGAGACCGGATCAGCTCCAGCCTCCCCTGTTCACCAGTATACAGCAGCAGCCTCCCCTGTCACCAGCCTCCCCTGTTCCCAGTATACAGCAGCTCCAGCCTCCCCTGTTCACCAGTATACAGCAGCAGCCTCCCCTGTCACCAGCCTCCCCTGTTCACCAGTATACAGCAGCAGCCTCTCCTATCACCAGTCTCCTCTCACCAGTATACAGCAGCAGCCTCCCCTGTCACCAGCCTCCTTTCACCAGTATACAGCACCAGCCTCCCCTGTCACCAGACTCCTCTCACCAGTATACAGCAGCAGCCTCCCCTGTCACCAGCTTCCTCTCACCAGTATACAGCACAGCCTCCCCTGTCACGAACCACCCCTGTTCACCAGTATACAGCAGCGGCCTCCCCTGTCACCAGCCTCCCCTGTTCACCAGTATACAGCACAGCCTCCCCTGTTCACCAGTATACAGCAGCAGCCTCCCCTGTCACCAGCCTCCCCTGTTCACCAGTATACAGCAGTGGCCTCCCCTGTCACCAGCCTCCCCTGTTCACCAGTATACAGCAGCAGCCTCCCCTGTTCACCAATATGCAGCAGCAGCCTCCCCTGTTCACAAGTATACAGCAGCAGCCTCTCCTATCACCAGCCTCCTCTCACCAGTATACAGCAGCAGCCTCCCCTGTCACCAGCCTCCTCTCACCAGTATACAGCACCAGCCTCCCCTGTCACCAGCCTCCTCTCACCAGTATACAGCAGCAGCCTCCCCTGTTACCAGCTTCCTCTCACCAGTATACAGCACAGCCTCCCGAAAAACCGCGGCAAAACCGCTAAGAATCCGCAATGTGTGCACATAGCCTAAGGCCTCTTTCACACATCAGTTTTTTGATGTAAGGCTTGATCCGGCGTGTTAAAAAAACGGATCCGGTACCAGATGCGTTTTTTGTCATTGACTTTCATTAGCGCCGGATCGCACCTGATGTCGTTGCGTTGCATCCGTTTTTGTCCGGATCCGGCGGAAATGTACATTCCGTTGGCCGGACAAGATGGTCACTGCAACGTTTATTTTTTCTTAGTGGACCCGCCCAATAGTGCCTGAAGCGGCGCATCAGGCGGCCGGAAATAATACAAGTCTATGGTACCGGATCAGTCTTTTGTGCAATCCGTCAAAAGACTGATCCGGATTCTGGAAACCAAGGTCTCTCTCTCTCCTCTGTGCCAGACATGCATACCTGCATTTTCCGGGTTGAAAAGTTCAGCTCGGATCCGGCAAGAAAACTGATCCATTGCATCAGTTTTTCCAAAATCAGCGCCGGATCCGTCCTTTCAGGTATTCGACGGAACCTGATGTGTGAAAGTAGCCTAATTCAAGTGATTAACAAATAGCAAAAATATCAGACCGAGATGATGGACAGATGTGCTGTTTCTGGGAGAATAGCAGACCTTATGGAGGGAACCTGAGTGACACATAAGTTCCACCACAGAAGTTAGGGGTGATGTATTGGACGTGTTCTATTTCACTCTGCCTCATGACTGCAGTGACCCCGCTATATCACTGCCACAGCACTTTCCCACCCACAGCTACTTGTGTAATAAGTTAATAACACTAAAAGAGGTGCACAAATTGATGAGCGAAGGTCGATCACAGCTTTATTAATTTTATTTTGCTTTAACAATAAGAAGGCACTTAAACTTCCTTAAACCGGTGGGTGGGAAGACAACAGGGCGCCTTATAACAGCAATCAGAGGCACCCTCCTTAATTAGTACAGTGCCTGCCATCATTATAATATAAGCATTGCTAGATCTCTGTCAGAGACTAATACCCCTCTTCCTAACCCCTTCACGCCTGGACGATTTTTTGCTTTCTTTGTTTCCTTTTTTCCTCCAATTCTTCCAAGAGCCATAACTTTTTTATTTGTCCGTCCACATAGGGAGATCCCAAACGTTTCACCTAAGTCATTCAGTTTAAGGGCAATGGTACCAAATACTAATGAAATGTATGTAAACTTTTTACTTTGCAGTAAGTAATAAAAATGCCTTAAAACATTCTCTCTCTCATTATTCTGGAATTTGGCAAATATTAATAATTATGGTAATCCTAATTGACCTAAAACGGAAAGGTTTATTCTGATTTCATGTCAGATATTGAGAAAAACATGCAGATGTGTCTTTTTATATAGTGTATGTAAACTTCTGATTTCAACTGTATTTACTGAGATTTACTTTATACTGTATTTTGATAGATCGGACTTTTATGAACACAGCGGTACCAAATATTTTCATATTTTTAAAACTTTTTACTGTATTTAACCCCTTAACGACCAAGCCATTTTGTAGGTTAAAGACCAGGCCAATTTTTACAATTCTGACCACTGTCTCTTTATGAGGTTATAACTCTGGAACGCTTCAACGGATCTTGGCGATTCTGAGATTATTTTCTCGTGACATATTGTACTTCATGATAGTGGTAAAATTTCTTCAATATAATTTGCATTTATTTATGAAAAAAATGGAAATATGGCAAAAATTTTGACAATTTTGCAATTTTCAAACTTTTAATTTTTATGCCATTAAATCAGAGAGATATGTCACAAAAAATAGTTAATAAATAACATTTCCCACATGTCTACTTTACATCAGCACAATTTTGGAACCAAAATTTTTTATTGTTAGGAAGTTATAAGTGTTAAAAGTTGACCAGCAATTTCTCATTTTTCCAATAAAATTTACAAAACCATTTTTTTAGGGACCACCTCACATTTGAAGTGAATTTGAGGGGTCAATATGACAGAAAATACCCAAAAGTGACACCATTCTAAAAACTGCACCCCTCAAGGTGTTCAAAGCCACATTCAAGAAGTTTATTAACCCTTTAGATACTTCACAAGAATTGAAGCAATGTGGAAGGAAAAAATGAACATTTAACTTTTTTTCCCAAAATTTTTCTTTCGACACAATGTTTTTAAATTCTGTCAAGGGTATCAGTAGAAAATGAACCACAATATTTGTTGTACAATTTCTCCTGAGTACACCGATACCCCATGTGTGGGGGTAAACCACTATTTGGGCGCATGGCAGTGCTCGGAAGGGAAGCAGCGCCATTTGACTTTTTTGGCTGGAATTGAGATTGGACGCCATGTCGCATTTGGAGAGTCCCTGTGTGCCTAAACAGTGGAAACCCCCCACAAGTGACCCCATTTTGGAAACTAGACCCCCCAAGGAACTTATCTAGATGTGTGGTGAGAGCTTTGAATCCCCAAGGGCTTCACAGAAGGTTATAACGTACAGCTGTAAAATTAAAAAATCATATCTTTTCCACAAAAATGATCTTTCCACCCCCAATTTTTATTTTCCAAAGGGTAACAGGACCCCAAAAGTTATTGTGCAATTTGTCCTGAGTATGCTGAAACCCCATATGTGGGGTAAACCACTATTTTGACGCATGGCAGAGCTCGGAAGGGAAGGAGCGCCGTTTTTAAATGCAGACTTTGATGGAATGGTCTGCGGGTGTCATGTCGCGCTTGGAGAGCCCCTGATGTGCCTAAACAGTAGAAACCCCCCACAAATGACCCCATTTTGCAAACTAGACCCCCCAAGGAACTTATCTAGATGTGTGGTTAGCACTTTGAACCCCCAAGGGCTTCACAGAAGTTTATAACGTAGAGCCGTGAAAATAAAAAAATCATATTTTTTTCCACAAAAATAATCTTTTTGCCCCCAAATTTTTATTTTTATAAGGGTAACAGGAGAAATAGGACCCCAAAAACTATTGTGCAATTTGTCCTGAGTACACTGATACCCCATATGTGGGGGGGAACCACTGTGATCGCCTTACTGTGATCTTTGGGAGGCAGAATGAACAAATCCACAAAAGGTGAAGAATTGGTTTTCTTTTTTACGCCGTTCCTCGTGCGGTATTAGTGATTAGGCGAATTTATTCCTCGGATCGGTGCGATTACAGCGACACCAGATTTATACCCTTTTTTCATGTTTAGCTTCTGTCACACTCTAAAAGACACTTTTTTTTGGAATAATTTTTTGTAAGAAATTTTTGCATCGCCGTATTTTGAGAGCTATAATTTCTCCATATTTCGGCCGACAGAGTTATCTGTGGGCTTATTTTTTGCGAGACGAGCTGACGTTTTTATTGGTACCATATTTGGGCACATAACGTTTTTTGATCGCTTCCTATTCCAATTTTTGTGGAAGCAGAATGAACAAAAACCAGCAATTCAGGAATTGTTTTTTTTTTTTTTTCCTCCGTTCCGCGTGTGGTAAAATTGATAAAGCAGTTTTATTCTTCGGGTCACTGCGATTACAGTGATACCTCATTTATATATTTTTTTATGTTTTGGCGTTTTTTACACAATAAAATATTTTATAGAAAAAATATTTTTTTTTGCATCAGTTTATTCCGCGAGCTATAACTTTTTATTTTTTCGCTGGTGATGCTGTATAGCAGCTTGTTTTTTGTGGGACAAGATGACGTTTTCAGCGATACCATGATTATTTATATCCCACTTTTTGATCGCGTGTTATTGCGCTTGGAAAAAGTATAATTTACTACTTTTTTGTGTTTTTTTTTACGGCTTTCACTGAAGGGGTTAACTAGGGTTACGCTTTTATAGATGGGATTTTTACGGACGCGGCGATACCAAACATGTGTTTTTTTTTGTTTTTTGTTTTTTTTATTACATAAAAATGTGTATTTTTTAGGGGATTTTTTTAAATTATTTTTTAATATTTTTTTTACAATTTTTAAAAAAAAATGATTTTTTTTAACTTGTCCCTTTATGGGACTTTCACTTTTTTACTTTTTATTGCAGTTACAATGCATTGCAATGCTCCAGCATTGCAATGCATTGTAACTATAGTGAAAGCTGCTGTGACCATGATCACAGCAGCTTTCCGTAGCTAGATGACCCGGAGGTTGTCATGACAACCCCCGGGTCATCAAGGCAGAGATCGTGCCCTGCAAATACATTGCAGGGCGCCGATCTGAGGCAGAGGGAGCTCCCGACCCTCTGCCTCCCCCCCCTGAGCGCTGCGATTGCGCTCGATCGCAGCAGTCAGGGGGTTAACAGCCAGGGGCGGCGGGGGCGCCGCTCCTGGCTGTCAGTGCAGGAAGCTCGGCCACTGCAGCGCCGGCTCCTGCACTGATCGCGCTGGAGATGCTGAAATTTCAGCATCTCCTGCGCGATCGCTGCTGTGTTTGGTCAGTCAGATTGACTGACCAATCACAGCGCTGTGGGTGCGGGGACCGACGGCAAAGGTCCCCGCACCGTTTGCCGTGCCTGTCAGCTGTCTGTGACAGCTGACGGCACTGAACTACCACTGCGTGTTTACACGCAGTGGTAGTTCAAAGGGATGACGTGCACAGTCCGTAAAGGTGCCAAAACTGACACCTTGCCATGACGGACTGTGCACGTCAATGGACATTAAGGGGTTAATAGTCCTGTCGGGGGACATGAAACTGCTATTATCTGATCGCTTGTGCTATACATTGCTGCACTGCTATGTATAGAGAGAATCACGATCTCCTATGAACGCCAGCTGCAGGCTTCCTTCCACAGGAGAATCATCATGGCAAGCATGGGGGTTTTCAGCAGACCTCCAGCTGTCATAGTAACCCAGTCATGTCACAGGAGCGCCAATGGGCTCATGGAATGATGCACCCCACCCTCACCGGCGCATGTTAAATGCCGTTGTCAGAGATTGACAACAACATTTAATAGGTTAACAGCCATTGGTGGAGCTCTGCTCTCCCACAGCTGTTAGAGGCAAAGAATGGCTCATTAAATCAGCCAACATCTACTGGGAAAGATGCAGGCTTAGTGTGTTATACCCCTAAGGAAGCCACAGATCAGTGGGGTTCATTTCTCATCTATATTTATTGGCAGCAGATTATTCAGGATACTCTCCATGCATGTGACAACAGAGCTTCTTTATTCAGGAACAAACAGGAACAATATATGATAAGCTTAATAGATCAGGAATAAATCATTTGTGTATCTCTATCTGTGCAGCATCTACAGCAGGCTGCTTCTCTCATACACAGACACAGGAAAAATAGGAAACACAGGAAACACAGTCACATGCTCCTTCTGTCTGAGCCTCCGGGAGGTCCCTTCCCTTTAAACTTTACAAACAGCATACAAATCTAACAACTGAACACTCATAGACAGGAATGGAGTTGTTTCACAAAACATATTCCAACAATATTACTGCCTAGCTTTACAGGTTTCTCTTGCTACTTGCTTCGTATCGTTATTGCTACATTTCTATATTTACTCATTTGGGCGCTAATAGGGTCATTTAACACCATTATTGTTATGCTCTTTGAATTTTATATATTACTCTTGTAAATTTCTTTTACCAGCAATTATTTTACTTTTGTTGTTGTTTTGTTTTATTCGATATTTCGTTCTTCGTCCTCCAGGAGATTTTTTTATCCATATTTATGATAATATTGTATCTTTTGGGTACATTTTTACATTTTGCAACAGTATCTATACTTATGTTATTTCGATTCATAGCTTTGTATTATTAGAACCTGTGAATATGACGTCACACTAGACAGATGAGATTAGGTAGTGACTTCATTATGAGCGCACCTTGTACGTTTACTAACTGGTCAAGTTTTTAATAGTTTTTATTGTCTATTTGTTTTCCATGTCTGTTATTGTTCTAGTTAAAGTGAACCTGTCTTCAGGATTTTGCTAAGTTAACTACAGACACTGTCATGTTTCCGCTGTTATACTGATTAAAATGATACCTGGGGTGAAGAAATATGTCTTGTAGTTCTTGTGTAATCAGGGTTAGAAGTTTTCAGTTAATGAGATGCTCGTGCTCTGGGGCGGGACTTTAGGCAGAGTCTTATCTTCCTGCTCTAAGCCAGAGAAACCAAGGAAAGACCTTCCCACAGGCTGCCCCGAAGCACAAACATGTTCCTCATCATAGAAACAAACTATGATCAAAATTTCTATCCTCTTAAAATATTGCAGTCACCATATTATATAGCACTGTGTGCTTAAAATTGCTCATTTCGCTTTTCTACCCAGTTAATTTTTCTTTTACATTAGTTCTGCGACATCACGTGATTAAAAACTGACTAGCTGAATCCTTCCAAACTCTTCGTAGAAACAGGAGGTCAGTTTTTCCTGTACGAGTCATCAGTCACTGCAAAAGTGCCTGACAAGGGGGAGGAGAGAGCAGCTGGGTCAGGAGTTGAAGAGGGGAATGATAAATGGGAGGACAAGAGACTTTATGTTTCTACATATTGCCGAGAAAATAGAAGAATTAGCTGGGTAGAAAGGCAAAATGAGCAATGGTAAGTAAACAGTACTGTATAATATGATTGTGACTAGAATTGATCGAATATGTTCGGATTCGGTCCCCGAATATGAATTTGCCATATTCGTGCCATATTGGTACCCTATTTGTGATGAATTTATGTTTGATGATTGGTTCCAAACACATTAGTTAATTTCTACTCTCATTGACTCCAATGACGTTCGGCTGTGTTTGGTGAATATTGCAAACACAATATTCGCCACCATTCATAATCGGAGCCGAATTTTGAAAAATTTGCTCAGCTCTAATTGTGACGCCAGTCACTTTTCATAGCCAAGCCATGAGTCAGGATAGTCAAGAAGGAAGAGACAGAAGGAAGAAGGAAGAGACAAAAGCATAGTCAGGTAACATTCCAAGATCAGAAAAATAAGAGGATAGCAGATCAGAGCAGAAGAGGTTAAACAGACGGATGGTCAGAACGAGATCTAAGGTCAGGCAACAAAAGATCTATAAACAGAATGCAAGGCACAGAGAGAAACCACACAGCAGCTTAATGTATGCTTGGCAGAGGTCTTTGACTGACAGCCCAGTTAAGTAGCCTGGCAATCACCTGAGACAATGAACCCTTGGAAACAGCCAGCATCTCCCAGTCTCAGACTGGATGGCTAAGCTATCAATCAGCACACCGACAACTCAGCACGTCCCATCACCAGACTGGATGACAAAACTGTCAATCAAAGTACTGACAGCTTCAGCACGCCCCTGTACCAGATTCCACTGCTGAGATGTCAGTAACTGCATCCCAAACACACTGAGTGGTGGAACCGTGACAGTTAGGAGGGATAGCTAACATTAGAGAAAACAGAGGAAGGAATCAGAAGGATCTAGATATGCTTGAACAATGAGCTGCAAATAATAGAATGGTATTTAACCTCTTAACCCCCAAGGGTGGTTTGCACGTTAATGACCGGGCCAATTTTTACAATTCTGACCACTTTCTTTTTATGAGGCTATAACTCTGGAACGCTTTAACGGATCTTAGCAATTCTGAGATTGTTTTCTCGTGACATATTGTACTTCATGTAGTGGTAAAATTTCTTCAATATAACTGGTGGTTATTTATGAAAAAAATGGAAATATGCTGAAAATTTGGAAAATTTTGCAATTTTCAAAATTTTAATTTTTATTCCCTTAAAACAGAGAAATATGTCACACAAAATAGTTACTAAATAACATTTACCACATGTCTACTTTACATCAGCACAATTTTGAAAGCAACATTTTTTTTGTTACAAAGTTATAAGGGTTAAAAGTTGACCAGCGATTTCTCATTTTTACAACAAATTATACAAAACCATTTTTTTAAGGACCACCTCACATTCGAAGTCACTTTGACAGGTCTATATGACAGAAAACACCCAAAAGTGACACCATTCTAAAAACTGCACCCCTCAAGGTACTCAAAACCACATTCAAAATGTTTATTAACCCTTCAGGTGCTTCACAGGAGCTGAAGCAACTTGGAAGGAAAAAATGAACATTTAACTTTTTAGTCACAAAAATGATCTTTTACAAATAATTTTTTATTTAACAAGGGTAAAAGGAGAAAATGGACAGAAAAAGTTGTTGAGCAATTTCTCCTGAGTACGCCGATACCCCATATGTGGGGGAAAACCACTGTCTGGAAGGGAAGGAGCGCCCTTTGACTTTTTCAAACCAAAATTGGCTGGAATTGAGATTGGACGCCATGTCGCGTTTGGAGAGCCCCTGATGTGCCTAAACAGTGGAAATACCCCACAAGTGACACCATTTTGGAAACTAGACCCCCTGAGGAACTTATTTAGATCTGTAGTGAGCACTTTCAACCCCCAAGTGTTTCACTAAAGTTTATAATGCCTGGGTGTGAAAACAAACAAAAAAAAAATTCCACAAAAATGATTTTTTAGTCCCCAATTTTTTATTTTTCCCAAGGAAATTGGATCCCAAAAGTTGTTGTACAATTTGTCCTGAGTACGCTGA
Source organism: Oophaga sylvatica (assembly GCA_033576555.1). Taxonomy (NCBI): domain Eukaryota; kingdom Metazoa; phylum Chordata; class Amphibia; order Anura; family Dendrobatidae; genus Oophaga; species Oophaga sylvatica. The sequence goes on along the minus strand of JARQOD010000003.1, from coordinate 496,570,005 downwards.
TACCCCATATGTGGGGGGAAAATACTGCTTGGGTGCGCGGCAGGGCTCAGAAAGGAAGTAATGATGTTTTGGAATGCAGACTTTGATGGGTATCATGTTCAGTTTGCAGAGCCCCAGATGTGCCTAAACAGTGGAAACCCCCCACAAGTGACCCTATTTTGGAAACTAGACCCCCTAAGGAACTTATCTAGATCTGTGGTGAGCACTTTGAACCCCCAAATGCTTCACACAAGTTTATAATGCCCGGGCATGAAAATAAAAAATCCTATTTTTTTCCCACAAAAATGATATTTAAGTCACCAATTTTTTACTTTCCCAAGGGTAACAGGAGAAATTGGACCATAAAAGTTGTTGTCCAATTTGTCCTGAGTATGCTGATACCCCATGTGTGGGGGGACCACTGTTTGGGCGCACGGCAGAGCTCGGAAGGGAAGGAGCGCCATTTGACTTTTTCAAACCAAAATTGGCTGGAATCGAGATTGGACGCCATGTCGCATTTGGATAGCCCCTGATGTGCCTAAACAGTGCGAACCCCCCCACAAGTGACCCCAAAAATGATCTTTTAGTCACCAATTTTTTAATTTTCCCAAGGGTAAAGTGAGAAATTGGACCCCAAAAGTTGTTCTACAATTTGTCCTGAGTACGCTGATACCCTACATGTGGGAGAAAACTACTGTATGGGCACACGTTGGGGCTCGGAATAGAAGTAGTGACGTTTAGTAATGCAGACTTTGATGGAATGGTCTGCGGGTGTCATGTCACGTTTGGAGAGCCCCTGATTTGCCTAAACAGTGGAAACCCCCCACAAGTGACCCCATTTTGGAAACTAGACCCCCAAAGGAACTTATCTAGATGTGTGGTGAGAACTTTGAACCCCTAAGTGCTTCACAGAAGTTTATAACGTAGAGCCATAAAAATAAAAAATCATATTTTTTTCCACAAAAATGATATTTTTGCCCCCAATTTTTTATTTTCCCAAGGGTAACAGAAGAAATTGGACCCCAATAGTTATTGTGCAATTTTCCTGAGTATGCTGATACCCCATATGTTGGGTAAACTACTGTTTGGGCGCATGGCAGAGCTCAGAAGGAAGGAGCACCGTTTGACTTTTTCAACGCCGAATTGGCTGGAATTGAGATCAGACGCCATGTCACGTTTGGAGAGCACCTGATGTGCCTAAACAGTGGAAACCCCCCATTTCTAACTCAACCCTAACCCAACACACCCCTAACCCAACCCTAATCATATCCCTAACCACAAACCTAACCATAACACACCCCTAACCCTAATCCCAACCCTAACTTTAGCTCCAACTCTAATCCTAACTTTAGCCCCAACCCTAACCCTAACGGGAAAATGGAAATAAATACATTTTTTTAATTTTATTATTTTTCCCTAACTAAGGGGGTGATAAAGGGGGGTTTGATTTACTATTTATAGCGGGTTTTTATGATTGGCAGCTGTCACACGCTAAAAGACGCTTTTTATTGCAAAAAATAGATTTTGCATCACCACATTTTGAAAACTATAATTTTTCCATATTTTGGCCCACAGAGACATGTGAGGTCTTATTTTTTGCGGGACGAGTTGAGGTTATTATTGGTACCATTTTTGGGCACATGACATATTTGATCGCTTTTTATTACGATTTTTGGGAGGCAGAATGAACAAAAACAAGCAAGTCATGAATTTCTTTTGGGGGGGGCGTTTATACCATTCTGTATGTGGTAAAATTGATAAAGCAGTTTTATTCTTCGTGTTAATATGATTACTGTGATACCTCACTTGTATCATTTTTTTATGTTTTGGCGCTTTTATACAATAAAAACTTTTATATATAAAAAATAATTATTTTTGCATCGCTTTATTCTGCGAGCTATAACTTTTTTATTTTTTTGCTGATAATGCTGTATGGCGGTTCGTTTTTTGCTGGACAAGATGACGTTTTCAGCGGTACCATGTTTCTTTATATCCGTCTTTTTGATCGCGTGTTATTCCACTTTTTGTTCGGCGGTATGATGATAAAGCATTGTTTTTTTGCCTTGTTTTTTTTTTTTTCTTTTAAGGAGTTCACTAAAGGGGTTAACTAGTGGGACACATTTATAGGGCGGGTTGTGACGGACGTGGCGATACTAAATATGTGTACTTTTATTGTTTTTTTTTATTTACATGAAGAAATGAATTTATTGGGGAATATTTTTTTTTCTTTATTTAGGATTTTTTTTTGACACGTGTTATTTTTTTTAACTTTTTTACTTTGTCCCAGGGTGGCACATCACTGTATAAGGTCAGATCGCCGATCTGACTGTGTGCACAGCACACCTTGGATCCGAGGTCCTGTAGGGAGGAGGGTCCCGAGGAACAGCGCGATACATAGCGCTGTTCTGAGGGTCTCGGGGAAGCACGCAGGGAGCTCTGTTATGTTTCGGTAGCTGAGGAGGACAGGAACAACAGCAGGGCAGCCGAACACCTGAGATGTTGGTAACTGATGGGTTGCAGATTCCTAAACTAACGACACAACTAGAGGTAGCCGTGGAGCGTTCCTACGTTGATCCTAGACGCCTCGTCACAGCCTGAGAGATAACTACACCTAAAGGCAGAAAGATGAAAGCTATCTGCCCCGGAGCAGATCCCCAAAGAAAATAGGAGGCCCCCAAACATATAATGGCGGTTAGACAAGATGAAAATACAAACATAGGCAGAAAATAGACTGAGCAAACGCTGGGGCCACAAGCTGACTAAATAGGATAGGACAGGAGAGATTACTTTCTGCAACCCAGAAAACCCTGCAAAAATCCAACAATTCTGATTACAAAAATACTGAGATCACACGATCTCGCCACCCACTAAATCAGTTCTCAGTGTGAACAAAACCAAGCTGCAGCAGCTGAAAAAGCAGGAAAAAGCAAATGAGCAAATAACAGTGGCTGCAGATAAACTGTGAGGAGCTCAGGCCCCAGGAGGGGACCTGGCTGACCTCCACAAAAGTGCAGAAAACAATGCAAAAAGCAAGCACAAAAAGAAAAGCAAAAAATATCTTATCTGAAAGCAGGAGATGCAGGCAAGACTCCAGCTAACTTCCAAATGAACCAGGAACCACAATTGAGACAAGAACAATTGATCACCGGCAACCATCATGGGAGGGAACCTCCCTTATATCAGACCAGTCTGTGAACCCAGATTGCCACTCCTCGCTGAAAGGTTCAGTACTGTCTGTAACCACCAGAGGGAGCCTCTGCTCAGAAACCATCTCTAGCACATTCATAACAGAGCTCCCTCCCTGCGCGATGCGTCCCTGTGCCCCCGGTACACTGCGATCATGTTTGATCGCAGTGTGCCAGGGGTTAAGGTGCCGGGAGCGGTCCGTGACTGCTAATGGCACATAGTGCCATGTGTCAGCTGTGATAATCAGCTGACACCCGGCCGCGATCAGCTGCGCTCCCCCCGGGAGTGCAGCTGATCGCATGTGACGTACTATTCCGTCCTTGGGAAATTAAGTCCCAGGTCACATGGACGGAATAGTACGTCAGATGGGATAAAGGGCTTAACAGGGAGAAATGCATCATCTGGGCAAGAAAAACAAAAAACACATCCACAGAATGGGAGGAATAAATCTAAGTAACAGCACATGTGAAAAATACTTGGGTATACTAATAGATTACAGACTGCACATGAGTCAACAGTGTGATGCAGCAGCAAAAAAGCAAACATAGTTCTGGGATGCATTAAGATAAGCATAGAGTCCAGATCACATGAAGTAATTATCCCCCTCTACTGCTCCTTGGTCGGACCGCATCTCATGTTTGTACATTGTAATAACATGGCTCCTAAGCCTTTGTTTTTCCAAAATGAATATTCCCAAGTTTAATAGCCTGAACTTGAGGCACAGAGGAAACAAACCACACTTGCTAAATGTACAGTCATGGACAAAAGTTTTGAGAATGACACAAATATTAATTTTTACAAAGTCTACTGCTTCACTTTTTCTAATGGCAATTTGCATATACTCCAGAATGTTATAAAGAGTGATCAGCTTAACAGCAATTACTTGCAAAGTCAATATTTGGCTAGAAAATGAACTTTATCCCCCAAAACACATTTCAACATCATTGCAGCCCTGCCTTAAAAGGACCAGCTAACCTCTTTTCAGTGATTGCTCCATTAACACAGGTGTGGGTGTTGATGAGGACATGGCTGGAGATCAATCTGTCATGATTAAGTAAGAATGACACCACTGGACACTTTAAAAGGAGGCTGGTGCTTGGCATCATTGTTTCTCTTCTGTTAACCATGGTTATCTCTAAAGAAACACGTGCAGTCATCATTGCAATGCACAAAAATGGCCTAACAGGGAAGAGTATCGCAGCTAGAAAGATTGCACCTCAGTCAACAATCTATGGCATCATCAAGAACTTCAAGGAGAGAGGTTCCATTGTTGCCAAAAAGGCTCCAGGGCGCCCAAGAAAGACCAGCAAGTGCTAGGACCGTCTCTTAAAAGTGTTTCAGCTGCGGGATCGGGCTACCAGCAGTGCAGAGCTTGCTCAGGGATGGCAGCAGGCAGGTGTGAGTGCATCTGCACGCACTGTGAGGCGGAGACTCTTGGAGCAAGGCCTGGTCTCAAGGAGGGCAGCAAAGAAGCCACTTCTCTCCAGAAAAAAACATCATGGACAGACTGATATTCTGCAAAAGGTACAGGCAGTGGACTGTTGAGGTCTGGGGTAAAGTTATTTTCTCTGATGAATCCCCTTTTCGATTGTTTGGGACATCAGGAAAACGCCTCATTCGGAGTAGACAAGGTGAGCGCTACCACCAGTCTTGTCACATGCCAACTGTTAAGCATCCTGAAACCATTCATGTGTGGGGTTGCTTCTCAGCCAAGGGAATCGGCTCTCTCACAGTCTTGCCTAAAAACACAGCCATGAATAAAGAATGGTACCAGAATGTCCTCCAAGAGCAACTTCTCCCAACCCTCCAAGAGCAGTTTGGCGATCAACAATGCCTTTTCCAGCATGATGGAGCACCTTGCCATAAAGCAAAGGTGATAACTAAATGGCTGAGGGAACAAAACATAGAGATTTTGGGTCCATGGCCTGGAAACTCCCCAGATCTTAATCCCATTGTTGAGAACTTGTGATCAATCATCAAGAGACGAGTGGACAAACAAAAACCTAAAAATTCTGACAAAATGAAAGCATTGATTGTGCAAGAATGGAATGCTATCAGTCAGGATTTGGTCCAGAAGTTGATTGAGAGCATGCCAGGGAGAATTGCAGAGGTCCTGAAGAAAAGGGGTCAACACTGCAAATATTGACTTGCTGCATTAACTCATTCTAACTGTCAATATAAGCTTTTATTACTCATATGTTTGCAATTATATTTCTGTCTGTGATAAAAACATCTGTCAAACACACATAAAAACCAGAGGGCAGCAGATCATGTGAAAATATAATATTTGTGTCATTCTCAAAACTTTTGGCCATGACTGTATGTCTTGAAGAGGTCTGGAAGAAGGAGCTCAGTTAAGTAGCATGGCAATCTCCTGGGATAATGAACATTTGGAGACAGCTGATGCCTTCCAGTCTCAGACTGGATAGTAAAACTATCAATCAACGCACTGACAGCTCAGCACGCCCCTGTAACACAATGGATGGCTGAGGATATAGCGCTACAGTGTGCTACCTTTTTTTCTTGTATGTTTATGAGTTGGTGACTCTAGGTTTAGCACCTGTTCACACTGAATCTATGTTTGGATGTGCCGGTCAGTTTTTTGATATGTATTCATTTACCTTCTACCTGAGCACTCCACCTGGTGGTCACAGGCTTTTTAATTACAACAGGTTCATCACCCCTCCACAGAGATGTAGATTTTAGTCTGAAGAGAGGATTCATATGTTCCCATGCAGACAGACTTTTCTAAGCGAGGATAGGCATTAGTTAGGACCTGATATATGAGAAGAGCCTTGACGTGGCTATCAGGCTCACATAATTTGGCCATCTTATGCGCTAAGACTTCTCAATTTTTCATATTTCTAAGGTAATGATGCAATTCATTTTTCATATTTTTCATATTTCGTGTTTGCAAGCTATAGCGCTACAGTGTGCTACCTTTTTTTCTTGTATGTATATGAGTTGGTGACTCTAGGTTTAGCACCTGTTCACACTGAATCTATGTTTGGATGTGCCGGTCAGTTTTTTGATATGTATTCATTTACCTTCTACCTGAGCACTCCACCTGGTGGTCACAGGCTTTTTAATTACAACAGGTTCATCACCCCTCCACAGAGATGTAGATTTTAGTCTGAAGAGAGGATTCATATGTTCCCATACAGACAGACTTTTCTAAGCGAGGATAGGCATTAGTTAGGACCTGATATACGAGAAGAGCCTTGACGTGGCTATCAGGCTCACATAATTTGGCCATCTTATGCGCTAAGACTTCTCAATTTTTCATATTTCTAAGGTAATGATGCAATTCATTTTTCATATTTTTCATATTTCGTGTTTGCAAGCTATAGCGCTACAGTGTGCTACCTTTTTTTCTTGTATGTATATGAGTTGGTGACTCTAGGTTTAGCACCTGTTCACACTGAATCTATGTTTGGATGTGCCGGTAAGTTTTTTGATATGTATTCATTTACCTTCTACCTGAGCTCTCCACCTGGTGGTCACAGGCTTTTTAATTACAACAGGTTCATCACCCCTCCACAGAGATGTAGATTTTAGTCTGAAGAGAGGATTCATATGTTCCCATGCAGACAGACTTTTCTAAGCGAGGATAGGCATTAGTTAGGACCTGATATACGAGAAGAGCCTTGACGTGGCTATCAGGCTCACATAATTTGGCCATCTTATGCGCTAAGACTTCTCAATTTTTCATATTTCTAAGGTAATGATGCAATTCATTTTTCATATTTTTCATATTTCGTGTTTGCAAGCTATAGCGCTACAGTGTGCTACCTTTTTTTCTTGTAAGTAACTGCATCTCAGACACACTGAGGGGTGGAACCGTGACAAAGATTATTGCAATACATTAAGAGGGAAAAACTTTGATCAGAGTGCGTTTTTAATATGACGATTGTTAACATATCCATTATCCCTCTCTACTTTTCAGCAGCAACCACTATTTCTCCAGTTTTATCATTAGAACTGGTTATCAACAGCATAGTCTCATACACCCACATTGTAAATTAAATGGTTCACACATTCACAATTTGGGGACTTGATAATTATTTATAACAGTGATGACGCATCTATTTTTTTCTGCTTCTAGATGGTACAGACACATCAGGGTTAAAAACTTGCTTTGTTGGAAAAAGCAAAGAAGTACTGAGTAGATCATTAGATTTTATTGTGCTAATTTAATGCAGCCTTGAATCAAATATGTTTAGAGATGTCATAATTGTTCTCTGCAGTCAGAGCTTGAAGAAGCAGATGACCTTTCTATGAAAGGCCGTGTTTCCATGTATCAGGCCCATCAGTATCACATTGTTTGTGCCTTTAACTGATGGCAACTGAGGTCAAAACGGCATAAAGTCTTAATCAGTTTCTAATACAAAACTGGTGATCTGGCTCCTTGAAAGGTCCGTGGCAACAACTGATGCACCATATGAATGTGAACGATCCCATAAGAAACTATGCAACAGTTTCCCTTCAGCATTTAAATGACTGCTCCAACTTTTTTTTTAATTTCAGTGCTGGAGTGGTGCCACTAAAATAATGTCCTTGTCCCTATTATTATAGTTACTGCCGTCATCTTCTGCTCCTCCCAATGCAGCTGCGATTCTGCGCTGCAATCTTCTGACCACAACGTCTGACTAATCAGAAGTCAGAAGTATTGGTCACAAGCATAGTTTACATAGTTATATAGGTTGAAAAAAGTCCTAGGTCCGTCAACTTCAACCTTTCTCCACCAATTTTTCATTTTGTCACTAATTTAACTATAACCCACAATGTTATGTGTATCGAGAAAATCATCCAGCCCTTTTTTAAAAGCTGTTATAGTGTCTGCCATTACTACCTCTTGTGGTTGGCATTCCACGGTCTGACTGCTCTAACTGTAAATAATCCTTTCCTATGTAGCTGCCGCAATCGCCTTTCTTCCACCTGTGATGAGTGCCCCATGGTCCTTAGTTTGGTCTTTGGAAGGAATAAGTCATGTGTCAGTCCTTTATATTAACCACACATGTATTTGACGCGCACACGGTACCAGGGCTAGGGGTTACTCGGCACCGAGCCCATGGAAGTCTATGGGGGATGTCACTGGCAGCAGAGCTCGGTCCATGGCCCTGGGCGGTCATACAAAGGGGGATATTTACAGGGGATTGTTAATTGTTCGTGATGCCACCTGTGGTTTCTGATCAGATAGACCAGCGCTGCAGGGTTAATCTTCTGAGGGGATGTTATTAGGCAGCTAGATGTTAAGTCCCCCACAGGTGGGACTGTTCCCTCAAAGTCTATGGTGTTGCAGGGTGCAGATAAGAAGTCAGCCACACACAATTCAGTCTCTTTCCATACCTTTACTGATATTGTTGGCAGGTATGTCCCGGGAAGCTGGTCAGGTTGGAGAATGCACATACAGGGAATTGCTGAGCAGGTTTAAGGCCTCCTTTACCTTTGATGTGTATGTGAGTCCTAACTTGCATGAAGTCAAGTTTAACTCTTCCTATAGCAGCTACGCCCGGCCGACATTGTGGTAGAGCCTTTTCTGTCGCACTTGTGCCATTGAAAGAACTAAGCCTATGTGGCTGGCCAAGCCAGACTCCTGTTCTCTCTGACTCCAGTTACGTATCAGCACTTAGGGCTACCTTCTGTGACTTGAAGTCCAGCAAGGCCTCCGGATTTTCTATCACTAGTCGTGAAGTACTAGCAATGCTTCGGACCCAGTGTCCGGTCAATTTAGTGAAGGTGATCTGTCACCTAAGTCACTTTTCCTTTTTTCACCACTCGCCTGTCGCCCTGCTCTTACCCTTAACATAAGCACGGGTAGCAGTAGGTGTAATAGTCAGTTGTTCTTCCAAGCTCACTGACCTGCTCTCAGTTGACTCGATGTTATGACTGCTGTAGTCCCCTTCCTTCTTTCCTTTCTAAACTCTGTCCAGAGCAGCTCACAGGACGTTCCGTCAGACTGTATACACGCTGTAGCTCCGAGAGTCACTTTCCACGTTCTTAGGGAACACAGGCAGTTTGTTCTGAGATAACGGCTTCAGATGTAGCTCTGACTAGGCTAGAGTGATTTCCTCCACTCGTACTAGCCTCCACTTCGACTCAAGATGAACTACCTGAGCTCTGTCAGGAATCAGTCTTCTCTCCTCTCCCTCCAAAACTAGACTGCTCTGTCCTGAGACAGGAAAACTAATCATCTGCTACGTCACACTAACTTAAAATGGTCTGAAATGCCTCTAGTGGCAGTGTTGGAAAGTGTGCGTGAATGAATATCAGGTGTTCTACAATTACCTTCCTGTGCACTCTCCAGGAAACATGTGTACCAAGCGCAGCTGGGCCACACATCCCCCCTAGTTATCATCAGCACTCCCGGGCTGAAATAGAAAAGAAAAACATTTTTGCATTTAATAACATTAACATATAACTCATCCCTTGCGGGAGGTAAGTACTCTTTAACGTTGCAATGTATACATGGACATTAGAAAAAATATCAAAATACTTTTCACATAAATATATATAAGACAAGATTCTTGTGGAGGACCCGCACCAAAAACCTCCCACGTAGGTCCTGGGTGGGCTGCAGGACTTCATTGCTGCAGACCTCACTCAAGGCCACACCATACGGGTTTTTCTTCAGAGGTAGATATGACTTTATGTAAAACCAAGATGGGGCACCAAAGTGCAAACTATTTACAATAAAGTTTTTGGGCTGGCACAGTCCACAGCCACGCAGTTTTTGCATAACATTTCAAATTTAGAGAATCACATTAATGCTTCACATTAACTTCTTTTAACTCTCATTACCCAACTGGGTATTCTATGCATACTATGCAAACATCATCACATTTGGCAAATAACATTATTAAACATTTATCACAATATTAATAAAGTGCAAATTTCTTCAACTTCTTCAACTTTATACAGGTGCAGTAAACCCTGTCTGGGTCCTACTGGGCTTCTTCTTTACAGATTTCAACAACGTCTTCCACTCCTGGGGCTGGAACGACGTGGTGCTCTTTTGATCGCATAACAAACAAGTCATGGCCTGCAATTTGCGTTTGCGTTGCCACAGTTCTTGTCGCATTTGAGCAATCTTCCTGGGACCCCACGGGTGCCTCAAGCAGGTACAAATCTTCCATTGAAGATGCAGACTTGCGCTGTGCTTTAACTGAGGACGCACCATCCAGTTGCATTGCAGAATAGGTCGCACAACCCGGTTGTACTCCAGGATGGGATGCAGGTTGCGATGCAGAAGTGGTCGCGGTTTGTGGTGCTGGACAGGATCTTAACGCTGAGGGCGCAGGTTGCGATGCTGGTGCACGGCCGGGTGCTATTGGAGCTGGCTCTCGGGACTCTGCGGCATGATGTAGATTACCGGCGTCGGGACGGGGTCGCTGACACGGGTGACGTTTAAGGCATACCACCCTTTTAGCCCCCAGTGCCGCGTATAGCTGACTATGTTCCCGTTCATAAGATCCCTTCCCGGGTGACCAATGGGCAGATGGGACTCTACATCTCTGCGGCTGACAAAGACTCCTTGGTATAGGCCTGGCTCATGGATGAATCCCCAGCCTTTGCGGAGTTTAAAGTCGCTAACGCACCCCTGACGCCGCGGTTCCCGTAGCGTACCTTTATTCCTCCGGACATTCTCCTTGTCTGCGAGGAACTCCTCATGGTACCGCTGACGGAACTGCTGCACCTCTCTTTCCTCCTGCTGGCGTCGCTGTTCCTGCTCACTGCGTCGCCATTCGTTCTCAGTCTGGATATCATAGGTCACATCGTCCAGATACTCCATCACGTCCCAGTCGACCTCCATCACGGACGGCTGGCTCCCCTCCGGTGTCCCTACCGGGGGACTGCATTCCGCTGCGGCCTCCTGGCCTGGCTGGTACTCCGGAACGGGCAGGGCTTCATCGGTGGAGTCGGGATCAGCTCTTTCGGGGCCGGCCTCCGGTTTCTCATCAGCCGTTGGCTGCGGTGGCACAGGGATCACAGGTAATGACTTCGTTCCTGGGGGGGAGAGCATTGCGTCCCACAGCAGCCGCTGTTTCCGGGCACGCCAACTTCTCTCCGTCTCCTCCATCTCTTCACGGCGCTGAATCATGCCCTTGAGCACCGCATTCACCTCTTCCAACTCTAGCATAATTTGGTCGGTGTCCCGACCCGGGGACGGCTCCGGCACAGGCAGTAGCTTTTCTGGGGAACGGGGCCTGCGCGCCGCCGCTCCTCTACACAGCGTCTCCTGTCCTTCCGCCATCTCTCTCCAGGCCAGACTGTGCTTTCCATCAGGAACAATCTGGTCTTTTCCGTGGAGGCGGGATTTGCGCTTCCTCTTCTTGGCATAGAAAATGAAGAGGAGGCGGATCTCCTTAGCAGTGGGGCAGGCTCTCACATTATAGTAGCATTTTGAGAGGGCACCCATCACTTTCGCGCCACAGGGGGGTACACGCCCACGAATGCACGCCCACCTTCTTCACCAGCGCCTCAGGGCGCGAATATTGCGGCAAAATGGCGGAAAATGGCACCAAAAATCACAAAAACTGCACACAGTCTTTTTCACAAAAACAGTCCAATTCCAAGCACACAGGACTCACAAATTGTAAGCTTCGGATCCTGTTCGTGACGCCAAAGATGACGCGCACACGGTACCAGGGCAAGGGGTTACTCGGCACCGAGCCCATGGAAGTCTATGGGGGATGTCACTGGCAGCAGAGCTCGGTCCGTGGCCCGGGGCGGTCATACAAAGGGGGATATTTACAGGGGATTGTTAATTGTTCGTGACGCCACCTGTGGTTTCTGATCAGATAGACCAGCGCTGCAGGGTTAATCTTCTGAGGGGATGTTATTAGGCAGCTAGATGTTAAGTCCCCCACAGGTGGGACTGTTCCCTCAAAGTCTATGGTGTTGCAGGGTGCAGATAAGAAGTCAGCCACACACAATTCAGTCTCTTTCCATACCTTTACTGATATTGTTGGCAGGTATGTCCCGGGAAGCTGGTCAGGTTGGAGAATGCACATTCAGGGAATTGCTGAGCAGGTTTAAGGCCTCCTTTACCTTTGATGTGTATGTGAGTCCTAACTTGCATGAAGTCAAGTTTAACTCTTCCTATAGCAGCTACGCCCGGCCGACATTGTGGTAGAGCCTTTTCTGTCGCACTTGTGCCATTGAAAGAACTAAGCCTATGTGGCTGGCCAAGCCAGACTCCTGTTCTCTCTGACTCCAGTTACGTATCAGCACTTAGGGCTACCTTCTGTGACTTGAAGTCCCGCAAGACCTCCGGATTTTCTATCACTAGTCGTGAAGTACTAGCAATGCTTCGGACCCGGTGTCCGGTCAATTTAGTGAAGGTGATCTGTCACCTAAGTCACTTTTCCTTCTTTCACCACTCGCCTGTCGCCCTGCTCTTACCCTTAACATAAGCACGGGTAGCAGTAGGTGTAATAGTCAGTTGTTCTTCCAAGCTCACTGATCTGCTCTCAGTTGACTCGATGTTATGACTGCTGTAGTCCCCTTCCTTCTTTCCTTTCTAAACTCTGTCCAGAGCAGCTCACAGGACGTTCCGTCAGACTGTATACACGCTGTAGCTCCGAGAGTCACTTTCCACGTTCTTAGGGAACACAGGCAGCTTGTTCTGAGATAACGGCTTCAGATGTAGCTCTGACTAGGCTAGAGTGATTTCCTCCACTCGTACTAGCCTCCACTTCGACTCAAGATGAACTACCTGAGCTCTGTCAGGAATCAGTCTTCTCTCCTCTCCCTCCAAAACTAGACTGCTCTGTCCTGAGACAGGAAAACTAATCATCTGCTACGTCACACTAACTTAAAATGGTCTGAAATGCCTCTAGTGGCAGTGTTGGAAAGTGTGCGTGAATGAATATCAGGTTTTCTACAATTACCTTCCTGTGCACTCTCCAGGAAACATGTGTACCAAGCGCAGCTGGGCCACACATATTTATTCATGTAAATAAGATCTCCTCTGAGACGTCTATTTTCTAAGCTAAACAAGCCCAACTTTTTCAACCTTTCATCATATGAGAGGCCTAACATCCCTTGTAATAATCTAGTTGTCCGCCTTTGAACTGACTATAACTTCTGAATATTTTTAAAAATGTGGAGCCCAAAACTGAATCGCATATTGTAGATGTGGCCTCAGCAGTGATTTATAAAGAGGTAACAATACGTTGGATGGTGGGATTTTATCTCTTTTTATACATCCTAATATCACGTTTGCTTTTGTGGCTGCTGCTTGACATTGAGTACTGCTGCTCAGCTTACTTGTAACCAGAATACCCAAGTCCTTCTCCTGTTCTGTAGTCCCGAGTATACTCCCATTTAATGTATATGCAGCTATAGGATTACTACGTCCTAGGTGCATTACTCTACATTTATCTACATTAAACCTCATTTGCCTAGTGTTTGCCCATTCAGACATCTTATCCAGATCATTTTGAAATATTGTACTGTCAAGGTGAGATTTTTGACCAAACTATGTAGGATATTAAAATCTGACCTACAGAGAAATGTGCCCCTGCTCTGTACTGTGTAATGGCTGTGTCTGACCGTACAGGGACATGGTCTTCACATAGCACAGCTCCTGGCCAGGGGAGAATGCAAAAGAAAATATATAAGCAGGACTTTTTCTGTGAAGTAAAACATTTACCCTCCCTTTTAAAAACATGTTTTATCTTACAGAAAGAATTAGCTGCGATCCCATGCTGTCCTGTCTATATATTCTTTTTTATGTCCTCCCATGCCCAGGAGCTGTGGTATGTGCAGACCATGTTCCTGTATGGTCAGACACGGCCATTACACAGATCACAGCAGGGGCACATTTATAAGATTATCTCAGCACAGGAACATTTTATTTAAAGGGAATCTGTCACCCCATTTTTCGTATATAAGCTGCGGCCACCACCATCAGGGGCTTATCTACAGCATTCTGTAATGCTGTAGATAAGCACCCGATGTCACCTGAAAGAGAAGAAAAACGAGCTAGATTATACTCACCCGGGGGGGCGGTCCAAAGCGGTCCGGTGCGATGGGCATCGCAGGTCTGGTTCCGGCGCCTCCCATCTTCTAGCGATAACGTCCTCCTCCTTGCTTCTGGCACGCTCCTACGCAGGCGTACTTTATCTGCCATGTTAGCACATAAGAACTTCTCTTTCTTATGAGCTTGAGCTGATAGCAATTGTGCTGTACAGTTAGTGTGCAGTGACAGGGGAGGATTTTCTTGTGTGCAGCAGCGCTGGTTATTAGGCTGCCTGCCAGTGACAGGGGAGGATTTTGTTGTGTGCAGCAGCGGTGGTTATTAGGCTGCCTCATAGCTGTATTGCTGTGTGTACACTGCTGTGCAGACTGCTTTTTACACAGCACTAATACTTTCATCCTTTTTTGCTGCACACTTACCGAACGTTCATTTTTTCCCACACCGTATAGAGCTGTACGCTCCTCACACACTACCGTGTACTGACTGGTATCACGGACAAATACATGCTGACTATCTGTGTGTGACTCCAGAAATATATAAGAAGATTTCAATTTTCCCCTGCGCTGTATACAGCTGTACGCTTCTGAGACAGTACCGTTTATCAGCTTTTTGCATTACGGTCAAATCCATACTGAGTGAGCGTCTGTGTATGACTCCGGAAATATATACGGAGATTTAAATTTTCCCCTACACTGTATACAGCTGTACGCTTCTGAGACAGTACCGTTTATCAGCTTTTTGTATTACGGTCAAATCCATACTGAGTGAGCGTCTGTGTGTGACTCCGGAAATATATACAGAGATTAAAATTTTCCCCTACGTTGTATACAGCTGTACGCTTCTGAGACAGTACCGTTTTTCTGCCTTTTGTATTATGGTCAAATCCATACTGAGTGAACGTCTGTGTGTGACTCCGGAAATATATACGGAGATTAAAATTTTCCCCTACGTTGTATACAGCTGTACGCTTCTGAGACAGTACCATTTTTCTGCTTTTTGTATTACGGTCAAATCCATACTGAGAGAGCGTCTGTGTGTGACTCCGGAAATATATACGGAGATTTCAATTTTCCCCTACACTGTATACAACTCTACGCTTCTGAGACAGTACCGTTTTTCTGCCTTTTGTATTACGGTCAAATCCATGCTGAGAGAGTGTCTGTGTGTGACTCTGTAAATATATACGGAGATTTCAATTTTCCCCTATGCTGTATACAGCTGTACACTTCTGAGACAGTACCGTTTTTCTGCCTTTTGTATTATGTTCAAATCCATACTGAGAGAGCGTCTGTGTGTGACTCCGGAAATATATACGGAGATTTCAATTTTCCCCTACGCTGTATACAGCTGTACGCTTATGAGACAGTACCGTTTTTCTGCCTTTTATATTACGGTCAAATCCATACTGAGAGAGCATCTGTGTGTGACTCCGGAAATATATACGGAGATTGAAATTTTCCCCTACACTGTATACAGCTGTAAACTTCTGATACAGTACCATATATCTGCTGGTATTTTTAGTACATTTTCCCAAACTTGAGGAAGTATGGTGGAAGAGGCCGTGGACGTGGGCGGGGGGGCCAGCTGGTACTGATGGTGGTGGTGGTGTATCTGCTGGTAGTGCCAAAAGCACAATAGCACCTAAGGCAGGAGGTGTTGAGCCTGCGTCATCGTCTGGCTCCAGAAGGCCTGGAAGGCTCTCTTTTCTGGGAGTATGTAAACCACTTTTAAAGCCGGAGCATCAGGAACAGGTTTTGGCTTACATTGCCGAAACAGCCTTCAGCTCTATCGCCTCCTCTTCTGAAGTTTCAAAAACTGCAAGCACTGAGTCGTCAGTGCAGGCTCCTGGTCAGGAACAACACCTTTCCTTGTGTCCTTCACCCCCCCAAAAGTGAAGGATGCGGCAGGCCACACTTCAGATTTCTCCCTAGAGATCTTTTCACATACCATGCCTGGGTTATCAAGTGAAATCCTGAATTCCCCAGTCCAAGATGAATATGACATGGAGTGCACTGATGCACAGCCACTGCTATATGATTCTGCTGGTACATTCGCCCAGAGCACTGCATTGCCCTCGCAGTCTACTGAGCCAGATTCTGACCCTGATGAAACTCAGGTCCCCCTCCCCGCATACTCTACCACCTTACACGGTGACACAGAGGAAGGTGCAGGTGAAATTGAAGAGGGGGTGATGGATGACCCAGTTGTTGACGCTATGACCTACCCAGTCGGCACTTCTTTGCTAGAAAAGCCATCCCTGTCCTCCACTTGCATGTGAAAGACCGCTTTGTCCATGCACTCAAACAATCAGTGAGTGGAAAGGTGCACCTCACAACAGATGCATGGGCCAATAGGCATGGCCTGAGCCGTTACGTGTCCATCACACTGCGCACTGGGTTAATGTAGTGGATGCAGGGTCCACAGGGGACAGCGGCGGTGGGACAGTGCTGCCTAGCCCACGGTATTGGCAACAGTTGGCTGTAGGCGTTTGACCCTCCTCCTCCAGAAGCAAAAGGTCGTCGACAGAGCACAGTCGCATGAGCACTCCATCCGCAGCAGCCAGTGTTGCACACGAGGTGTCCCACTATCGAACAGCTAGTGGTAAGCGTCAGCAGGCTGTTTTAAAGATGATGTCTTTGGGCGACAACAGACACACTGCGAAGGTACTGGCCGACTACTTGCAGCGAGAAACTGAGTCATGGCTGGGCAGTCTACATCTTGAGCTAGGCAAGGTAGTCAGTGATAACGGCCGTAATTTTGCGGCGGCCATAGCCCTGGCAAAACTCAGACACATACCTTGCCTGGCTCACACCTTGAACCTGGTGGTGCAGTGCTTCATAAATAATTATCCGGAGTTACCAGCCCTGCTCCATAAGGTGCGAAGACTGTGCTCGCACATCCGTCGCTCGCCCGTAGACTCCAGTCTTATGCATTGGCTGCAGCGATTGCTCCACCTCCCCAAGCACTGCCTAATCATAGACGTTGCAACAAGGTGGAACTCCACCATGCACATGGTTGAAAGGTTGTGCGAACAGAGGCAGGCTGTAATGCATTTGTGGGAGGATACACGGGCAGGCAGTTTGAGGGCAGACATGGAGTTGTCGGGTGTACAGTGGTCAAAGCTGAAAGACCTCTGTAAAGTCCTTCAGTGTTTATAGAAATGCACACGGCAGGTAAGCGCAGACGTCGTCATCATAAGCATGAGCATCCCACTTATGCGTCTGCTCATGCAAACTTTAACGCACATTAAGGATCAGGCATCTGCAGCGGAGGAGGAAAAGGAGCTGGAGGAGGGAAGCCTTGATGACAGTCAGCCATTGTCTGCTCAGGGAACTGTCCTGGACGAGGTGGAGGAAGAAGAGGAGGATGAGGGGGATGATTATTTTGGGGAGGAGGATGCTTCTCAGGGGGCAAGAGAAAATGTTGACTTGCCAAGGGTCAGGTACAGGGTTTGTGCGTGACTGGAGGGATGTGGATTTGGCAGAAAGTGCTCCTCCACCCACCACTGGCAGTGCATCATTGACACCTGGAACATTGGCCCACATGTGTGATTATGTCTTGCGGATCCTAAAAAGGGACCCCCGCATTGCCAAAATTATGAAGGATGATGACTACTGGTTGGCCAGCATCCTCGATCCACGCTATAAAGGCAAATTACAGAACATCATGCCACAGGAGAACCTAGAGCTAATATTGACGAACAAACAAGCAACTCTGGTAAACCGTTTGTTAGAGGCATTCCCAGCACACAGCAGCGGTGCAGGTTCTACCACAAGCCGTACTGGGCAACATGGAAGAGGTGTTCATGGTGCACACAGCCGAAGTGGCATTGGAGACAGCGGTTTCATGACCATGTTGTGGACTGATTTCTTGAGTACCTCTTACACGACTGGTAATACTGAATCGATTGCAACAGACAGGAGACAGCAGTTGTCAACTATGGTTCAAAATTACCTCTCCTCCCCTATTGATGTTCTCCCTCACAGTTCATTCCCCTTTGACTACTGGGCCTGTAAACTGGACACCTGGCCTGAATTGGCACAATATGCCTTACAGGAGCTCGCTTGCACTTCTGGTAGTGTGCTATCAGAAATAGTCTTCAGTGCTGCTGGATCAATCCTGACAGAAAGAAGGACCTGGCTGTCGACCCAAAATGTTGGTGATCTCACCTTCATTAAAATGAACCATGCCTGAGTTTCAAAGGATTTTGTACCACCTACCCCTGATGACACATAGGTTGCCAGCAAAATGGCTCGCTTTGTCCTCCTCTTCCTCCGACTTCTCCAATTCCTCCATTTGCAGCTGCTGAACGTCCAGCCTACACCTCAACATATGCCAGTTTTTCCACCTCCCTAACTGGGCTGTACCCCCCAGGGCCGGCGTCAGCACCTGGCGTACCCGGGCAAGTGCCGGGGCCCTGAGCAGGTGGGGGGGCCCACTCGCCGTCAGAGACACCAGTGTACTATGAGGGGCCCTGTGCCAGTGCCGGTGCCCATGAGTGGGCCCCCCTGCTTGCTCAGGGCCCCAGCACTTGCAATACTCACCTCTCCCTACTCCACCGCTGTGACGTCTTCTGCGTTTCCTGACAGTGACATTCAGGTCAGAGAGCACGATGACGTCACGTCTGTGCACCCTCTGCCTGAACAGTCACAGTGCAGAGAGCTGGAAGATGGCGACGCTGAGGAGTCCAGAGTAGAGCAGTGCCCAGCGAGGAGAGGTATTTCATTTTTTTAATGTTTGCAGCAATATATGGGGAGCATTATACACTGGAGAATTATATATGGGACCCATCATACACTTGAGCATCATAGATAGGGTCCATTATACACTGGAGCATCATATATGGGGCCCATCATACTCTGGGGCATTATAAATGGGGCCCATCATACACTGGAGCATCATATGGGGCCCGTTATATATGGAGCATTATATAGGCCCTTTGTACACTGGAGCATCATCCATGGGGCCCATCATATACTGGAGCATCATATGGGGCCCATTATATATGGAGCATTATATAGGCCCATCATACACTGGAGCATCATTTATGGGGCACATCATACACTGGAGCATCATATGGGGCCCATTATATATGACGCATCATATGGGGCACATTATATATGGAGCATCACATGGAGCCCATTATATATGGAGCATTATATATGGGGACCATTATATTTGGAGCATTATATGGGGCTCATCATACACTGGAGCATCATATACGGGGCCCATTATACACTGGAGCATCATATGGGGCCCATTATATATGGAGCATTATATAGGCCCATCATACACTGGAGCATCATCCATGGGGCCCAACATATACTGGAGCATCATATGGGGGCCATTATATATGGAGCATTATATAGGCCCATCATACACTGGAGCATCATCCATGGGGCACATCATATACTGGAGCCTCATATGGGGCCCATTATATATGGCGCATCATATGGGGCAGCACGGTGGCTCAGTGGATAGCACTGCAGCGCTGGAGTCCTGGGTTCGAATCCCACCTAGGACAACATCTGCAAGGAGTTTGTATGTTCTCCCCGTGCTTGCGTGGGTTTCCTCCGGGCACTCCGGTTTCCTCCCACACTCCAAAAACATACAGATAGGGAATCTAGATTGTGAGCTCCTTCGGGGACAGCGACGATAATGTGTGCAAACTGTAAAGCGCTGCGGAATATGTTAGCGCTATATAAAAATAAAGATTATTATTATTATTATTATGGGGCACATTATATATGGAGCTTCACATGGAGCCCATTATATATGGAGCGTTATATATGGGGACCATTATATTTGGAGCATTATATGGGGCTCATCATACACTGGAGCATCATATATGGGGCCCATAATATACTAGAGCATCATATGGGGTTCATTATTTATGGGGCATCATATAGGGCCCTTTATATATGGAGCATCATATGGAGCACATATGGGGCCTATTCTGTATGGAGCATTATATGGAGCCCATTCTGTATGGAGCAATATATGGGGCCCATCATATGCTGTATGGACCTTTATATGTGACTCATTATACAGTATGGAGCAATATGTGGGGCTCATTATACACTGGGGACTGTCCTATACTATATGGCACATTATATGGGGACCATCATATACTGGAGCATTATGTGGAGCTCATCATACAGTATACTGTATGGAACATTATATGGGACCAATTATGCATGGAGCAATATATGGGGCTCATTTTTCTGTATGGCGCACTATGTGGTGCCCATAATACTGTATGGAGCAATATATGGGGCTCATTATTCTGTATGGTGCACTATGTGGTGCCCATAATACTGTATGGAGGACTAAGCTGTCCGGTTTTTGAGCTGTTGTAGAATTTACAATAGATAGCACTCATGTAATGTAAGAAGTGAAGTATTTGGCATTGTACTATACCTATATTTCTCTGCCGTATCGGAGTATTATGAATTGTGGTATGTGTTAAAGGGGCCCACTGAGACTCTTTCGCCCAGGGCCCACGAAAACCTGGAGCCAGCCCTGCCCCCCCCCAACAACTTTAGCCAAATAACCCCAGTTTTCAATGCGTTACTATTATTATAAAGTAAATTAAGGTTGACTAGCTTAAGTAATAAGAATTGATATCGTTGGCCTTGAAATGGGCACTGTAGGTGTGTTTACTGTCCTCCACTCCCTGCCGACTTCTCTTCCCATTGACTTGCATTGGGTTTCATGTTTCAGTCGGACCTTCGACTTTTTCCGATAGTCGGCCGATTTCGTTCGACTTGACTTTTGGGAAAATCGGGTGGTCCGAAACCCGACTCGACCCTCCCGGAGGCAAAGTTGCTCATCTCTACTTCTTTGCTTTTATTCACCACTTCCACTGATCAGCTGTTTTTAGCTCTGGCTGGCTACATGTAATCAGAGCATGGCTCAAACAGAACATCTCCATTCTATGTATAGTGATTGTTGCCGAGAACTGCAGCTCAGCTCTTATTAAGTTGAATAGGATATTTCTTGGTACTTACATTGAATGAGCGCAGCACGTTTTCTCTGTTACATTAAGTAAAAAAGCATATGTTTGAAAAAGTTACTGTTTATATCCATCGTGTTTCACTTCTTTTATCGTGACCTCAGAGATAACAAGGTTAAACCTTTACTAGTTGTGTTGCAAGGCTCATTAAAAAGAACTAAACAGCTGATTCATTATTTCAGCCATGTGCAGTATTAGTCAAAAGTTTGAACACACCTGTTTATGCAATGGTACACATTGTAGATTCAGACTGAAGGCAGAAAAAGCACAAGGAGACACATATGTAAACTACGAGTAAAAAACGTGTTAAAACTATTGAACCATATATTACTCAATGGCTTCCAATGAACACATTGCCATGTCATTATCAAAAGTTAATGTGTGGAATCATCAGCATTCAGAAAATGTTTGCGACCATCAGGTGTGTTTTGCAGAGGCTGTGTTGATGCTCAGCTCCATACAGTGCTGAGCTTTATTTCACAACTGTTTAAAACCAGAATATGGCAAGAACTATTAAACTAAGTAAAGAGAAACATTATTCCATCATTACTTTAAGACATGTCACATGACGATTAGTCATTCTGGAAAATTGCTAGAACCTTGAAGGTTTCCTCAAGAGCAGTTATGAAAACCATCAATCACTTTGATGAAACTAGATTTCATGAGGACCGCCGTAGGAAAGGAAGACCAACAATTACCTCTACCGCAGAGGATAAGTTCATCAGAGTTATCAATCTCTGAAAATTCAAATTGATAGCTCCTCAGATAAGAGCTTTTATAATGACGCATAGACATGAAGTAACAGACACCTCTCAACATCCACCGTCTAAAGGAGACTGCATGAAATAAACCTTTACTGTCGACTTGCTTCAAAAAGTCACTACAGAGGGACACAAACAAAAATATACTTGTTTGAGTCAAAAGAAAGCTATAACTACGCCCTGGCACTGACTGACAACCGGCTCACCACTCATGCACTGCTGTGTTCGCTATCAGTCAGTGCAGGGGCGTGCTTATACTTATACGTAGATGCTGCTCACTGTGTACTGAGTGGTGACTTAAAGCTGTAGGCTGTAAGGAGTGATCAAGTTAATTTCCTTGCGGCAGGCGGGCTTTCAGCCACACAGTTTTAGAATGCTATTAACCTGCAGATTTACCCCATATCTGCAGGTCAGTAGCATTTGGAGACAGGTTTTCTTCAAAGGGTTAGGCTTTGACTTATGGGGTAACTGGCACTAACAATAGATGATACTAGAGAGCCAGTTTTTTTTCCTCGAATATAGATCATTTGCATGCATATTTCTATGTTGACTGTTGTCTCTTTTCATTATCACATATTGAAATATAAAACAGAACTGATAGCTAAAGTAGATGACACTTGTAAAGAGCAACAAATGCTGGTGGGTCACCACCATATGGAGACCCTGTCCCTAATCCAGCTCTAGTGAAAGTAGAACAAAGATGAAGTTGGAGAAATCAACTAAAATGTTGTCTACCATGCGTGGCTGTTTGTGTCACAGGACAACTGACATTTTGTCCACTTCTCTGGTTGCTATGAAAGCTCTTACCTTACTCCTTGTAATAAAGAGCATGCAGGCTATTTCTGTGAATGGGTGGGGAAATCTGAGAACTGCAATATTTAGCATTGTACAGTGTCCATTTTAGGACATGATCATATATCAAAGTCAAATATCAGAAATACTCTGATACCTGATTCTGGTACTTGAGTCTGATAGCTGACTTTGATATCAGTATTTCTGATGTTTGACTTTGATATATGATTAGTGTTGAGCGATACGATACCGCAAGTATCGGGTATCGGCCGATATTAGCTCTATCGGCCTTTCGATACTTAGTTCCGATGTTTTCGTCTTATCGAATACCGGAATCGGAATTGTCACTGTCACTGTCAGTGTCCGTCGGTCGGGTCTGTCAGGAGTCAGCGTCACTTACCTGGCAGAAAATCTCCGGCAGTCACGGGCTGGACTGCTTCATGGCCGCCATCATCTTTCCCCGGCGGTCACATGCAGTTTCTCGCGATAACTGCAGTGACTGCTGGGTAATCCCGGCCGTAAAGCAGTCAGTCCGATGACGTCACCGCCGGGGAAGCAGGTAATCAGCTGTGCTGCGTCGCGATGACAGGCTCTGCCTGTCATTGCGATGTAGCAGAGCTGGATCGTCGTGGGACTGTCGTTACTATGGACTGCGTCGGACAGGTGGTATACTGTTGGTTTGTTTTTTTTCTTTTTTTACAGGAGATCGATGGCGTCGCAGGAATGAGTGTATAATAAAATTAATGAAAACTGTGTTGTCTCTTTTATTTCATTAAAAGACTTTTTTCTTGCTTTGTCTTTTTTTTATACATTTAATAACTTTGGGATTAATAATGGATCGGTGTCTTATTGACACCTCTCCATTATTAACCGGGCTTACTGTCACCGTGCAATCAACGGTGACATTAACCCCTTATTACCCCACTTGCCACCGCTACAGGGCAGTGGGAAGAGCCGGGTAAAGTGCCACAATTGGCACATCTTTTGATGCGCCAAATGTGGGGCTGCTGTAGCCTGGTATTATCAGGCTGTTGAGGGCCAAAATCCATGGGCCTTGACAGTCTTTTAATACCAGGCCGCAGCAGTCTGCATTTTACTTGGCTGGTTAACAAAAATAGGGGGACCCCTACGCCGTTTTTTTTTCGAGGGGATCCCCTATTTTTGTTAACCAGCCAAGCTAAGCAGACTGCTGTGGCCTGGTATTATCAGGCTTGCAAGGTCCATGGATATTGGATCCTTACCAGCCTGAAAAACCAGGCCTCAGCGGTCTGCTTCATCTGGCTGGTTAACAAAAATAGGGGGGACCCCACGCCAATTTTTTTCGAGGGGATCCCCTATTTTTGTTAATCAGCCAAGATATGCAGACTGCTGTCGCCTGGTATTATCAGGCTGGCAAGGTCCATGGATCTTGGCTCCTTAACAGCCTGAAAATCCAGGCCTCAGCGGTCTGCTTCATCTGGCTGGTTAACAAAAATAGGGGGGACCCCACGCCAATTTTTTTCGAGGGGATCCCCTATTTTTGTTAATCAGCCAAGATATGCAGACTGCTGTGGCCTGGTATTATCAGGCTGGCAAGGTCCATGGATCTTGGCTCCTTAACAGCCTGAAAATCCAGGCCTCAGCGGTCTGCTTCATCTGGCTGGTTAACAAAAATAGGGGGGACCCGACGCCATTTTTTATTCGAAGGGAACCCCTATTTTTGTTAATCAGTTCCCTCTGACGTCACTGATTGTGTCCCTGGCTGACCTGAAGTGAAAGTGGAAAGCAATCAATTAAGCTTTCCACTTCCTCTCCTGTCAGCCAGGAGAGGAACTCATTCATTTGGGGGTTTACTGTGAGGCTGCAGCATTAGCTGCAGTCCCTGCAGTAAACATTAACCCTTTCTGAAGGATTACACCGTGGGACCTGACTGTGCATGGGATAGGTAAGAATAATTTTGCTTTTTTATTTTATTTTTATTACAGGAAATGGTTTTTGCAGTCAAATAAAAGATGGTCAAAAACATGTGTCTTTATTTCATTAAAATGATTTTTAATTAAAGTGTGTGTGTTTTATTTTTATTTCATGCAATAGGATTAATAATTGATAGTTGTCTAATTGACAGCTCTCAATTATTAACCTGGCTTAAGGTCACCTTTCAATTGCAATGTGGCTTTAACCCCATATTAACCCATTCGCCACCGCTACAGGGCAATGGGAATAGACGGGCAAAGTGCCAGAAAGGGCGAATCTAATTATAGATTTGTCTTTTCTGGGGTGTCTGGGGGCAGATGTTAGTAGCCAGGGGGGGCCAAAAATAATGGTCCCTCTCTGGGCTATTATTATCTGCCCCCATTCGCTGGCTTTGTCTGTCTGGTTGCGAAAATAGGGCGGGAGCCCACGCATTTTTTTTAAACAATTTTACACCTCATATATATATATATATATATATATATATACATATGTCATTGAATTTGTGACACATATATATATATTTATATTTATAGTTCATACACTTCTACATAGTATAATAGCCGCTAAGTCAATTGACGGCTTTTGTGAAAATGCAGAACCCGACATGAAATGACACTTGGTGTACATAGGGTTAACCATGTCTTTTCATGTCCTTTGCTATCTGATTTGCACAAACAATTACATCAGTCTATGTGTGCAAAATTTCACACCTGTAGGGGTTAATTAAAGGTGTAAATTCGTAGCAATAAAGTCCGTTTTTTTTACAACGAATTTACACCTTTAATTAACCCCTACAGGTGTGAAATTTTGCACACATAGACTGATGTAATTGTTTGTGCAAATCAGATTGCAAACGACATGAAAAGACTTGGTTAACCCTATGTACACCAAGTGTCATTTCATGTCGGGTGCTTCTGTCTTTTCACAGAAGCCGGCTTTACCCGGCAATTGAATCAGAGGATATTTTACTATGTAGAAGTGTATAAACTATACATATATGTATATATATATGTCACAATGACATGTATATATAATATATATATATATATATATATATGTATTCTATGTGTGTATATTTAGTGTTTACAAGGAAATAAAGGTTTTTTTTAGTTGCGATATTTTGTTCCCATAGACTTACATGGAACTTCCGGTATCGGAATCGGATATCGCCGATATTTAGTGATATCGGCGATACCATTCCGATCCGATATTTTTAGATATCGAGCAGTATCGCTCAACACTATATATGATCATTTCCTAAAATGGACACTGTAGCATTGGTCTTCTCACCCACAACAATTCTTTACAACATAAAAACAACTGTGCTGCACAGAGCTGGGCAATATAGTAATAAAAAATAATTCTAAGATATAGTGACATCCTCTGAAGAACATTCAGACATAAATACTGCAGGTACTTTACTGTTTCATAGGTTTGGAAAAAAAATCTTTAAATATTTGGATATTGTTGTGAAATAGATAGGACAACATTTGTTTATCTTCTTAATTCTTCTTATACTTTATTTAATTATTTTATAGTTAAAGCAGCCATAAATTGATTCATATTAGTGATTACATATCCATTGGGGTGTCTTACATGTCCGATAAATGGACTGAATTTATTTTTTATATACCGTAGTTTATTTGATCTCACATCTTTAAGAAACTGCGACTGGATATCATACATCTGCTTTATATTCACAAAAATATGTGTCTTTGTATACTATGTTATTGTTGTCTTACAATAAATAGAAGCTGTTTTCTCTTATTCAGCACTATAAATTGTGTTTTATCTTATGTCAACAGCAAAGATAAAGGAAAGAAAAATAAAATCACATTTTTGCAAATTATATATGTGCTGGAGTAAGCAAGACAGCCATTATTATCTTATTATTTGGCATCATAAGGGAATACAATAAAATTGCCTACTGTCTTCAACCCCTAATCATACACACAGGTTTAAAGTAAATAAAGGAAAACTTTGCTCTTTAGCACCAATTTACAGCACTTTTTCAGTTAAAGTCTGCCAAAAAATCGGCAATTTTATAAATGCTTTTAAATTCCTTTTTTGAAGAATTGCTGTAACTGTAGGGTACTAGCAGGAACGCGGGATGCAGTGACGAGTAGGAGGCAGAGCAAGAGTTAACAGCTACTTTATACAGAAGATTCTTGTAAGTACATTCTCCACGCAGGGAGTTTGCAGAAATATGACAATTATAAATTCAAGGGGGGGTTAAACAGTGGAGGTAAAGAGTAAATAACATTCAGTAAAAATGAATCAACTTATCAGTCTGTGGCTCCCGGTCGGAGGATGTTGAAAGATCCCACGATGACAGCATAGGTGGCGCGAGACATCTCTGAAGCGATCCCGGATAAAGTTGAAGCACTGTCTCTGTACCAAAATGGTGTTCCTGGGCTTTTCCAGACGTGATCTCCCGATCCTGGCACACGGTGTGGTACGGGAAGTAGAAGATGGTGAAGAGAGCGTGGCACAAAGTTCTGGAATACTAAGCTAAGTGTTCCCTCACCATCTCACGGATCTAACTCTACAATGCAAGTCAATGGATTCTTGAAAAAAATACCGTAGATAGCACATGAATGCCATTTGAATACTGTCCACAGAAATGTATTTTCCTATCCTCCAACCATGTGGTGACATTGACTTACTCACCACCTCGGCTGCATAGGCATACTCCTGGGCTTCCTTCTTCTCTTCTGTGCACACTACACTGTGTTCCGGTGGCATGCCTGGTGCATGCGTGCGCTCCCCTGCTCTTAAAGGGGCAGTGCACGCATATAGCAAAATGCCCCCCAACTAACAGCGGGGAGACATTTAGTTAAAGTGATTACCTGCAAGGTGTCTCCCAGCCAATAGCTGGGAGGCATCCTGTATAAAAGACACCCTCCCCAATAGGGAGGTGCCTGAGCAACCCCTATGTTTTAGTCTCAGTGGTGTTGGTGTGTGCAACTGTAGGTTGCCAGGTCTCCCGTCCTTAGTCTGTAAGTTATTCCCATACCCTGTGTTCCCGTTAACCTAGTATAGTTTGTATGTGTTCCTCTGATGGCTTCGGCGGTATCCTAATCCCAAAACCACATCTGCGGTACCTATACCCGGTTTCCTGGTCCTGGTGTGGCCAGTTGTTTCCAGAACTATTTCCAGATATTTACAAGTGTGGACAAGACCTATCTTCAGTATTCAAGTTGTCTGTACAATTCGTCAGTCTCTGTTACCTGCTTGTCAGTGACCTCTGTCACATCTACCCGTGATAGCGAACCTGACCCCTAGGATCGGCAGCTGCAGTTCTGGCGCCTATCTAGGATTGGTACCTGGTGGCTACCTGCAGCCCTGTCTGCTTACACCATCATGAGTTCCAGTGAACACCAGGTAGTCTTTTAGCTATGCTCCTTAATAGGTCCGGCACAGTGGCACAGTGGGTCCATGAACCATCAGCGGCACCTGCGGGCGTGATAGCTTTAGACAGCATTATATTCTTCTTTAGATACGCCTCCCTCTTTCCAATTGATAAACATTTTTTTTTCCTTTTTAGCATGTGTTTAAGTTCTGTGTTCATTCATCCTGGTTTCCTTAAATGCTCCTTATTCTTCCCTCTTTTCGGAATTGTTAATGATTGTGCTTTGAGAATCTCATTTTTTAAGATTTCCCATCCTTCCTGTACATTTTTGTCTTTAAGGATATCCAGCCATTGGATCCCTCCAATTCTCTTTCTGAGTCCCTTTAAATCCTGCCTTTCTGAAATCTAACCTTGATGTCTGAGTCTTCACAGGTCTTCCTCCTCTACTTATCCAAAATTCTAAAATAGTATGGTCGCTACCTCCAAGGGCCCCAGCCACTCTTACTGTTATGTTTCGGTAGCTGAGGAGGACAGGAACAACAGCAGGGCAGCCGAACACCTGAGATGTTGGTAACTGATGGGTTGCAGATTCCTAAACTAACGACACAACTAGAGGTAGCCGTGGAGCGTTCCTACGTTGATCCTAGACGCCTCGTCACAGCCTGAGAGATAACTACACCTAAAGGCAGAAAGATGAAAGCTATCTGCCCCGGAGCAGATCCCCAAAGGAAATAGGAAGCCCCCAAACATATAATGGTGGTTAGACAAGATGAAAATACAAACATAGGCAGAAAATAGACACTGGGGCCACAAACTGACCAAATAGGATAGGACAGGAGAGACCACCCTCTGCAACCCAGAAAACCCTACAAAAATCCAACAATTCTGATCACAAAAATACTGAGATCACACGATCTCGCCACCCGCTAAATCAGATCTCAGTGTGAACAAAACCAAGCTGCAGCCGCTGAAAAAACAGGAAAAAGCAAATGAGCAAATAACAGTGGCTGCAGAAAAACCGTGAGGAGCTCAGGCTCCAGGAGGGGACCTGGCTGACCTCCACAAAAGTGCAGAAAACAATGCAAAAAGCAAGCACAAAAAGAAAAGCAAAAAATATCTTATCTGAAAGCAGGAGATGCAGGCAGGACTCCAGCAAACTTCCAAATGAACCAGGAACCACAATTGAGGCAAGAACAATTGATCACCGGCAACCATCATGGGAGGGAACCTCCCTTATATCAGACCAGTCCGTGATTCCAGATTGCCACTCCTCGCTGAAAGGTTCAGTACTGTCTGTAACCACCAGAGGGAGCCTCTGCTCAGAAACCATCTCTAGCACATTCATAACATCTTACCTCCTCAACCATTTCCTCCCTGTTTATAAGGATTAGATCCAAGGTAGCAGATCCCCTTGTTTTCACCCCTACCTTTTGGAAGATAAAGTTGTCAGCAAGAGAGGATAAGAATTTCCTTGACCTGTTAGTTTTGCCTGAGAGTGATTCCCAACAAATGTCTGGATAGTTGAAATCTCCCAAGACCACTATGTCATATTTTTTGGAGAAACTTGGCATTTGATGCATAAAGAGTTCATCCATATCTTCAGCTTGCACAGGCGGCCTGTAGTAAATGCCTACAATGGTGTCCTTTCCATTGTTCTGTCCTTGTATTCTTACCCAAACAGTTTCCACAGAACTCCCAGTTTCTGAAGCTTCAATCTCTGTGCAGATATACGCTTTTCTAACATACTTTGCGACACCTCCTCCTCGTTTATAGTCTGTTTCTTGCAAATAAGTTGTATCCTTCTAGCCTTGTATTCCAATCATGTGTATCGTCCCACCAAGTTTCAGTGATTCCAATGACGTATTTCTTTTCCTGCGTTAGTAGTTCCAGTTCTCCTTGTTTGTTTCCCATGCTTTGTGCATTCGTATAGAAACATTTTAGTTTGTGATTGGTTTCACTTTCTTCAATATTTTTATTATTTAGATTTTTAGAATTCTCAATAGCATTTGTCAGATGTATGGCTTTTTCTGGCGTTTTGCTTCCCTTGCCACATTGTTCTTCGTAAGGTGCACCCCATCTCTAGCAAGTAGTCCATCGTATAGGTAATTCACTCCGTGATCCAGAAATCCAAATCCTTGCAGACGGCACCATCGACATAGCCAGTTGTTCACCTGCAGAATCTTATTCCACCTCCTTGTTCCATGGCCATCCACTGGAAGGATGGAAGAGAAGACCACCTGCGCTCCCAGTTCTTTCACTTTCTTACCTAAGTTTTCAAAGTCACTGCAGATGGTTTCCAGGTCGTTTTGTCCCCACATGTGTTAGCAGGAATGGATAGTCATCTGTAGGTCTAGAGAGTCCTGATATCCTGTCAGACACATCTTTAATTTTTGCACCTGGAAGACAGCACATTTCTCTTGAGGTTATATCCGGTCTGCAGATAGCGGCCTCTGTTCCTCTCAACAGGGAATCCACCATGACCACAACTCTCCGTTTCTTCTTCACATTTTTCTTTCTCCATTCAGGAGGACTCTGAAGGCGTACAAGGTTGTTGTTTGTGGGCAGAGTCTTATCCTGATGTATTTCTTCATCGTTCTCCTGCGTAAGAGCCTGGTACTGGTTCCTGAGCAGTATGGGTGCTGATTGCCTCCCGATCCTCCTGCTTCTCTGGGTCACATGCTTCCAATCCTGTTTCTTCTGGTGCACTTCGAATGTCTTCTATTTCTGTAACATGAAGAGATAATTCTGCCTGTCTAAGAACTCTTCACCTTCCTTAATGGTTTTCAATGTAGATAACCTCTCTTCTAGATTTTGCAACTTTTCCTCCAACAGGGACACAAGCTTACATTTCTGGCATGTGAAGTTTGACTTTTCCACTGGTAAGTCTGTGAACATGTAGCAAGAAATGCAGCTCACCAAATGGCTCCTGCCGTCTTCCATGTTCTTATTGTTCAAGAAATATCAAAGCGGCAAAATATATGCCAAAATTCCGCACCGTTAGGCGCGCGGTTTACCGATGTCCTCCTTTCAGCTGCAACGGCCAAAATCCAGTGTTCTTTGAGTTCGTGGAGACTCTTCACTTATCCCAGTAGGCACTGGGAATATGCAAATCCTCTCCTCGGGACTCCTCCCTGGTTTACCGATGTCCTCCTTTCAGCTGCAATGGCCAAAATCCAGTGTTCTTTGAGTTTGCGGAGACTCTTCACTTATCCCAGAAGGCACTGGGAATATGCAAATCCTCTCCTCGGAACTCCTCCCCTGGTTTACCCATGTCCTCCTTTCAGCTGCAACAGCCAAAATCCAGTGTTCTTTGAGTTCGTGGAGACTCTTCACTTATCCCAGAATGCACTGGGAATATGCAAATCCTCTCCCCGGGGCTCCTCCCCTGGTTTACCGATGTCCTCCTTTCAGCTGCAACGGCCAAAATCCAGTGTTTTTTGAGTTCGCGGAGACTCTTCACATATCCCAGAAGGCACTGGGAATATGCAAATCCTCACCTCAGGACTCCTCCCCTGGTTTACCGATGTCCTCCTTTCAGCTGCAACGGCCAAAATCCAGTGTTCTTTGAGTTCGCGAAGACTCTTCAATTATCCCAGAAGGCACTGGGAACATGCAAATACTCTCCTCGGAACTCCTCCCCTGGTTTACCGATGTCCTCCTTTCAGCTGCAACGGCCAAAATCCAGTGTTCTTTGAGTTCGCGGAAACTCTTCACTTATCCCAGAAGGCACTGGGAATATGCAAATCCTCTCCTTGGGACTCCTCCCCTGGTTTACCGATGTCCTCCTTTCAGCAGCAACGGCCAAAATCCAGTGTTCTTTGAGTTCGCGGAGACTCTTCACTTATCCCAGAAGGCACTGGGAATATGCAAATACTCTCCTTGGGACTCCTCCCCTGGTTTACCGATGTCCTCCTTTCAGCTGCAACGGCCAAAATCCAGTGTTCTTTGAGTTCGCGGAGACTCTTCACTTATCCCAGAAGGCACTGGGAATATGCAAATCCTCTCCTCGGGACTCCTCCCCTGGTTTACCGATGTCCTCCTTTCAGCTGCAACGGCCAAAATCCAGTGTTCTTTGAGTTCGCGGAGACTCTTCACTTATCCCAGAAGGCACTGGGAATATGCAAATCCTCTCCTCGGAATCCTCCACTGGTTTACCGATGTCCTCCTTTCAGCTGCAACGGCCAAAATCCAGTGTTCTTTGAGTTCGCTGAAACTCTTCACTTATCCCAGAAGGCACTGGGAATATGCAAATCCTCTCCTCGGGACTCCTCCCCTGGTTTACCGATGTCCTCCTTTCAGCTGCAACAGCCAAAATCCAGTGTTCTTTGAGTTCGCGGAGACTCTTTACTTATCCCAAAAGGCACTGGGAATATGCAAATCCTCTCCTCGGTACTCCTCCCCTGCTTTATCGATGTCCTCCTTTCAGCTGCATCCTCTGGATATTCTCTGAAAAAAGGCCAAGAAAGCAAAAATTCTGCCGAGATATGCAAACTTTTGGGCACAACTGTAACATTACATTATCTTCCTCTGTGTTGATTTGTTGATTACCTTGCAGAGTTTTGCATCATCTGCAAATGATGAAATTTTCCTTTATATGCTCTATACAAGGTCATTAATAAATAGATTCAAAAGAAGAAGAGGGTCCAGTACAGACCCTGCGATACCCACTGTTAACTGTGACCCGATCCATGTGTTACTTTGTTTCCTATCATTGAGCCAGTTGTTAACCAAGTTATACATATAATATTTTAAACTACAGTCATGGACAAAAGTTTTGAGAATGACACAAATATTAATTTTTACAAAGTCTACTGCTTCACTTTTTCTAATGTCAATTTGCATATACGCCAGAATGTTATAAAGAGTGATCAGCTTAACAGCAATTACTTGCAAAGTCAATATTTGGCTAGAAAATGAACTTTATCCCCCAAAACACATTTCAACATCATTGCAGCCCTGCTTTAAAAGGACCAGCTAACCTCTTTTCAGTGATTGCTCCATTAACACAGGTGTGGGTGTTGATGAGGACATGGCTGGAGATCAATCTGTCATGATTAAGTAAGAATGACACCACTGGACACTTTAAAAGAAGGCTGGTGCTTGGCATCATTGTTTCTCTTCTGTTAACCATGGTTATCTCTAAAGAAACACGTGCAGTCATCATTGCAATGCACAAAAATGGCCTAACGAGGAAGAGTATCGCAGCTAGAAAGATTGCACCTCAGTCAACAATCTATCGCATCATCAAGAACTTCAATGAGAGAGGTTCCATTGTTGCCAAAAAGGCTCCAGGGCGCCCAAGAAAGACCAGCAAGCGCCAGGACCGTCTCTTAAAAGTGTTTCAGCTGCAGGATCGGGTTACCAGCAGTGCAGAGCTTGCTCAGGAATGGCAGCAGGTAGGTGTGAGTGCATCTGCACGCACTGTGAGGCGGAGACTCTTGGAGCAAGGCCTGGTCTCAGGAGGGCAGCAAAGAAGCCACTTCTCTCCAGAAAAAACATCATGGACAGACTGATATTCTGCAAAAGGTACAGGCATACTTCCAAAAAAGAAAAAAATGAGGTTTTTCAATATAAAAGTAATTTTTATTGAACAATCATTAAAAATAAATTTAAAATATGCATACATATACACAAAAAGCGGGGAACACATGCAACAAAGATATATATGTTAAGTCTAATGAGGGTATTTATACAAATGGTTCTATAAGGAATTTCCTACCAATAATATAGGGAGAAAGAAAAAAGCTGCCCAAATGTGATATATATACCTACTCTATGGTGCAGCATAAGGTTCTCCTCTTTGAATAGTATCTCATTAACCATAAATATACGCCCAGCTCATATATACATGACCAGGTGGTTTATAAGCTATGCAAGCTATAAAAAAGTGCCTAGTGCATAATGTATGGCACAAATAGTGCCTATATCAGTGCCTGTATCAGATATTCATCCTATTCACAAATAAAGGCTAATATGGCAAATATTTAAATAATGCTCGCAAGAAAAAACACAATTGCATGGCTGGCAAATCATTCTCATACCTCTAAATAGACTGCAGCACCCCTGACGCGCGTTTGAGAATGATTTGCCAGCCATGCAATTGTGTTTTTTCTTGCGAGCATTATTTAAATATTTGCCATATTAGCCTTTATTTGTGAATAGGATGAATATCTGATACAGGCACTGATATAGGCACTATTTGTGCCATACATTATGCACTAGGCACTTTTTTATAGCTTGCATAGCTTATAAACCACCTGGTCATGTATATATGAGCTGGGCGTATATTTATGGTTAATGAGATACTATTCAAAGAGGAGAACCTTATGCTGCACCATAGAGTAGTGTAAGCTTTCCGGGGTTTTAGCTCTGAGATCGCTGTCTGGGTAGACAGAATGGCATGGAAACAGTTCATTCAGACAGCAATTATGGTAAAAACTGGCCGCAACCAGTTTTATTAAAGTCCACAGCAAACAGATAAAACAAAGCATAAACAAAAGACCTAGGCTTGTCTAGCCACTAATTACACTTATGTAATGTCCCTTTCTATCAGGAACCCAGACTCTATCAGTCTGTGCCCAAAACAACACATATGATATATGGTACCAGTATGGAGTCTCCCAGATACTCCTCCTTATGTCTGAAGGTCCACCCGACTTCCAGACTTGAGAAAGATCCACTCCTATTCAGTAGTCATTATGCTGGAGGTTCACAGAGACACTCCTGTGTCCGGGGTCCTTCCTGCACCCAGACTGAGACGGCTCCCCTCCTCTTCAGTAATCATCAGCATGTATTCTCACAGAGACTGCTTCCTTGTGCCAGGACACCTCTCTGTGTCCAGGCTGAAGACAGCTCTAACACTCTTGGCTTATCCGCATGGATTCTCACAGAGACTGCTTCCTTGTGCCAGAACACCTCTCTGTGTCCAGGCTGAAGACAGCTCTAACACTCTTGGAGACTGTTTCTTGTGCCAGGACACCTCCCTGTGTCCAGGCTAAACTAGCTCTCAGATTGTGTTTGCAGACACCTACTTCTGGTCTCCTAATTAAGACCTGAGTAGTTTCAGGCTTGTGCTGCAAGTGTGTGTTGAATGTGAGGTGTAGTGACCTTTCTCTACCACTAGGTTTACAAAGCCACACATTTCCCTTATACCTAGGTGAAATGTACACCCCATTCATCCCATATTCACTCACTGTCTCACAGTAGGTATATATATCACATTTGGGCAGCTTTTTTCTTTCTCCCTATATTATTGGTAGGAAATTCCTTATAGAACCATTTGTATAAATACCCTCATTAGACTTAACATATATATCTTTGTTGCATGTGTTCCCCGCTTTTTGTGTATATGTATGCATATTTTAAATTTATTTTTAATGATTGTTCAATAAAAATTACTTTTATATTGAAAAACCTCATTTTTTTTTTTTTTTTTGGAAGTATATCTGTGGAGGTATAATTTTGTAGGCTTATATATATATATATGAGTATAAAAGGTACAGGCAGTGGACTGCTGAGGACTGGGGTAAAGTTATTTTCTCTGATGAATCCCCTTTTCGATTGTTTGGGACATCAGGAAAACACCTGATTCGGAGAAGACAAGGTGAGCGCTACCACCAGTCTTGTCTCATGCCAACTGTTAAGCATCCTGAAACCATTCATGTGTGGGGTTGCTTCTCAGCCAAGGGAATCGGCTCTCTCACAGTCTTGCCTAAAAACACAGCCATGAATAAAGAATGGTACCAGAATGTCCTCCAAGAGCAACTTCTCCCAACCCTCCAAGAGCAGTTTGGCGATCAACAATGCCATAAAGCAAAGGTGATAACTAAATGGCTCAGGGAACAAAACATAGGGATTTTGGGTCCATGGCCTGGAAACTCCCCAGATCTTAATCCCATTGAGAACTTGTGGTCAATCATCAAGAGATGGGTGGACAAACAAAAACCTAAAAATTCTGACAAAATGAAAGCATTGATTGTGCAAGAATGGACTGCTATCAGTCAGGATTTGGTCCAGAAGTTGATTCAGAGCATGCCAGGGAGAATTGCAGAGGTCCTGAAGAAGAAGGGTCAACACTGCAAATATTGACTTGCTGCATTAACTCATTCTAACTGTCAATATAAGCTTTTGTTACTCATATGTTTGCAATTATTATATTTCTGTCTGTGATAAAAACATCTGTCAAACACACATAAAAACCAGAGGGCAGCAGATCATGTGAAAATATAATATTTGTGTCATTCTCAAAACTTTTGGCCATGACTGTAGTCACACTACTCTCATTTTATTAAGTAAATTTTGTGTGGCAAGTTTACCAAGTCAGCAATAACAACATTGCAATTTTATTTACCATTTCATCGGTTTTACTATTTTTACTGTTTTTCACCCTGTCATGTTTATGATAAAATGAATGGTGTTATTCAAAAATACACTTCACCCCACAAAAAAGTCCTCATACTCTATGTTGATGAAAAAATACATAAGTTCTGGCTCTTTGAAGAAGTGAAGGAAAGAACAAAAGTGCTAAAATGCATTTTGGCTCAGTTAGGAATGGATTCAACCTTTTTGCATTTATTATATGTCACTGTTTATGTAAAAACAGCAACTTAAATGTAACAGTTTTCGCTTTGATGACTGAACCTCACAATAGATTAACAATTCCTTTCATGTAGAGATCACTTCTAGGAACTATCTAATTTTGATAACAAGGAGGATTACAATAGAGAGAATTGGCTCTATTAGAAAGCTAGAATTAGATAACACAGGATTCTTCTTTAACAACTGAGAGTTGATAGGCACAGCTCTCCGAGTCCTGATCACTATGTGTCACAATATCTCATCATCCCCAGTAATGTAAAACAAGGATGGATGAAATTAAGAAAAACAATGCAGTATACTAAGTGGTTCAGGCCAAAATGATGGTTAAATTCACAATACTGAGGTCAATTTGAAATCCTGCCATACAGAGTAATGTCGCTTTTAATGAAAGCGTTAATTACATATATAATGTTGATCTGCTCATGTTCATGAACCTTCAAGTTGTGGTGTCTATAGCCACCTTTTCACACAGATTTGGGAATAAACTTTGAATTTTACGCAATTATTGCGCTCATTCAACTTTCTTTGTGTAACTTTGTTGATGTGTCCATGTGCTTTGTATTAGAAGCAAAAAAAAAGAATCGATTTGTCATATGATGGACCCAGTCAGTGTTAGGGGAATCCCATCAACATATAGTAGGATGTATTAGTTTTTATTTAAGGTGTCCATCATATTACTGTAAAAAGTAGCTCAGCATGCTGGGCTTTTTGTTCTTGCAAAAATGTTGTAATTCGATGAAGATATGAACCTAGCCTAAGATGTACATAGCCGAAAAACATTGTACTATGTCGCCAAAGCTTACACCTTTTTTTACCATTTCAGATGGTGTTCACACCCTAACATGTGCACTGATGCTGTTAAACACAGACTTGCATGGACATGTAAGTAAGCGTAAGCTTTTTCCATAAAATGTTTTTTATTGTGATTTCTAAAAATATATTTTGAATTCAAGTTGTATAATATCTTCACTGTCACAACAGTCAGAGGCCACAGGTTCAAAAAGGCTACCTCATGCAGACTTGACACAAGCCACTCGGTCTGACAGATGCCAGAGGAACCCCGACCTTCAGCCTTTAACTACTGTACAGGAATCTAGTCTTACAACAGGGTCCACTGGTTTATTTCCACAAAAGTTCTGCTGTCCAGAAGAGTGAACTAGAGGCAAGAAGGGTAGCCAAGCAGGGAAAAAGCCAAAAAGTCACATCAGGGACAAAATAGTAAAGCTAGTGGGTAGTCAAAGGTCAATACGAGGTCAAAGAACGGAAACAATCAGAACAAACAAACAGGAGCACAGCACAGCAGCATATACCAGGACAGCAACACAATTGACTGGCAGTGGGTGTCAGAGCTTCAGGGGTTGAAATAGCTGACTGCCCTGCCTGGACTATCAGGAAGGTGTGATCAAAACCTAGACCAAAATTAATTTCTTAGCTCCCTAGTAAAGCAGCACAAAAAGTCTCAAGGAAAAATACAACTGGCGCTGTCATGCGTCACAAGCAATAAAGATGCGCCGCTACCAAGTGGCCAA
Source organism: Oophaga sylvatica (assembly GCA_033576555.1). Classification (NCBI taxonomy): domain Eukaryota; kingdom Metazoa; phylum Chordata; class Amphibia; order Anura; family Dendrobatidae; genus Oophaga; species Oophaga sylvatica. Next base: position 496,531,856 of record JARQOD010000003.1, on the reverse strand, counting down.
AATGGAAACAGAGGAGACACTAATCGGCCCAAATATTACATTCACAAGTTGATAAGAAACTTATAGTCATTGGTATTTTTAATGTTCCAATATTTGCGGCCACAGCAGTCTCTCCCATTTCCATACTGATAGTTCTTCACGTCACTTGCCTTATCGATTGCATTATTGCATTAGTCTCGTGTCCTGTTGTATATAAATATGTGATTCTTTAGATGATGTGCTCCTCAATGCCTGATGAAGAGATCTGAGTACTGTAGTCATGAAAGCTTGCTATTTGTTACCACCTTTTCATGTAGCCATTAAAATGTATCAACAACTGAGGACTCTCAAATTGTTATATTTTGGTATTTTTAAGAAATTGGCTAAGTGGATGCCGATGGATGTAATACACCTGTAAATTAACTGACTTGCTAGCTAAAGGTATAGATGAACTTGCGTTTTCAAAAACTTAATGCACTTATAAACAGTTTGGGGGTGAAGTCAAGCCGACAGATTCCCTTTACTGCTGATTGTTAAATTTATGTTAAAAACATGTTGGTGTATAATAATATAATGTCAACACACAGTATACTGACCTCTTAGTAGCCCCCAACATTGTATGATGGCCCCAGCACTGTAATCCCCACACTGCATGATAGCCCCCTCACGCTATGATGGCCTTCTAAATAGCCTCCATAGTCCTCCATATAGAGTACTGAACTCCTCATAGGCTTCTTTATAGTATAATGCACTCCCCATAGGTCTCCATATAGTATAATGCTCTCCCTATAGGCCTCTATATAGAATAATGCACTCCCCATAGGCTTCTATTTAGTATAATGCACTCCCCATAGACCTCTATATTGCATCATGCATTCCCATAGGCTTCTATATAGTATAATACACTACCCATAGGCCTCCATATATTATAATGCTCTCCCAATAGGCCTCCATATAGTATAATGCACTCCCAATAGGCCTCCATGTAGTATAATGCACTCCCTATAGGCCTCTATATAGCATGATGCACTCCCCATAGGTTTCCATATAGTATAATTCTTCCGGAAGAAGGCACAGCGCCGAAACGCGCGTAGGGGAGGGTGGCACCACTGAGTCCCAGGTCTGTATTACTAACTATACTCTGCATGTATATATCGCTCTATATATTGGATTGGCATACAGCTTTCCGTATATCGCCCTTTGTTTGCAGCCCTAATAGGTTGAGGTGATTCATTGTAATCTGGGCTACAACTATGTATGGGTGTTTATTGTAACTATATTGCAGATACCTTTGTATACGTGTATGATATGTTATCACTCATATTTTTGCCTGGTTGAACTTGTGGTTCCACCCTTATGGGTTACCACTGTTGAAGTCTCTTTTTTACTATGTCTCATGATTGCATTATTGTTGTAATAAAGTGATTTGTATTTTTTACTATAAAAAATTCATTGTGTGCATTTTCTCTTTTTGGAGTTTATCTATCGATTGCACTGAATTGTACTTTAGTGGGCACTTTAGTATTGATGTCTGCATCTTTACATTGTGTGCTAGCCTGATATAGGTTGTACACCAATACAGTTGCAGTAGAGCAGCTCCAGGTGGGCCCCTCAGAGCACGGGACCCGGGGCGACCCTCTCTGCCCCCTGGTAGCTACGCTACTGCTAGATGATAATCCTTCTCTTAAGAGGATTATTGCAAGAGGATTATTCTTGCCAGGATTGGTTGTTTGCAAACCATACATTCTTCAGTATCAGCTTAAATGCCCTTAGTATCTTAGAATTACCATCTTAATAGCAGATGATCCTACAGTCTTTCTTTTATTCACTTACTTATGGATATACATATTTGAAGCGGTTATCTAACACAATAAAAATTGGATTTTTTTATTATTTTCTTCCCCAATTTTTTACAGTCTTTTTCTCCTGATTCCCACAACTTATTCCAAATTGGCATCTAAATGATCTGATATCCAAATATTGAGCTGACAAACCATCATCCCTTCCCGTCTCCTCCTATTTTGCCAGAGCTGAGAAAAACTGTCATGAAATCATCAAAAGTTGCAAAATTTGTGCACAACTCTGCAAAAATGTTGCGCCTTTTCAAATCACTTTGAAGACTCGGGGCCATAGTGTTGGATTCTATTTATTACTTTTATGCATGGTGTACAATAATAAATTATATTGTGGTACCGTGTTAGCCAGAAAAATCGATGTGAATACTTTTCCGTCAAATTATGACAAGAGCATTCTTAAAGTGATACCTTTGTTGGCTAACCAGAAAATTATATGTTCGCAAGCTTTCAGAGCTCAAAGGCTCCTTCTACAGGCAAGATTACATAATCTTACATAATCCTGCCTGAAGAAGGAGCCTTTGAGCTCTGAAAGCTTGCGAACATATAATTTTCTGGTTAGCCAACAAAGGTATCACTTTAAGAATGCTCTTGTCATAATTTGACGGAAAAGTATTCACATTTACTTTTATGCAGACATTTTTTATTATGATCCCAGGTTACGGATCCGACTACTTCCTATTCATTACAATTATTATAATTTGTGACATGTGATTGGCTGGGAAATGCCATTATGTGGACTTGCAGGGCTTTATTTTGCTTTGAAGGGCGATCATTTCTTATGTTCTCATCCCAGCAAAATATTTCACACATGCAAATAATCAATCAATAAAATACGTTATTCCTTTCAGAACATTGGTAAAAGGATGTCTTGCTCTGAATTCATTGGAAACCTGGAAGGATTAAATGGAGGAAAAGACTTTCCTAGGGAACTTCTCAAGGTAAGACATTTCCTATTACTGGTACATTTAAAGGCTATATTCACATTTGTAGACTTGTTTTCAAATATATAAAATGCAGCAACTTTGCAATAGCTCTTTATGAAACATTTCCCACAGGTTTTTTGACATCTCTTCAGCAAACTAATAAACCCTGAGCGGGGTCTGATTCTTCAGCCACATTTCCTTTTCTCTGTACTGTGTTAGCAAAATGTAGGGGCAAATGGAAAAGTATGACTGCAAAACTGCAAGTTTACACTATACATAATTTGTTTGTTCTTTGTTCCAATGGAAACACATAGATTATATTGGAGCTGTAGAAAAAAAATTAGGAAATTTGAGAGTAACACTAGTGATGAGCGAACGTGCTCGGAGAAAATGTGTTATCGTTCAAGTGTTTACCGAGTGTCTTCGGCATGCGCAAATAATATGTTTGTGTCCCTGCACCTGCATCTGTTCAACAGCCAACACACATGCAGGGATAATTGCCTAAGAAACAAGCAATCCATGCATTTGTTGCGGCTGTTGAACAGCCACGAGACATGCAGCTCCAGGGACTCTGACATATTATTCGAGCACGCCGAAGACACTCGGTTAGCACCCGAGCATGCTCGGATAACACCTCATCACTAATTGACACCTATTGGAAGACCAGCTCTTCATAGAGCAAGACACTGGTCACAGGAATTTGCTTGGTACACAGTGAAAAGTTGCTACTTACTTTATGGGGTTATAGAGAACCTACTGTGCCTGGTAATGTTTTTGCAGTTGACTAATTGCATCTGACTTCCCATCCCATAATTTAAACCAACTGCCGGGCTTCCATGCATCAGCAACAATCTAGAAAGTGTGGTAGGCCGGAATCACACTACGGTAGAATACGGACGAGTGCTATGCGAGAAAACCCGATTATGACGCCGGCCGTAGTCAGAGGCACAGCAGACCCTGCTACATCACCTAAGTCGGTAGTCCTCCTACATGCTGGCATCCTTGACACCTCTTCTGATTATTGGGCGTGGAGAAGTATTATGCGTGTATTTTGCCGTAAGAATGAAGGCTTACTAATCAGAGGTGGCATGGGGGATGCTCCCAGTAAGGAGGAGGTTTGCAGACGCCTGGTTTTGTGGTCACCTCTAGCAGCATGGCCATTGAACCAAGGTCCTGTGAATCTTTTTACACAACTCTCGAAATGATTTATTATTTTATTTTGTCAGGTACAGTACACCTTTCAGTAAAATAAAATAGCACATTATTTTCTACTAATCTCATTGTTTATTAAGCTTCATGCTATCTGCAAACTTAAAGGGAATCTGTCACCAGGTTTTTATTACCACATCTGAGAGCAGCAGTATGTAGTGGCAGAAACCCTGGTTCCAGTGATGTATCACTTAATGGACAGCTTGGCGGTTTTGCCTTGGTGCAATATTTTTAGTGTACCTGGAACCTTTTGAGCTGCACTGACAGATTGGTGAAGTTTTATACCCAAACAGCTGGATACCTTCCTTTGCTTTAAGGGTATGCCACACTAAACAATATCGCTAACGGGATCGCTAAAAAACGTCACTATTTAGCGATCCCGTTAGCGATATTGTTCAGTGCGGCAGCTTCCAGCGACGAGCTTCCTGCTGTGATCTCGCTCGTCGCTGGAATCGCTCCGGACCCTATTTCATCGCTGGCGCTCCCGCTGGGTAAGTATCTTATCGCTAGTGTGGCACCTTTTCTTAGCGATTTAGCGGTACTTTTGTACCGCTAAAGTCGTTAAGAAGATCGCTAACGGCGATAGCGTCGTTAACTATATCGCTAAATGTGGCCGCATTTAGCGATATAGAAACGATCCCGCTAGCGATCGCATTAGTATGCAACGCTAACGAGATCGCTAGCGGGATTGTTTAGTGTGGCAGTACCTTAACACTGGACTGCTTGCTGCGATTTTGATAAAATCACTGTTTTATCTGCTTAAGACCTACCAGTTCTCTGAATACTGAGCTTTATAAAACCCCCACCCCACACCACTGATTGGCTACTTTCAGTGTAAACTATGCACAGGCAGAAAGCTGCCAAATAGTCCTATAGTGATAATCTTCTGCTGATAAGACAATGGTTTTATACAAACTACACTAAGCCGCCCAGTAAGTAACACATCACTGGAGTAAAGGTACTGTCACACTAAGCGAGATCGCTAAGGAGATCGCTAAAGCATCAGCGATTTTATGACGCAGCAACGACCTTGTTAGGGACGTCGTTGTGTGTGACATGTAGCGGCGATGTGGCCCCTGCTGCGATGTCGCTGATCGCTCATGAACGTTCTGAGCCGGTTTTTGGTCGTTGGTGTCCCGCTGGTGAGCCTGAATCGCTGAGTGTGACACCCTTTATGAACGACTTTACCAGCGTCGCAGGCGGGACTAGGTTTTCCCAATGACTTCAGAGGTCGTTATACAGATCGCTGATGAGATGTGTTTGGAATCACAGATCGCTGATGAGATGTGTTTGGAATCTAACTAGCGACCATATAGCGATTGCACCAACGATCTCGCCAAGTCGTGTCATTGTTGTGATCGCTGGTGCCATCGCTAAGTGTGACAGTGCCTTAACTGTTTTTGTCTCTAGATCACATAAATTACAGGGTAGTGAGTTTACCAATATCGGAATATAATGTCAACCAGCCTCATATGGTCGGGTGCCTGGATCCACTGTTGATGCACAGAAACTGATATACATAATCTAAAAAACCACTGTATGTTCCAACAAAAAGTGGAATAAAATGCAAGAAAAAGATGAATATAAATAAAAGGTATGGCTGAAAACATCATCTTGTCTCTCAAAAAAACAAGTAGCAATACAGCTCCGTCAGCAGAAAAATAAAAAAGTTATAGCTCTCAGAACAAAGCAATGCAAAAATAATATTTTTTTCTATAAAATAGTTTTTATTTTGTAAAAGCGCCAAAACATAAAAATATGACATAAATGTGATATCACTGTAATCGTACTGACCCTAAGAATAAAGCTGCCTTATCAATTTTACCACAGTGGAATGGCATAAAAAAAATCATGAATTGCTGGTTTTTGTTATTTCTGTCTCCCAAAAATTGGAATAGAAAGCGAACAAAAAATGTCATATGCCCAAAAATGATACCAATAAAAACGTCAACTCGTCCCGCAAAAAGCAAATCCTCACATGACTATGTGGCCGAAATATGTAAAAATTATAGGTATCAAAATATGGCGATGCCAATAAAAAGTGTGACAGCAGTCAAACAAAAAAAGCTATAAATCTGGTATTGCTGAAATCCATCAAAGAAACCACTGAGGGCTTACATCTCCCCAAAATATTCTAAAATAGGGAAATGAGAAAGGTAACAAGTATTGTAGGTAGGTCAAAAAATACAATTTTTGTTTTAATATATATTAACACCAACATACAAATCTCATAGCAACAATTACCAATAGAATGATACAAAGATTAAAAACAGTAGCAGGCAGAAGGTGATGTGACCGTGAAAGTGGGCGCAGACAAGAGATGGAAAAAATGTATTTTAAGGTCAGCCTACAACATAATGTAAGAGTAAAGTGAAGAGCTTAATGCTAAAAATTGCCCATACAAATAACAAGCATGTCTATATGGTGGCTAGTGCCAGGTATTCCTAAAGGCAAAAGCACCAAGCCCTCTCACAATCATATATGTGTAAAAAATCCCAAATGGACAAATACAAAAAATCATTGTTGAGGCATCCTTATCAAGTAGTGACGTTGTCTGCGACGCACTAGAGACCCCGACGCGCGTTTCGCACCTCGCTTCTTCGGGGGACGATGTAAAAAAGCCATAGCACGTGTGTTTAAATACACGCCGCATCATTTCAGTGCCGCCCAATAATTAGACCTCGTTTACGGTGCATAACGACGGGACTTCCACCACTCAAACGTCACTTCCGGCGTCGTAGAAGCGATGCGTTCCAAGAGCAAACGCTCATGTGACGTCAATGGAACGCATCGCTCTATAGCGACGCTTTCTATGACGCAGGTGGAAAGGGCGCCCTGGCACTGTGCGCACAATTAGGTCTCTAATCAAATAGATATAATAATGAATAAAATGTATATCAATTGACATTAAATGCAGTATAAATATACCATACATTTGTCCAAAAATACAACAATATTTTATAATACATTTTCAAAAAGACCATAAACAATATATAAACAGTATATAAACACATGTCCAATCCCGACGGAACAAACACATCCCCACATGATGAAATACATTGGAGAGTAGATTCAATAATATGTCAATCCATGATAGCTCCATTAATACAGGAATCTGCAAATTCCATCTGTAAAGAGTGCGACGGCACCTAACGTAGTGCACAAAGATGGAAAGGGACTGTGTAGTGATGAGGAGTCCATTCATAGCGGCTAGATGATTAGAGAAATATGCCAAAACTGCAGTACTGTAATAATACAAAAACACACACAATTAAAATCCACTAATAAAAACGCAAAACTCCAAGGATATGAACAGATACAAGGCTTAAGAGGTATCCTCAATTTATAGAAAAGAAGAGAAACCCAATTTTTCATTCAGACCACCCGGGGTCATAGTACCAAGTCTCACAATCCATTTGCACTCTAATTGGGACAATCTACGTTTCAGAAATGTGGTATTGCTGTAATCGCACCGATCAGAAGAATAAAGTTGTCTAATCGCTTATACTGCACGAGGAACAGAATAAAAAATAAATAAAAGCAATTCTTGACCTGTTGTTGATTGTTTTATTTCTGCCTTCCAAAGATCGCAGTAATGTTCAGCTCACATTTATCCTGCACTCTATGCTGAGCACTTACAGTAGGGTTTCCATGCAAATCTCTGAAATACGTGATTCAGACGGAACCCCCGGTGGAAGATTCCAAATACTGAAGCAGATGGAAGCACTGTGGACGCCGTGTGGCTGCCTATCATCCAACGGCCTCCATTTTTTTCAGCATAAAAACAACCCCAAAAAAACAATTCCTGAATTGCTGGTTTTTTGTTCAATGTGTCTCCCAAAAATCAGAATAGAAAGTGACTAAAAATGGCATGTGCGCAAAAATGGTACCACTAAAAATGTCAACTCGCATGACTGTCAGCAGAGATATGGAAAAATTATCGCTCTCAAAATATGGCGATGCAAAAACTAATTTTTGCAAAAAGACAACTTTTAATGTGTGACAGCAGCTAAACATAAAAAAATATAAATGTGGTATCGCTGTAATTGCACCGACTCAAAGAATAAAGTCGCCATATCACTTATATTGCACGAACAACAGCATAAAAAATAAATAAAACCAATTCTTGACCTACTATTGATTTGTTCATTGCAGTAAGGCTCTGCTCACATTTATCCTGCACTCTCCACTGGGTGCTTACATAGGGGTTTCCGTGTAAAACTCTGAAATACATGATTCAGACAGAACCGCCAAAGGAAGATTCCCTATAATGAAGCAGATGGAGTCACTTTATTCGTTGCCTGGTCTGTGATCTGGTGATGTCCGTCTTTTTTAGGCATGCATAAAAGTTCTGTCTGCTACAGTTTTGTGAACCTCTGAAAAGGACAACCCTGAACAGAGGCCAGACGGAGTCCAGAGTAACTCTGTTGCCACATTATAGTGAATGAATCCCTCGGGGGTTTCATCTGAATCACGACATTGGGAGATTTATATGGAAACCCGATGTAAGTGTTCAACATAGAGCGCTGGATAAATGATAAATTGATCCTAAATGTTATGTAAAATGTTCCCAATGAAAGCTTCAAATCATTCCACAAAAAAGCAAGTCCCTACTCAGGTCTGTCATCTGTTAATGGAAATATAGGGGACTTGTGTAATGCTGCTAGTACAAAGACTCTGGAAAAGCGCTATGGCTCCTCACCCCCCCCAAAAGAAATCCAGTGAATGCTGCACTCCTACATCCAAATGCCCTTCTCCCTTCTGAGCCCCACAGTGTGCCTAAACCACATTTAGTGTCCACATGTTTGGCATTTCTGTAACGATGAAGGTCCGCCTAATTTACTGGTGCATGTGTTAGGATTGGCGGATCGCGCTAAATAAAATAAATAATAAAGTGCAATCGCAACCCGGGGTCCACCATGCAGCGATGTAAGCTGCTGCTAATGTGAACAATGGCGAACTAAAGACAGCGAGCGTACCCAAATTATTATTATTATTATTATTATTAATATTTATTTCTATAGCACCATTGATTCCATGGTGCTGTACATGAGAAGGGGTTGCATACAAATTACAGGTATCACTTACAGTAAACAAACTAACAATGACAGACTGATACAGAGGGGAGAGGACCCTGCCCTTTCGGGCTTATATTCTACAGGATTGTGAGGCAGGAGACAGTAGGTCGGGGGGTTGCAGCAGTTCCGGTGTTGGTTGAGGCAATAACTCCGGTAGTGGTGAGGAGGCAGCAGGGTCATTGCAGGCTGTAGGCTTTCCTGAAGAGATGGGTTTTCAGGTTCCGTCTGAAGGATCTGAATGAGTTTGATAGTCGGATGTGTTGGGGCAAAGAATTCCAGAGGATGGGGGATATTCGGGAGAAGTCTTGGAGGCGGTTGGGTGAGGAGCGAATAAGTGTGGAGGAGAGAAGGATGTCTTGGGAGGATCGGAGATTACGTGAGGGAAGATATCGGGAGATTAGTTCAGAGATATATGGAGGAGACAGATTATAGATGGCCTTGTAGGTCAGTATTAGTAATTTGAACTGGATACGCTGAGGGAATGGGAGCCAGTGAAGAGATTTGCAGAGGGGAGAAGCGGAGGAGTAGCGAGGAGAGAGGTGAATTAGTCGTGCAGCAGAGTTAAGGATGGACTGGAGAGGTGCGAGGGTGTTAGCAGGGAGGCCAGAGAAAAGGGTGTTGCAGTAGTCGAGGCGGGAGATGATGAGGGCGTGCACAATCATTTTAGTAGATTGAGGGTTGAGGAAAGGACGGATTCTTGAAATATTTTTGAGCTGAAGGCGACAGGAGGTAGAAAGAGCTTGGATGTGCGGTTTGAAGGACAGGGCAGAGTCAAGGGTTACTCCGAGGCAGCGGACTTCTGGTACGGGGGAAAGCGTGATGTCGTTAATTGTGGTAGATAGGTCAGGTAAGGAAGATCTGTGGGATGGGGGAAAGATTATGAGTTCAGATTTGTCCACATTGAGTTTGAGGAAGCGGGAGGAGAAGAAGGAGGATATGGCTGATAGACACTCCGGGATTCTGGATAGCAGAGAAGTGATGTCTGGGCCAGAGAGGTAGATCTGAGTGTCATCAGCGTAAAGGTGGTACTGGAATCCGTGGGACTTTATGAGTTGCCCCAGGCCAAGTGTATAGATTGAGAAGAGTAGGGGTCCTAGAACAGAGCCTTGGGGAACTCCAACAGAGAGAGGGTGGGACGAGGAGGTAGTGTGGGAGTGGGAGATGCTGAATGTGCGGTTGGAAAGGTATGAGGAGATCCAAGATAGGGCGAGGTCTTTGACGCCAAAGGAGGAAAGAATCTGTAGTAGAAGGCAGTGGTCAACTGTGTCAAAAGCAGAGGACAGGTCAAGAAGCAGGAGTATAGAGTATTGTCCGTTTGCTTTGGCTGTAAGTAGGTCATTAGTAATTTTGGTCAGGGCTGTCTCAGTGGAGTGATGGGGGCGGAAACCAGATTGTAGAGTGTCAAAGAGCAAGTTAGAAGAGAAGTGGTAGGAAAGCTCAGCGTGGACATGCAGCTCCAGGAGTTTGGAAGCGAATGGGAGCAGCGATATTGGGCGATAGCTGGACATAGCGGTTGGGTCGAGGGTTGGCTTTTTAAGGATAGGCGTGATTGTGGCATGCTTGAAAGCAGAAGGGAAGGTACCGGAAGTTAGTGATAGGTTGAAGAGGTGGGTTAGGGATGGAATAATAGTGGTGGTGAGGTTGGGGAGGAGGTGGGTTGGGATGGGGTCAAGTGCACAGGTTGTGAGGTGCGATTTGGAGAGAAGACAATTAAGCTCCCCTTCAGTTATATTGGAGAGGGAGGTTATGGGGTTAGGGCATTGGTCTGGTATACAAAGTGGTTGAGGTGGTTGAACAATGAAGACTTGCCTTGTTTGGTCGATCTTATTTTTGAAGTGTGTGGCAAAGTCCTCAGCAGAGATGAGGGAGGTAGGAGGGGGCAGTGGTGGGCGGAGGAGGGAGTTAAAAGTTTTGAATAACTGTTTGGGGTTGTAGGATAGGGAAGATACGAGGGTTGTGAAGTAGGCCTGTTTAGCAGAGGTGAGGGCAGATTTGAAAGAGAGTGTTGCTTGTTTGAATGCAGTGAAGTCGACTGCATTCACTCCACGTAGTATGAACTGTATGCTATATACTCCGCTCTGTTAGCTTCACAGAGAGATGGAGCTAAAGGGTTGTGCTCGCTCTGTGACTGACCCGTGCCAATCGCACACGTGGCCGAAACAGATGCTGAGACAAAGGAAAAAGCTAAACTGACGCTAGCTACAAAAAAAACACTGTTGAACTCACAGGAGATCACAGCTCTGTGGTTGGATCTTGCTCTGTAACTCAACTGTGCTAACCACACACACGACCCGATACAGATGCTAAGCCAAGTGGCAAGCAAAAGGCTAATCAAAGCTAATCGAGATAAAACACACACACGTAGCGTATCCACTCACACACACCAACCGCAAATGATACTAGCGCACCCGCGTGCACTGCTGGGAGCCCTTTATACCCAAAGCTCCACCCCAAACACCCACGCTGACATCGCCCGTGGGCCAATTCAAAGCTGTCACATCACCAGAGCAGCTAACGGTCGACCACCAGAACGAAAGGCGCCACATCACAGACATGCTCAGTACGGTGATCTGCTAGTAAAATGGCGCAAGTAGCGAACTTTGTTATCCCGCAGAGTCGCCAAAATAAACGCCGTAACGCACTGTGGCAATATGTGCGAACTCTGTTATTCCACAGAGCCGCTAGAAGGAGTGCCGCAGCGCTATATGGCGATAAGTGCGAACTCACTTAACACCACTGAGTCGCAAAATAAACACGCTAGGGCGCTGTCTAGCGTTGAAAGCGAACCATGTTACGTCACAGAGCCGCTGAGAAAAACTTCTGTGTCCTGTCAGGCACCCAGGTACACAGTTGACTGCTAAGCAAACATAGAACGTGATCATGCGCTAATGTCCTCGAGGGAGACACCCGCAATCTATGGCGTCTGAATGCCAGGCCCTGAATACGGCAATCAAACTCCTCACCGGTTATGCCGGTAATCTAGGGCATCTAGGACACCGACCCTGACCAGCTAGCATACCAAACTCCTCACCGATTAAGTCGGTATTCTAGGGGCTTATTTCAGCCGGGCCCTAACCACACACACACATGACCACACTGGCGCAAAGCATATGACGATTGATATTAGCGCATGGCGGCCCAGCCATGCCACCCTTTTATAGCAACAGCTACAGGACCTGCCAGAAACAAGGACCAATGAGAAACTGCTCCAAAACTCATGCAGTTTCAGGACATTCCTGGCGGACCAATAGGAGCTGCTGCAGTACCTGAACATGTGACCCCTGATCTCCAATGAGAGATCTTACCCTGGGCATGCTCAGAAGGGGAAACGCAGGACTTCGTCCCAAAGACGTCTGCTCCAGCACTGGCTATAATAGCAGATCCAGGAGAAGCAGCAGTAAGTCTCTGCACAGTACTGGAATGGGCAAGACGCTGGGACCGACGTCTCTGCTGAGCAGGCTCCACTGCGGCCGGAGACGAATTGGGGACCGCAGCGGGACTGGTTCGAGACTCCCCTTGTGCAGCAGCGGGAACTCGAACCCTAACAATCGCTGATCAACTTTTAACCCTTCTAACTTCTTAACAAAAAAATCATGTTTTAAAAATGATGCAGATGTAGTGTAGTCATGTGATTTGTTATCTATTTTCTGTGACATAACGCTCTGGTTTGAGGGCATAAAAATTTAAAGTATGAAAATTGCAAAATTTTCCACATTTTAGGCATATTTTTTCGATATTTTCACAAATAAATGCGTCATATTGAACACATTTTACCACTGTCATGAAGTACAATATGTTATGAAAAAACATTCTCAAAATCAATGGGATCCGTTGAAGGGTGCCAAAATTTGGCCTGGTTATGAAGGAGAAATTGACTTGGAGGGTGAAGGAATTTAAGTCCAAGTGAGTGTTATCAGATCATTTTCACTGGAGGCGTGTACATGTTTCCCCTGTGCGTCATTGCCTAATTATAAGCAGGCAGCAACACATGGCAGAAAGAAGAGCACACCCCATGTTAGCTTAGAACAGGCTACTCTTGTGTGAGATGTAACAACAGCCTTTTCTGATATCACAGAAGAATGAATACAAGTTGCTGTGAGTGCAACAGACATAAATATGATTAATGACACTTTTGAACTGTCATCTAGCAGTCTATGTGAGGAAAAAGGCAGTACAACAGAGATGACAATGTTATGAAAGGAGGAGAACTAATAGAAGGGTTTGTAATGTAACACATCTAAACTCAGCTGCACCCCCATCCCTTCCCCCCACACACACTCACACACACACACACACACATACATGAACTGCCAGAAAATAAAAACTATAAGGTGTCAGTAATTACACTTTTGTCCACTGTGTTCAAGCAACTTGTTATATGTTTCACACAAGAGTAGTGTTACGGATCTGCAACTCAGGACTAGGGCAGAAGGGGGAGAAGCTGACCCTGTACTAGGATTAGGCTGAAGCCCTACGATGGAGTGGGTGACCTATTCCTTGTGAATAGACCCACCGACGTTTCCTAGGCTAAACTCAAACAAAGACCTAAAGGTAGGGGGAAGGGTATCCCTGAACGATCTAGGGACTGGGAACAAAAAACAGGTAACCTCCTAGTAGGAAAATAGAGGAAGCTGCAGAAACTAAAGGAAAACCAAAAAACAAAGCAGGCAGAACTAGAGATCCCAGAATTGCACAATATGAAACACAGAAAGCTATCAAAGCACCCAGCCAGAACTCTAGCGGATTAACAATGTTTTCCAGCAAGGACTGGGAGGCAGGTCCTGGATAATAAAGGGTGATACAATCACCTGACCTTAGACAAACCCAGCACCAGGTGAAAAAGACCAGCAGCCAGAAAACCACAACAAGATAGCGGATGGTCAAAACGAAATAGATTCTAACAGTACCTCCCCTTTTACGAGGATCCTCTTGGCCGAGCCTTATTTGGAAATCTCCTGTGAAAAGCCTTAATCAGCCTGAGGCCGAGACATCCTCAGCTTTCACCCAGGAATTATCCTCGGGACCAAAACTCTTCCAGGACACGAGATACTGCAACCCTCCTCTATGCCACCTGGAATCTAAAATGCGTGAAATCTCAAACTCTCTGTCCTCATCAACTGGAGGAACAGTCGGCATCGCCTCCTTATCTGGTGTGTCAACTTTCTTCAGTAAAAATACATGAAGAACTGAATTAATTCTTCAGGACGAGGGGATGTCTAATCTCACCACTGCCGAGTAGACAACCTAAATATTTCTTTGACCTCCTGTTCGCCTCTTTCAGATTATGGCGTACACTGGTCCAAATCCTATCCAAATTTCTAGAAAAACTCTCCTCCTCAGGCACCGCCGCCCCAATCTTTGAAAATGGACCAAAAGATGGATGTCTCCCTGTACAGCAAAAAAAAGAACACCCAGCCGAGGAAGACGTATGATTATTAAGAGCAAACTCAGTTAGTGGTAGAAATTCCGACCACATCTCCTGATTGTCTGCTACAAAACATCTCAAAAACTGCTCGACATCCTGGTTTTTCCTTTCGGTCTGTCCATTGGACTCCGGATGATAACCTGACGAATATGACAAATGAACCTTTAATCTGTCACAAAAAGCACGCCAAAAGCAAGCCACAAACTGTGGTCCTCTATCGGAAACAATGTCAGTGGGAACACCATGGAGCCTGACAATCTTTCACAAATGCCTTAGCTAGAGTCTTGGCTCAGGGTAATTTATTGAATGAGACCAGATGACACATCTTACTAAACCGGTCCGCAACAACCCAGATGACAGAAAAACCTCAGAGACCGGCAGATCGGTGATAAAATCCATAGCAAGTTACGTCCATGGCAAACTAGGAACCTCCAAAGGGCAGAGCAACCCTGCAGCCGGGGCATGTGAGGCCTTCGACCTAGTGAACACAGTACACTGACGCACCCACTTGATGATTTCTCTTTGCCACCCTGGCCACCAGAAACTTCAACCGACTTTCTAGTTTCCGGAATGCCTGGATGACCCGCCAACCGAGGCTCATGACATTCAGCAAATAAAGCTCCTCAAGGCTCTAGGCACAAATAATTTTACCATACGGAGTGTTTGTTGGTGCAGCATTCTGGGCCTCTAGGATGCTATTCACCAACTCAGAACCCAATGCTGCCACCACCACCCCTCTCTGCAAAATACATTCCTCCTTCTCAGTATTAACTGCTGGAGAGAAACTACGAGACAAAGCATCCTCTTTAACATTCTTTGTCCCAGGGATATATGTTACGGAGAAATGGAACTGGGCAAAAAACAGTGCCCACCTAGCTGGACGGGTGTTGTGAATACTCTGGAGGAAACTTCTGAGCTGGGGCTCCCTTCGGTGGTTGCTGAGGGTAATGAACTGATTGCTGAATGGCCTTTAGCTGGCTCTGAATGGTCTAATATAAGTGACCTGAAATCCCTTCAGCCTTGCTGGTAATCAATTGTTCTTCCAGGTCTTGCTTGGAGCTCAGCTTGCATTCCTGCTCTCATTCAGATAAGTGATTTGCTTTTTTTTTTCCTCTTGTTGGATTTTCCTTGCTTGTTTGCTGCCTAGCAGTAGACTTCAGCCTGGTCCCCTTTTGGGGCCTGGTGCTGCAATTGTGCTCTGTTTGTGTTTGCACTTTTGCTCTGTTCCTATGTCACTTTTTATTTGCTGAATTGCTGTGTGTTACACCAGAGATCTGATTTAGGTGGTAGAGATCGTGTGATCTCAGGTTTTTTGTTAATCAGAAGTGTTGGTATTTTTGTCAGGGTTTTTTTGGGTTGCAGTCAGAATTCTTTCCTATACTTTTCTATCTAGACAGATTGGGCCCCAGCGTTTGCTCATTCTATTTTCTGTCTGTGTTCGTATTTTCTTCTGGTCTAACCGCCATTACATGTTTGGGGGCTTCCTATTTCTTTGGGGATTCTGCTACGGGGCAGATAGCATTCATCTTTCTGCCTTTAGGTGTAGCTATCTTTCCAGCTGTGACGAGACGTCTAGGATCACCGTAGGTACGCTCCACGGCTACTTCTAGTGTTGCGGTTAGTTCAGGGTCCTGCAATCCAATAGTTTCCAGCCTCTCTGGTGTATTGCTTCTTTGGCTATTTTTTGCAATTTCTCCTCAGCTACCGAAACAGAACAGTATTACCGGCCAAACTGAAAATTATATGGTACTCAACAGAAGGGAAAAATAGTAAAAGGAAAAAGAAAAAAGGGAGTTGTGAGAAAAAATTGTTTTCTGTTTGTTGCATTTTTTCCCTCTTTCTCTCTGGGTGCTGAGGAGGATTTTTTTTTTCCTCAATGGAGTTTGCACAGTTGTCTGGCCGTGTGGAGCAGCTTGCCACTGAGGTTCAGAGTATTGCTACCTATCTTGCTAGGTTGCCGGTTGTGGAACCTAGGATCCCCATACCAGATTTATTTTGTAGGGATCGGTCTAAATTTCTGAATTTCAAAAATAACTGTAAGTTGTTTTTTGCCTTAAAGCCTAAGTCCTCAGGGAACGCAGCACAGCAGGTTCAAATTGTCATCTCTCTGCTGCGCGGCGACCCTCAGGATTGGGCTTTTTCCCTGACACCTGGGGATCTTGTTTTGAATGATGTTGATGTATTTTTTCAGGCTCTGGGGTTATTATACGATGAACCTAATGTCACTGATTAAGCTGAAAAGACCTTGTTGGCATTAAATCAGGGTTGTGAAGACGCTGAGCTGTACTGTCAGAAATTTTGAAAGTGGGCAGTCCTGACCAAATGGAATAATGATGCTTTGGCAGCCCTTTTTCAGAAGGGTCTGTCAGAAAATGTAAAGGACGTTATGGTGGGATTCCCTGTTCCCTCTGGTCTCAATGATTCTATGTCTTTGGCTATTCAAATTGTCAGACGTTTACGTGAGCGCAGAGGTATGCGTGAGATAGTGTTGCCTTGTAAGCCAGCTCCTGAGCCCATGCAGTGTAATGGAGTGACTTCTGGGGCTCAGCGCCAAGAGTTTAGAAAGCGCAATGGGTTATGTTTCTACTGTGGTGACGCTTCTCATGCTATTTCCATCTTCCCTAAGCGGGGAAGACGTTTTGCGTGCTCAGTTGTCTTGGATAGTGTTCAGACTAAATTTCTGTTGACTGTTACCCTGATTTTCTCCCTGTCCACATTTTCAGCTCAGGCTTTTGCTGATTCAGGAGCAGCTATTAACCTGATGGATTTTGACTTTGCCAAACATTGTGGGTTTCCCATGATACCCCTGCGGAAGTCTATTCCTTTGCTGGGCATTGATTCTACCCCTTTGGCGGAGAATAAACCCCAGTTTTCTACTCAGGTGATAATGAGGGTTGAACCAGATCATCAGGAGAGTTGCAAATTTCTGGTGTTGCATAATCTGCATGACATTATTGTACTGGGTTTCCCTTGGTTACAGACTCATAATCCTGTTTTGGATTGGAAATCTGTGTCTGTGACCAGTTGGGGCTGCCAATGTGTTAATATTGACACTCCTGTTTTTTCTGCCTCTCCCCAGTCTCAGGATGTCCCTGACTTTTTAACTGATTTTTCAGATGTGTTTAGTGAGAGTAAGTCTGCATCCTTACTCCTCACAGGAGTTATGACTGTGCTATTGAGTTAGTGCCTGGTGGTAAATTTCCTAAAGGTTGCCTTTTTAATTTATCTGTTCCTGAACACGATGCTATGCGATCTTATATCAAGGAGTCTTTGGAGAAGGGTCATATCAGACCATCCTCTTCTCCTTGGGCGCCAGTTTTTTCTTTGTGGCCAGAAAGGATGGTTCATTGAGGCCGTGTATTGATTATCGCCTCCTGAATAAAATCACTGTTAAATATCAATATCCGTTACCCTTGATTTCTGACCTATTTTCCAGAGTGAAAAGTGCTAGTTGGTTTACCAAGCTTGACCTCAGGGGGGCGTATAACCTTATTCGCATTAAGCATGGGGATGAATGGAAGATGGTGTTTAATACCCCAGAGGGGCATTTTGAGTACCTAGTGATGCCTTTTGGGCTTACTAATGCCCCTTCCGTCTTGCAATCCTTCATGAATGATATTTTCAGGGATTTTGTGGATAAATTTCTGATTGTTTATTTGGATGATATCTTGATTTTTTCCAACGACTGGGACTCTCATGTGAAACATGTTCGGACTGTGTTCCAGATTTTGAGAGAGAATGCACTGTATGTGAAGGGATCAAAGTGTCTTTTTGGCGTACAATAGGTCTCATTTCTGGGATTCATTTTGTCTCCGTCTGTTATTGAAATGGACCCGGTCAAGGTTCAGGCCATCTGTGATTGGGTTCAACCTACTTCATTGAAGGCTCTTCAGAGATTTTTGGGTTTTGCCAATTTTTATCGTAAATTTATTGGTAATTTCTCCGGTATTGTTAAACCATTGACTGATTTGACCAAAAAGGGTTCCGATGTGGTGAATTGGCCTCCTGAGGCAGTTTCTGCGTTTCAGGAACTTAAGCAGAGATTCATTTCTGCTCCTGTTCTACGGCAGCCTGATGTTTCTCTGCCATTTCAGGTGGAGGTTGATGCCTCTGAGATTGGGGCAGGTGCCGTTTTGTCCCAAAGGGATCCAGAGACCTCTAAGAGTAACCCTTGTGCCTTTTTCTCTCGAAAATTTTCTCCAACTGAACGTAATTATGATGTGGGTAATCGGGAGTTATTGGCCATGAAGTGGGCCTTTGAGGAGTGGAGACATTGGCTGGAAGGAGCCAAACATCAGGTGGTGGTCCTCACGGACCATAAGAACCTGGTTTATCTCAAATCAGCCAAGCGACTTAATCCTAGACAGGCCTGGTGGGCCTTGTTTTTCACACGTTTTAATTTTGTGGTTTCTTTTCTTCCTGGCACTAAGAATGTTAAGGCGGATGCCCTCTCGAGGAGTTTCTTTGCGGATTCTCCTGAGTTATCTGATCCTGCTGTTATTTTGAAAGAGGGTGTAGTTCTTTCCGCCATCTCACCCAATTTGAGACTGGCTCTGGAGGGGTGTCAGGAGGATAAACCTGAACGCTGGCTTGTTGGGAAATTGTTTGTCCCAGACCAGTGGAAGAAGAGTGTGATGTCTGAGATTCATTGTTCCGCGTTGGCCGGTCATCCCAGGATTTTTGGTACCAGAGACTTGGTGAGTCGGTCCTTTTGGTGGCCTACTTTGTCTCGTGACGTCAGGGACTTTGTGCAGTCCTGTGGTACTTGCTCTCGTTCCAAGCCTTGCTCTCGTTCTAGTGGTTTGTTAATGCCATTACCTGTACCCAAAAGGCCATGGACCCATATTTCTATGGATTTTATTTCCGACCTTCCTGTCTCTCAGAGAATGACCGTTATCTGGGTGATTTGTGATAGGTTTTCCAAGATGATACATCTTGTGCCATTACCTAAGTTGCTTTCCTCCTCTGAATTGGTGCCTTTGTTCTTTAACCCCTTAATGTCCAATGACGTGCAGAGTCCGTCATGGCAAGGTGTCAGTTCCGGCACCAGGACGGACTCTGCACGTCATGGCTTTGATCTACCACTGCGTGTAAACACGCAGTGGTAGATCAGTGCCGACAGCTGTCACAGACAGCTGACAGGCACGGCAAGCGGTGCGGGGACCTTTGCCGTCGGTCCCCGCACCCACAGCGCTGTGTTTGGTCAGTCAATCTGACTGACCAAACACAGCAGCGATCGTGCAGGAGAAGCTGAAATTTCAGCTTCCCCAGCGCGATCAGTGCAGGAGCCGGCGCTGCAGTGGCCAGGCTTCCTGCACTGACAGCCAGGAGCGGAGCCCCCACCGCCCCTGGCTGTTAACCCCCTGACTGCTGCGATCGAGCGCGATCGCAGAGCTCAGTGGGGGAGGCAGAGGGTCGGGAGCTCCCTCTGCCTCAGATCGGCACCCTGCAATGTATTTGCAGGGGCCGACCTCTGCCTTGATGACCCGGGGTTGTCATGACAACCTCCGGGTCATCTAGCTACGGGAAGCTGCTGTGATCATGTCACAGCAGCTTTCCCCATAGGTACAATGCATTGAAATGCCAGAGCATTGCAATGCATTGTAACTGCAATAAAAAGTAAAAAAAGTGAAAGTCCCATAAAGGGACAAGTTAAAAAAAATCATTTTTTTTTAAAAATTGTAAAAAAAATATTAAAAAATAATTTAAAAAAAATCCCCTAAAAAATACACATTTTTATGTAATAAAAAAAATATAAAAACAAAAAACATACACATGTTAGGTATCGCCACGTCCGTAAAAATCCCATCTATAAAAGCGTAACCCTAGTTAACCCCTTCAGTGAAAGCCGTAAAAAAAAACACAAAAAAGTAGTAAATTATACTTTTTCCAAGCGGTATCATTATACCGCTTGGAAAAAGTGCAATAACACGCGATCAAAAAGTCAGATATAAATAATCATGGTACCGCTGAAAATGTCATCTTGTCCCGCAAAAAACAAGCCGCTATACAGCATCATCAGCGAAAAAATAAAAAAGTTATAGCTCGCGGAATAAACTGATGCAAAAATAATTATTTTTTCTATAAAATTTTTTATTGTGTAAAAAACGCCAAAACATAAAAAAAATATATAAATGAGGAATCGCCGTAACCGTAGTGACCCGAAGAATAAAGCTGCTTTATCAATTTTACCACACACGGAACGGAGGAGAAAAAAAAAAAAAACAATTCCTGAATTGCTGGTTTTTGTTCATTCTGATTCCACAAAAATCGGAATAGGAAACGATCAAAAAACGTTATGTGCCTGAATATGGTACCAAGAAAAACGTCAGCTCGTCCCGCAAAAAATAAGCCCATAGATAACTCTGTCGGCCGAAATATGGAAAAATTATAGCTCTCCAAATACGGCGATGCAAAAATTTCTTACAAAAAATTATTCCAAAAAAAAGCATCTTTTAGTGTGTGACAGAAGCTAAACATGAAAAAAAGAGTATAAATCTGGTATCGCTGTAATCGCACCGATCCGAGGAATAAAGTCGCCTAATCACTAATACCGCACGAGGAATGGCGTAAAAAAGAAAACCAATTCTTCACCTTTTGTGGATTTGTTAATTGTGCCTCCCAAAGATCGCAGTAAGGCGATCACAGTGGTTCCCCCCCACATATGGGGTATCAGCGTACTCAGGACAAAATGCACAATAGCTTTTGGGGTCCTATTTCTCCTGTTACCCTTAGAAAAATAAAAATTTGGGGCAAAAAGATTATTTTTGTGGAAAAAAATATGATATTTTTATTTTCACGGCTCTACGTTATAAACTTCTGTGAAGCACTTGGGGGTTCAAAGTGCTCACCACACGTCTAGATAAGTTCCTTGGGGGGGTCTAGTTTTCAAAATGGAGTCACTTGTGGGGGTTTCTACTGTTTAGGCACATCAGGGGCTTTCCAAACGTGACATGACACCCGCAGACCATTCCATCAAAATCTGCATTTAAAAACGGTGCTCCTTCCCTTCCGAGCTCTGCCATGCGTCAAAATAGTGGTTCCCCCCCACATATGGGATATCAGCGTACTCAGGACAAATTGCACAATAGCTTTTGCGGTCCTATTTCTCCTGTTACCCTTATAAAAATAACAATTTGGGGGCAAAAAGATTATTTTTGTGGAAAAAAATATGATATTTTTATTTTCACGGCTCTACGTTATAAACTTCTGTGAAGCACTTGGGGGTTCAAAGTGCTCAGCACACATCTAGATAAGTTCCTTGGGGGGTCTAGTTTCCAAAATGGAGTCACTTGTGGGGGGTTTCTACTGTTTAGGCACATCAGGGGGTTTCCAAACGTGACATGACACCCGCAGACCATTCCATCAAAATCTGCATTTGAAAAAGGCGCTCCTTCCCTTTCCAGCTCTGCCATGCGTCAAAATAGTGGTTTACCCCCACATATGGGTATCAGCGTACTCAGGACAAATTGCACAATAACTTTTGGGGTCCTGTTACCCTTTGGAAAATAACAATTGGGGTGGAAAGATCATTTTTGTGGAAAAGATATGATTTTTTAATTTTACTGCTCTACGTTATAAACCTTCTGTGAAGCCCTTGGGGGTTCAAAGCTTTCACCACACATCTAGATAAGTTCCTTGGGGGGTCTAGTTTCCAAAATGGGGTCACTTGTGGGGGTTTCCACTGTTTAGGCACACAGGGACTCTCCAAATGCGACATGGCGTCCAATCTCAATTCCAGCCAAAAAGTCAAATGGCGCTGCTTCCCTTCCAAGCTCTGCCATGCGCCCAAATAGTGGTTTACCCCCACATATGCGGTATAAGCGTACTCAGGACAAATTGCACAATAACTTTTGGGGTCCTTTTACCCTTTGGAAAATAAAATTGGGGGTGGAAAGATCATTTTAGTGGAAAAGATATGATTTTTTAATTTTACAGCTCTACGTTATAACCTTCTGTGAAGCCCTTGGGGTTCAAAGCTCTCACCACTAGTGTTGAGCGATATTGCTCGATATCTAAAAATATCGTATCGAAATTGTATCGCCGATAGCACTAAATATCGTCGATATCCGATTACGATACCGGAAGTCCAATGTAAGTCTATGGGAACCAAATATCGAAATTAAAAAAAACCATTCTTGCCTTGTTGGTTAATTGTACATGAAGGAAAACAACAAAGACTAATGTAGAATGTATTGGGGGAGGTTGAGGAGACAATAAAGGCATACATGTTTAACCCAATGCATTGGAATAGCATTAATATATTTTTTTTTGGAAATACGTTTGGATTGATTAACAAATTGACAATGTTGTTAACCTTTTTTCTATTTTGGCAAATATGTATGTTTCACAACTTCCATGCTCTTCACCTTTTTAACTTTTGCCAGTGCCACACTTTCTCCTTCATAATCTTCAGCAGCAGCATCATCTTTCTCATCAAATTATTCTTCATCTTCACCTTCTTAATCTTCTTCTTAAACTTCTTGCTATTCATGTTTTTGTTTACATTACTCATATTGTTATTATTAAACTAATTAATCTTCTTCATATTCAAATTCTTCATCTTCTTCCTCTTCATCTTCTTCATCATATTCTTATTTGTGACAGAGATTCCTGTACTTGTAATCTGTAAAAGTATGAATTGTTCATCCTTCCGTTCTTGCTGTCACAAAAGATTTAAATTACAACAGTATTTGTCCGTGTTCAGTTTAGCCTGCAGCAGCAGGCATTTTCCAGGGGCACCACGAGGAGGAACGGACTCACCCCCATACACTGCTTAGTCTTCTTCTGCTTAGAATTTAGAGCATATATTTTGCTCTTCATTTTGGTCTTATACTTCATGTTCTTCTGCTTTTTGATCTTTTGCTTATTGTTCTTCTGTCTCTTTTTCTATATCTTGTAGTTTGTCTTAACCTTCTTTGTCCTGTTGGTGATCTTCTTCTGGGTAATCTTTTATTTCTTCTTTGTGATGGTGTTCAGGCTGGTTGGCTTCATGCTCGTCGTCCTTGTTGTCGTCATCTTCTTCTGGGTGGTCTTTAATGTCGTCTAATTTCCGAGAAACAGCTGACGTTACTGGAACCCTGACGGGTATCAGATGGAGCAAGAGACAATGGAAGTAACGAGGACCACTTGACGGTGCTGGACCCCGGACGGGTAGCAGAAGGAAAAGAGGCAATGTCACAACTGAGTACCAGCTGACGTTACTGTGACACGGTTACTAAGCAGGAGGTACCTGTGCTCCAAAGCACTACCAAGGACCAGCAGACGTTGCTGGAACTCGGATACGGAGATGGAGGCACCTAGGCCAAAGGCACTGGGGAGAACCACTTGACGGTACTGGACCCCGGACGGGTAGCAGAAGGAAAAGAGGCAATGTCAGAACCGAGTACCAGCTGACGTTACTGTGACACGGTTACTAAGCAGGAGGTACCTGTGCTCCAAAGCACTACCAAGGACCAGCAGACGTTGCTGGAACTCGGATACGGAGATGGAGGCACCTAGGCCAAAGGCACTGGGGAGAACCACTTGACGGTACTGGACCCCGGACGGGTAGAAGAACGCACCCATGAAAATGTAAGTTGACAGGACGCAAGCCGTCCGCAGTTACCGAATCACACAGTCCTACAGTGGGTGCTTATCCTATTGTCACAATGGAAACCGCCTTTATTTACATATCCCACAGCACACATAGGAATCACCTAAACTGCAGGCACCATAGAGTCGGCTAACCCGAATGCAACACGACAGCACAACTTATTGGAGGATAATTGACGTTCACACTGCCAGGAAACAGCTGTCGTGCTGTAACCAGGCTGGCCAGGAGTCAGTACCCCTGCCAATTACTTACGAGCAACAAATGGCGGTGTTGTAGCCCAGGGAGTAGAGTTCAGGTGGTAGAAAGATGAACATAACAGGAGACATGGAAAACGTTGCCAAACAGTTATTTAATCTGAAAACGGACAGGCAAATTCAGGTGAGATCCATGCCTTGTTCATTTTCAGAAAAGTAAGCCGGTCTACATTCTCTGAGGATAGTCGCATGCGACGGTCTGTTACTACACCACCTGCAGCACTAAAGACACGCTCAGATAATACACTGGCAGCAGGGCAAGCCAGCACCTCCAATGCATACTGGCTAAGCTCTGGCCATGTATCCAACTTAGAGACCCAAAATTTGAAAGGGGAAGAGGCATCTGGGAGTACACTTAGAGGGAAAGCCAAGTAGTCTGTCACCATCTTACGGAAACGTTTCTTCCTGGTGACTGGAGCCGTCTCGGATGGTGTAGACCTTGCTGGCGCTGTCACAAAACTTTGCCACATTTGTAACATACAGTTCTTGCCCTGTGCAGAGGCGCTGCTTCTGATCCCTCTTGTTGTAGAGGTGTCTACACTGCCTCGACGCACAGAGCTGCTTTGTAAAGCAGTAGCAGCAGCAGCAGCACCTCTCTCGGCTGGAATGTACAACAGTATGGATTGCACCAGTGTGTCTTGGTACTCCTGCATTTTACGGTCCCGGTTCACCGGTGTGATGAGGGTTTGTAAGTTGTCCCGGTAGCGAGGGTCTAGGAGGGTGTACACCCAATAATCTGACGTGCTGAGAATGTGGGCGATGCGGCGGTCGTTTCTCAGGCACTGAAGCATGAAATCAACCATGTGCTGCAGACTCCCAACTGGCCAACAAAGGCTGTCCTCTGGAAGAGGCGTCATCTCTGCCTCCTCTGCATCACCCCACCCTCGCTCTACATACTGACTAGAGCGTTGTGTACCTCCCTCTGTAGGGATTTCTTCCTCCTCCATTGACTCCTCCTCCTCATCCTCCTCACAAAGTGAGCCCTGCCCAGCCCTTTGTGAGGAAGCACGTTGCGCTGACTGTCCTGAAGGTAATTGAATTTGTGACTCCTCATCCTCCACCTCTTCCAAAACCTCTTCCTTTAGTGCTTTCAGTGATTTCTGAAGCAGGCAGATAAGGGGGACAGTCATGCTGACTAGTGCATCATCTGCACTCGCCATCCGCGTTGAGACATCAAACGCCCGCAAAACGTCGCAGATGTCCTTCATAGAGGCCCACTCAGTAGTGGTGAAGTGTGAACGGCGCAAATTGCGAGTTGATTGCGCCTGTTGCAGCTGATACTCCATTACTGCTGGCTGCTGCTCACACAACCGCTCCAACATATGTAACGTGGAATTCCACCTGGTGGGTACGTCACATATGATGCGATGTTCAGGAAGGCGAAATCTGACTTGCAGAGCTGCAATGCGCGATCTGGCCATGCTGGAACGTCGCAAGTGAGCACACTCTAGGCGGACCTTGTGCAGCAGTGCATCAAGATCCGGATAGTCCCTCAAAAAACTCTGCACGACCAAGTTCAGCACATGTGCCAGACATGGTATGTGAGTGAGGTTGCCAAGGCCCAGAGCTGCCACCAGATTTCGGCCATTGTCACACACTACCAAGCCTGGCTGGACATTAGCTGACAAAAACCACACATCGCTCTCCTGCTTGATGGCATCCCAGAGCTCCTGCGCTGTGTGGCTTCGATTCCCCATGGGAATTAATTTCAGTACGGCCTGTTGACGTTTGGCCACGGCTGTGCTCATATCGGTCGCAACAGGTAAGCGTTCACGGGTCCATGTGGAGGTATACCGTGACGGCTCGTGCAGCGATGATTCTGAGGAACTAGAGTAGGAGGAGGAATCAATGTGCACAGACTGGATTCCTGCAATCCTTGGAGTTGGCAGAACACGTACAGCGCCACTGGCAAGATCTGTACCCGGCTCCACAACATTGACCCAATGGGCAGTGAGGGAAAGGTATCGTCCCTGGCCATGGGTACTGGTCCACGCATCGGTGGTCAGGTGGACCCTGCTACTGACGGCGTTTAGTAGCGCATGTTTAATGTTTCCCTCGACATGTTTTTGCAGAGCAGGGACAGCTTGCCTGCTGAAATAAAATCGGCTTGGCACATTATATTGTGGGACTGCCAATGCCATAAAGTTCCTGAAACTGTCAGTCTCCACCAGCCTGAATGACAGCATTTCAAGGGACAGGAGTTTTGCAAGGCCAGCATTCAGAGCCTGTGCTCGTGGATGGTTTGCCGAGTATGGCCGTCTTTTATCCCATGCCTGTGTTACCGATGGCTGTTTTTTGTTCTGGGAGTGTGACGATGACTGTGAACTTGCTGCAGTGGGTGGAATAACAGTTTCTCTATGGACAACAGTGACCGAGGTTCTTCCATGGAGATCCTGTGAGGAAGCCGAAACAGGTGTGTGAGAGCTGGAGGTAGAGGCTCGAACATGACCTAAAGATGTAGGTGCTGCTGTAGGTTGGCCTACATCTCCAGTGTGTCTTTGGAACTCAGCTACGTGCTTTGTCCGTACATGTGTCCACATATTTGTGGTATTCAGGTTCCTGCTATTTTTACCTCTTTTAACTTTTTGCTTACACAGCTTGCATTGAACATAGCAAATATCATGTACAAGTCTGTCAAAAAAGGACCACGCAGTGCAAGTCATGGGAGCGCCAATTTTGACAGTTCTAAGAGAACTGCTCCCAACAGGTGCCAAACTGGAGGCTACAGGCAAGCGAGTCTGCAGCCTACCTCTCCCTCCTCTTTGTACCGTTGGGACAATCTCTTCCTCAGAGCTGCTCCCACCACCTTCCTGTTGCTCACGCCATGTTGGGTCTCGGACTTCATCATCTCCACTACCCTCTTCCAACACCTGCTGCTGTTGGATGGTCTGGGCAGCACCATGCTCCACAAAACCTGGCACCTGAGTCTCATCATCATCATAAGATGCGTTCTGCGTTGTGCTGTCCATCGGCACTGGCTCACCCGCCTCTTCAGATTGAGAGAGACACAGCTGTTGCGCATCACTGCATACTCCCTCTTCTTCAAATTGCAGAATGCTGCTTGCCTGTGCCCGTGTTTGCGAGCCAACAGATTCTGAGAACAGAAGCAGAGACTCAGCTGTCTCCTGTACAGAACTCTCTGACTGCCTTGGCAATTTGACAGGCGGTGAACAGACAGATGGTTGCTCAACAGTGTTGTGTTCCTGAGAGGAGGTGGAAGGAATTGAAGTCGATGCATTGGCTGCCATCCAACCAACAACGGCTTCAATTTGTTCTTCCCGCAGCAGGGGGGCACGCCGAGCTCCTACCAAAGTGCGCATAAAGGAACGCTCACGGGGATAAATGGTGGATGCTGTGTCACTGAGGGCGGCAGCAGACACAGAATCCCCACGTCCTCTCCCTGCTGAAACTCCACGGCCACGACCACGTTCCTTACTCACTGACTTCTTCATCTTGGTAGATTGATAAAGAAAGTCAGAAAAGTTATAAGGCCTAAGTGTGGTTATTACGCAGAGACTGAAGTGAACACTGAAACACAACTGTCCACAATCTGTGAAAGGCTACTCCTTTGTCTACTTCTATAGTGTTTGCAACCAATGTATTGGATACGGATGGAAGCGCGTCACACTAATAGATTATATTTATTTTAAGTGGAATGGAGCAGAACCAATTGGAGAGAAATGAAAAGGATGAGGCACTGAGACACGCTCAGCAGAGTACAAGCAGCAGTGCGTTAACAAGTAACTGTCATGTGTGCATCGCCACGAAGATCGTCGCGGTTGCACATTCTGACTTCTCACAGCTGAGTTGCTGTTTCTTTGTGTTTGGCAGTTAGGGAGTTAATTCTGTCTGTGCTCAGTTCTGGGTCTGGGTGCAGTTTCTCCCGGCTGCAATTAATTATTTGTTGATTGGTTTCCTTTAAATCTCTGGTTGTCTGTGTTGGGAGTTGCCAGTGAAATTCTTCATGCAGACCACAGATAGGATTGTATCTGTATAGACTTAAGTTAAAGAGCTCCTTAGTTGTTTTAAGCTCACCTTGCTTAGAGTTTAATATCCCAGATCATTTATGTTCCTTCTGTGTTTGAGTGTGTATGCAAGTCTGTGTTTTCTCCAGTCTGTCTTATATGTCTAATCTGTGTATTTAGCAGAGATCAGCCCATATCCCTTTGGTGGTAATCAGAATCCTTCTTAGGACTGATTACAGGGTTCAGGGACTGATAGGAGACAGGGTTAGGCTGGAGACTTGGACCTCTGAACCATTATCAGTACCTCCAAGGTGAGGGATTAGTTAGGACCCCAGTTTAGGGTTAGGTTAGACCCCCGGTCCTCCTCTTTCCTGTGACAGTGTATCAAGTCCTCAAGATTAACCCTGAGTTCAACGGATATCGTGTCAGGTAAATCTATTCTATATTTACATGCTGATGTGCTAATCTATATGTTGTATAGAGTGTTGTTCTTTTAAGAATAGTTTACTGACATCGTACACATATCATAAGATCGCGTGACATTTTCACTGGCCCCTAAAATTATTCCCAGTTGCCATGGATCCAGTAGCCCAGCTGGCTCTGCAGTTGCAGGGATTATCCATGGAGCTGACGGACATTAAGTCCAAAGTTTTGTTTCCCTCGGAGCAAACCAGATTTGAACCTAAAGTAGCTCTCCCGGACAGGTTCACTGGTGGGCGAGACAAATTTTTTACCTTCAGGGAGGCATGTAAATTGTATTTTCGGCTTCGGCCTCGATCATCAGGGAGTGAAGAGCAGAGAGTGGGTATTGTTATCTCGCTCCTACAAGGGGACCCTCAATCCTGGCCTTCTCCCTTCCTCCGGGATCCCCGGCTCTACAGTCAGTAGATCGATTTTTTACTGCCCTGGGTTTGGTATATGATGACCCAGATCGGGTCTCTCTTGCTGAGACAAAATTACGTAAGATACAGCAGGGAGATCGTCCGGCGGAGGAATTTGCTTCTGAGTTCCGTAGATGGGCCACAGATACTCAGTGGAATGACCCAGCTCTTAGAAGCCAGTTTTGTCATGGGCTTTCTGACAAATTAAAGGACGTTTTGGCTCAGTATGATTCTCCTCCATCACTGGAGGCTGCTATGGCCCTAGCTATCCGTACTGATAGACGGCTGCGGGAGAGGTGCGAGGTAACTCCGCCCCCTGTTGTTACTCCACCTACTACTAAAGTCCCTTATGTTGAGGTTCCCCTTGTCTGTTCGGAGGAGCCTATGCAGTTGGGAGGGACATCATTTCGTAGGAGGGGATTGGCGGTACGCCGCAGGACTAGAAGGTGTTTCTTCTGCGGGAAAGAGGGACATTTTGTTGAGGGATGTCCATCCCGTGCCTTGTTGAGCAAAAAGTCGCCGGAAAACTGTTAATCCCAGGTTGTGTGGTGGACGACAACCTGGGAGTATGTATTTCGTCCGCTAGTTCTTCTCAGTTCCTTGTACCAGTGGAGGTGGTGGTTGGTACGAGAGTGGAGAGATTTTCTGTTCTTCTTGATAGTGGGTCCGGGGCTAATCTGGTTGACGCTCAGTTTGCTCAGGCTCAAGGTATGCATCTGAGTGTATTGGTCAAACCGATCCCTATATTCTCCATTGACGCCAGGCCTCTCGGCCAAGGTAGCTTTGTTCATGAGGTTCATAACATTGACCTTCGGGTAGGGGCAATACATAGGGAACTATTATCTTGTTATGTGTTGGAGGGTCTACCTACTCCTATTGTGTTGGGACTTCCTTGGTTGGTTAAACATAACCCTGTGATTAATTGGCAGTCCAGAGATATAAGCCAATGGGGTGAGTTTTGCAAAAGTAACTGCATGAACACAGTCATCAGTGCGGTCGTGCCTAGTACTTTGCCTCCTTTTTATGGGGGCTTTGGGGATGTGTTCTCTGAGGAGGGGTGTCAGGAGTTGCCTCCTCATCGCGTGTATGACTGCTCTATTAATTTACTTCCTGATGCTAAGTTACCTAAAGCTAGGTTATATAACCTTTCTGGTCCTGAGAGGCAGGCTATGAAAGATTATATTTCGGAAAGTCTGGCCAAAGGGCATATTAGACCTTCATCTTCCCCAGTGGCCGCGGGGTTCTTCTTTGTGAAGAAAAAAGATGGAGGCCTACGCCCTTGCTTGGATTTCCGCGAACTTAATCGGATTACTGTTCGAGATCCGTATCCACTCCCTCTGATTCCTGATCTCTTCAATCAAATTGTTGGCGCCAAATGGTTCTCTAAATTGGATCTCAGGGGGGCGTATAATCTGATTAGGATAAAAGAGGGGGATGAGTGGAAAACGGCGTTTAACACGCCGGAGGGACATTATGAGAACCTTGTCATGCCTTTTGGTCTGACTACTGCACCAGCAGTATTCCAACATTTTGTTAATGACATTTTTCGTCATCTGGTGGGGCTGTTTGTGGTCGTATATTTGGATGACATTTTAATTTACTCACCAGATCTTGTGTCTCACCAGGAGCATGTGAGACAGGTGTTGCAGATCTTGCGAGACAATAAACTATACGCCAAACTGGAAAAGTGTGTATTCGCCGTACAGGAACTTCAGTTTTTGGGTTTCTTGGTGTCAGCCTCCGGTTTCCGTATGGACCCTGAAAAGGTGAGAGCAGTGCTTGAATGGGATCAGCCAGAGGATCTTAAGGCTCTGCAGCGTTTTCTGGGGTTTGCTAACTACTACCGGAAATTTATTTGTAATTTCTCATCTGTTGTCAAACCTCTCACTGACATGACAAGAAAAGGGACGGATTTTTCTAAATGGTCGGACAAAGCTTGCCAAGCTTTTT
The DNA here is from genome assembly GCA_033576555.1 of Oophaga sylvatica. NCBI lineage: Eukaryota > Metazoa > Chordata > Amphibia > Anura > Dendrobatidae > Oophaga > Oophaga sylvatica. The sequence goes on along the minus strand of JARQOD010000003.1, from coordinate 496,500,741 downwards.
CCTCTTTGAAAAAATGTTTTGCTTCGGCACCCGTTCTCATCCAACCAGATGCATCACAGCCGTTCGTTGTGGAGGTGGACGCGTCTGACGTAGGGGTGGGTGCAATATTGTCCCAGGGTCCGTCCCCTGGTAAATGGCATCCGTGCGCTTTCTTTTCTAAAAAATTGTCGTCCGCCGAAAGGAATTATGATATCGGCAATAGGGAACTTTTGGCCATTAAGTTGGCTTTTGAAGAATGGCGTCACTTTTTGGAGGGGGCAGTCCACCCGGTCACCGTCATTACTGATCACAAGAACCTGCTGTATTTGGAATCTGCTAAGCGTCTGAATTCCAGACAAGCTCGATGGTCGTTGTTTTTTACCAGGTTTAATTTTGTTGTCACTTATCGCCCTGGATCTAAGAGTGTTAAGGCGGATGCCTTGTCTCGCAGTTTCCCAGGGGCCGGGAAAATGGATGACCCGATTCCTATCCTTCAGGAGGGGGTGGTAGTGTCGGCTGTATGTTCTGAGCTTGAGGAGGAGGTGTTAGAGGCTCAGGGGGACGCCCCTGCAGGACCTCCAGGGAGACTGTCCCAAATCAGTTGAGACAAAAGGTTATTGAGGCACATCATAATTCTGCTTTAGCAGGACATCCAGGGAGTAAGGCTACTTTAGATCTCCTTTCTCGCCGGTTTTGGTGGCCTAACGTTAATAAAGATGTTTTAACTTTTGTCGCGTCCTGTGGGGTTTGTGCTCGCTCTAAGACCCCTCATACCCGTCCGTCTGGGACCCTCTTACCCTTGAAACTTCCGGAGCGTCCATGGACTCATTTGTCTATGGACTTCATCACGGACCTTCCTCAGTCGTCAGGGAAGACTGTCATACTGGTGGTTGTTGACAGGTTCAGTAAGATGGCACATTTCATTGCTCTTCCTGCCCTCCCTAATGCTAAAACTCTGGCGCAGGTGTTCATTGGGGAGATTGTGAGACTTCATGGGTTGCCTTCTGATGTGGTGTCAGATAGGGGGTCTCAGTTTGTGTCCAAGTTTTGGAGGGCATTTTGTTTACGTCGGGGGATGCAATTGTCATTTTCCTCGGCTTTTCATCCGCAGACCAATGGTCAGACAGAGCGTCTGAATCAAAGCCTAGAGACTTATCTTCGGTGTTTTGTCTCAGAGAACCAGGAGGACTGGTCTTCTTTCTTGCCTCTGGCAGAGTTCGCTCTTAACAACAGGCGGAGCGAGTCCACTGGTAAGTCCCCGTTTTTTGGGGCATATGGTTTTCATCCCCAGTTTTGTACATTCAATGGGGGGGGCCCTTCTGGGGTTCCTGAGGAGGAGCGTTTCTCGTCGTCACTTGCTTCAGTGTGGAGAGGTGTATTGAATAATCTGAGTGCTATGGGGAACCGTTATAAACGTATGGCTGATAGGAGGAGAGTTTCTGGTCCAGATCTTAATGTGAACGATCTGGTATGGTTGTCTACCAGGAATATAAAACTTAAAGTTCCCTCCTGGAAGCTGGGCCCCAGATTCATCGGGCCGTACAGGATCAGTTCCATAATTAATCCTGTGGCATTTCGTCTGGACCTCCCTCCTACGTTTAAAATCCACAATGTGTTCCACAAGTCATTACTTAAGAGGTACGTGGCACCAGTCATACCATCACCTCTACCTCCTCCTCCAGTGGTGGTCAATGGTAACTTGGAGTTTCAAGTGTCAAAGATCATTGACTCACGTCTGAATCGCCGGTCCCTTCAGTACTTGGTGCATTGGAAGGGGTATGGTCCAGAGGAGAGGACGTGGGTTCCTGCGTCTGACATTAACGCAGATCGTTTGGTGCGGACCTTCCACAGAACTCACCCGGGCAAACCTGGCCCTGAGGGTCCGGAGGCCCCTCGTAGAAGGGGGGGTACTGTCATGTGTGCATCGCCACGAAGATCGTCGCGGTTGCACATTCTGACTTCTCACAGCTGAGTTGCTGTTTCTTTGTGTTTGGCAGTTAGGGAGTTAATTCTGTCTGTGCTCAGTTCTGGGTCTGGGTGCAGTTTCTCCCGGCTGCAATTAATTATTTGTTGATTGGTTTCCTTTAAATCTCTGGTTGTCTGTGTTGGGAGTTGCCAGTGAAATTCTTCATGCAGACCACAGATAGGATTGTATCTGTATAGACTTAAGTTAAAGAGCTCCTTAGTTGTTTTAAGCTCACCTTGCTTAGAGTTTAATATCCCAGATCATTTATGTTCCTTCTGTGTTTGAGTGTGTATGCAAGTCTGTGTTTTCTCCAGTCTGTCTTATATGTCTAATCTGTGTATTTAGCAGAGATCAGCCCATATCCCTTTGGTGGTAATCAGAATCCTTCTTAGGACTGATTACAGGGTTCAGGGACTGATAGGAGACAGGGTTAGGCTGGAGACTTGGACCTCTGAACCATTATCAGTACCTCCAAGGTGAGGGATTAGTTAGGACCCCAGTTTAGGGTTAGGTTAGACCCCCGGTCCTCCTCTTTCCTGTGACAGTGTATCAAGTCCTCAAGATTAACCCTGAGTTCAACGGATATCGTGTCAGGTAAATCTATTCTATATTTACATGCTGATGTGCTAATCTATATGTTGTATAGAGTGTTGTTCTTTTAAGAATAGTTTACTGACATCGTACACATATCATAAGATCGCGTGACAGTAACTGGAGCGTGATGTGCACTCAAAAAATAAAAAACACAGACTGAAGTGAACACTGAAACACAACTGTCCACAATCTGTGAAAGGCTACTCCTTTGTCTACTTCTATAGTGTTTGCAACCAATGTATTGGATACGGATGGAAGCGCGTCACACTAATAGTTAAATTGCATGGAGCTGCAAGAATTACACTGAAGGAAAAAAAAATAGTCTGTGAGTGACACGTGCAGATGCCTACAGACAGCGTTGCATGCAGAGCAAACTGCAGCGTCACCTGCACTCACACACACCTTGCAGAGCTGTTAAAACAACACTGCAGGCAAAAGGAAGCTTTACACAGCGGTTGGTGCTAGCCTGCCTACAGCACAGTACACTAAATCGCAATCTCTAACTGTCCCTCAGAGTCAGCACAGCAGCGTTCTGTCCCTTACTGAATTCACAGCACAGTGACGCTAAAATGGCGGCGGCGCCTTTTATAGTGCATTCTGACATCATTTCAGCATCCAATCACGCCATGCCATTAGTTAACATGACCGCAGCAGTACAGGATGTGCCCACACTTCTTAGGATTCCTCATTGGCTGACTAAAATCACATTGCCTCGCAAAGAATTATGGGAACTTCCGATTCCGGTATTCGATAAGACGAAAATATCGAAACGAATTATCGAAAGGCCGATAGAGCTAATATCGGCCGATAGCCGATATTTGCATTATCGTATCGCTCAACACTACTCACCACACATCTAGATAAGTTCCTTGGGGGGTCTAGTTTCCAAAATGGGGTTACTTGTGGGGGGTTTCCACTGTTTAGGCACACAGGGGCTCTCCAAATACGACATGGCGTCCAATCTCAATTCCAGCCAAAAAAGTCAAATGGCGCTGCTTCCCTTCCGAGCTCTGCCATGCACCCAAATAGTGGTTTACCCCCACATATGGGGTATCAGCGTACTCAGGACTAATTGCACAACAACTTTTGGGGTCCTTTTATCCTTTGGAAAATAAAAATTGGGATGAAAATATCATTTTTGTGGAAAAAATATGATTTTTTAATTTTACGGCTCTACGTTATACCCTTCTGTGAAGCCCTTGGGGTTCAAAGCTCTCACTACACATCTAGATAAGTTCCTTGGGGGGTCTAGTTTCCAAAAATGGGGTTACTTGTGGGGGGTTTCCACTGTTTAGGCACACAGGGGCTCTCCAAATGCGACATGGCGTCCAATCTCAATTCCAGCCAAAAAAGTCAAATGGCGCTGCTTCCCTTCCGAGCTCTGCCATGCACCCAAATAGTGGTTTACCCCCACATATGGGGTATCAGCGTACTCAGGACTAATTGCACAATAACTTTTGGGGTCCTTTTATCCTTTGGAAAATAAAAATTGGGATGAAAAGATAATTTTTGTGGAAAAAATATGATTTTTTAATTTTACGGCTCTACGTTATAACCTTCTGTGAAGCCCTTGGGGGTTCAAAGCTCTCACTACACATTTAGATAAGTTACTTGGGGGGTCTAGTTTCCAAAATGGGGTCACTTGTGGGGGGTTTCCACTGTTTAGGCACACAGGGACTCTCCAAATGCGACATGGCGTCCAATCTCAATTCCAGCCAAAAAAGTCAAATGGCGCTGCTTCCCTTCCGAGCTCTGCCATGAGCCCAAATAGTGGTTTACCCCCACACATGGGGTATCGCTGTACTCAGGAGAAATTGTACAACAAATATTATGGTTCATTTTCTACTGATACCCTTGACAAAATTTTAAAAAATTGTGTCGAAAGAAAAATTTTGGGAAAAAAAGTTAAATGTTAATTTTTTCCTTCCACATTGCTTCAATTCTTGTGAAGTACCTAAAGGGTTAATAAACTTCTTGAATGTGGCTTTGAACACGTTGAGGGGTGCAGTTTTTAGAATGGTGTCACTTTTGGGTATTTTCTGTCATATTGACCCCTCAAATTCACTTCAAATGTGAGGTGGCCCCTAAAAAAAATGATTTTGTAAATTTTGTTGGAAAAATGAGAAATTGCTGGTCAACTTTTAACACTTATAACTTCCTAACAAAAAAAAATTTTGGTTCCAAAATTGTGCTGATGTAAAGTAGACATGTGGGAAATGTTATTTATTAACTAATTTTTGTGACATATCTCTCTGATTTAATGGCATAAAAATTAAAAGTTTGAAAATTGCAAAATTTTCAAAATTTTTGCCATATTTCCGTTTTTTTCATAAATAAACGCAAGTTATATTGAAGAAATTTTACCACTATCATGAAGTACAATATGTCTCGAGAAAACAATCTCAGAATCGCCAAGATCCGTTCAAGCGTTCCAGAGTTATAACCTCATAAAGAGACAGTGGTCAGAATTGTAAAAATTGGCCTGGTCTTTAACCTACAAAATGGCTTGGTCGTTAAGGGGTTAAGCACGTGGTTGTGTTACATGGCATTCCGGAGAACATTGTGTCTGACAGAGGAGTCCAGTTTGTTTCCAGATTTTGGAGGACATTTTGTTCTAAACTTGGTGTTCAGTTATCTTTCTCCTCTGCATTTCACCCTCAGACCAATGGACAAACCGAGAGAACAAACCAGACCTTGGAGACTTATTTGAGATGTTTTGTGTCTGCTGATCAAGATGACTGGGTCTCTTTTTTGGCTGAGTTTGCTCTTAATAATAGGGCTAGCTCTGCCACATTGATGTCTCCATTTTTCTGCAATTCTGGGTTTCACCCTCGATTTTCTTCAGGACAGGCGGAGGCTTCTGTCTGTCCGTGGGTTGACTATTGTGGAGAGTATGCAGCAGATTTGGGACCAGGTAGTGGAGAGGTTGTCTCTCTCTCAAGAGAAGACCCAGCGGTTTGCCAACCGGCATAGGACTGATGGTCCTTGTTTTAAAGTGGGGGACTTGGTTTGGTTGTCCTCAAGAAATATCTCTATGAAGGTTGCATCTCCAAAATTTAAGCCAAGGTTCATTGGACCTTATAAGATCATTGAAATTATTAATCCGGTTTCCTTCCGTTTGCTTCTTCCAGGGACATTTAAGATCCATAACGTGTTCCACAAGTCCTTATTGAAGTGGTTTGTCGAGCCAGTGGTTCCTATGGCTGCGCCTCCCGACCCTGTTTTGATAGAGGGCAATTTGGAGTATGTGGTTGAGAAAATTTTGGATTCTCGTTTTGCTAGACGGAAACTCCAGTATTTGGTTAAGTGGAGAGGTTATGGTCAGGAGGACAATTCTTGGGTGTTTGCTTCAGACATCCATGCTGGGAGACTTATCCGTGCCTATCATCGAGCTCATCCTGATCGGCCTGGTTGCGCAGGTGAGGGTTCGGTGACCCCTCCTCAAGGGGGGGGTACTGTTGTGAATACTCTGGAGGCGACTTCTGAGCTGGGGCTCCCTCCGGTGGTTGCTGAACTGATTGATGAATGGCCTTCAGCTGGCTCTGAATGGTCTGATATAAGTGACCTGAACTCCCTTCAGCCTTGCCGGTAAGCCTTCCAGGTCTTGCTTGGAGCTCAGCTTGCATTCCTGCTCTCATTCAGATAAGTGATTTGCTTTTTTTTTTTCCTCTTGTTGGATTTTCCTTGCTTGTTTGTTGCTTAGCAGTAGACTTCAGCCTGGTCCCCTTTTGGGGCCTGGCGCTGCAATTGTGCTCTGTTTTTGTTTGCACTTTTGCTCTGTTCCTATGTCACTTTTTATTTGCTGAATTGCTGTGTGTTACACCAGAGATCTGATTTAGGTGGTAGAGATCGTGTGATCTCAGGTTTTTTGTTAATCAGAAGTGTTGGTATTTTTGTCAGGGTTTTTTTGGGTTGCAGTCAGAATTCTTTCCTATACTTTTCTATCTAGACAGATTGGGCCCCAGCATTTGCTCATTCTATTTTCTGTCTGTGTTCGTATTTTCTTCTGGTCTAACCACCATTACATGTTTGGGGGCTTCCTATTTCTTTGGGGATTCTGCTACGGGGCAGATAGCATTCATCTTTCTGCCTTTAGGTGTAGCTATCTCTCCGGCTGTGACGAGGCGTCTAGGATCACCGTAGGTACGATCCACGGCTACTTCTAGTGTTGCGGTTAATTCAGGGTCCTGCAATCCAATAGTTTCCAGCCTCTCTGGTGTATTGCTTCTTTGGCTATTTTTTGCAATTTCTCCTCAGCTACCGAAACATAACAGACGGGCATTCAAACGTTTAGCAGCATCCAGATATATCAGATTCTTGGATCAGTAAAAACCTATATCGGATGTCTAGCCCTCTCCAAAAAATGTTGCCAATGCTCAAACGCAAGTTTAATAATCAGCAACTCTCGGTTCCCAACATCGTAGTTGAGCTCAGTCTCTGAAAATTTTTTAGAAAAGAAAGCACAGGGATGCACCCCATCCTCTCCCTCCTGGGAGAGAACTGCCCCCACCCCTACTGATGAGGCATCAACCTCTACCAGAATTGGCTTGGTCTCATCTGTCTGGATCAAAACAGGAGCAGAGCTAAACCTCTCCTTGAGATGCTCAAAAGCCTTAACAGCCTCAGTGGACTATTGGACAGTATTACAACCCTTCTTAGTGAGATCAGTTATAGGTTTAGAGATAACAGAAAAATTATTTATGAATTTTCTATAATAATTAGCAAACTCTAAAAATCTTTGAACCGACTTTAAACATTCAAGCCTAGGCCACTCCAGTACTTCTTGAACCTTCACCGGGTCCATCTCAAACCCATCATTGGAGACAACGTACCCCAAAAAACTCATTTTCTGTACCGCAAACTCGCACTTTTCCAATTTAGCAAAGAGTGTGTTTTCGCTCAAAATCTGTAGAACTTCGCAGACTATCTGCCAATGCGACTCCAGATCAAGTGAATAGATCAAAATATCATCCAAATCAATAACACTCCTACCGATCAACTGCCTAAGAATGTCAATAATGAAATTTTGAAAAAATGCAGGCGCATTAGTAAGGTCAAAAGGCATCACCAGACACTCAAAATGACCTTTCAGAGAATTAAAGGCTGTCTTCCATTCATCGCCCTCCTTCATCCGCAGCAAATTATATGCCCCACGAAGGTCAATCTTAGAGAACCACTTAGCTCCGGTTAGTTGGTTAAACAAATCCGGAATTAGTGGCAACGGATAAGGATTGTGCACAGTGATCTCATTAATCTCCCGAAAATCCAGACACAGCCTAAGGCCCCCATCCTTCTTTTTGACAAAAAAAATCCTACAGCCACAGGGGACTTAGAGGGTCTTATATGACCTGCAGCTAAACTAGTCTGTAGGTATTCCTTTAAGGCCTCCCTCTCGGGAATCATCAGATTAAATAAACGACTCTTAGGGAGTGTAGCACCTGGGACAAACTCAATAGCGCAATCATAATCTCTATGGGGTGGTAGAGCTTGCAACTTAACTTCTGAAAAAAACCCTCCAGAAATCCTGAATGACTTCAGGTAGCTCACTCTTCACAACAGCAGCAATGTGAACATTACAACATTTACCATAACACCCCTGACCCCAGGACCTTATAGTACTAGATGACCAGTCCAGCAAAGGATTGTGCATTTTTAACCAGGGTAAACCCAGGACAACTGGAAAAGGCAAATTAGCAAGTACAAACAAGTCTATACACTCCTGATGTTCCATATTCACAAAAAGTGGGAACCCGATGACCTTTCGAGATACGCACTCATCCTCCAGGGGAGTGTTATCAATCGCCACAACAGGAAAAGGAGATGGCAATGGTTCAGAATCAAACTTATATTTGTCTAGAAATTGTTGATCAATCAAATTAAGTGCAGAACCACAATCCACCATTACCTGAAAATCAATGGAATGACCACGATAGGTGGTATTACCAGAAATAATACTCCTGTGGACCGTAAAAACGCAATACGAAAGGTAGTGTTGCTCCTACTGACCTTTTTTTTCTTTTCCTTCCTTATGCGAACCTCGCATTGCTTAATAAAATTGTCAGCCTTACCACAATACAAGCATAGCCCCTCAGAGAACCTCCTCTCCCTTTCCTGGGAACGAGAGGACATCGCCCCAAGTTGCATCAGTTCCCCGCGATCGACGAGGCTATCCTGAGAGGCTGGTTCCAGCATTATAAGAGCCTTCTCTTCATTCTGCCTGTCTCTCAATCCTACCTTAGGTTCTTCAGAGCGTGCTTCAGGGCAATTACTCACGTGCCATTGCAGGCTAGCTACTTTCAAAGTTAACCCTTGCAAGCGTTGACCAAGTTCTTGGACGCTGTTCATATTAAAGGAATCCGGGAGAGGATTTTTTTTTTATATGTGTGGCTGGATAAACTGTTACGGATCTGCAACTCAGGACTAGGGCAGAAGGGGGAGAAGCTGACCCTGTACTAGGATTAGGCTGAAGCCCTACGATGGAGTGGGCAACCTATTTCTTGTGAATAGACCCACCGACGTTTCCTATGCTAAACTCAAACGAAGACCTAAAGGTAGGGGGAAGGGTATCCCTGAACCATCTAGGGACTGGGAACATAAAACAGGTAACCTCCTAGTAGGAAAATAGAGGAAGCTGCAGAAACTAAAGGAAAACCAAAAAATAAAGCAGGCAGAACTAGAGATCCCAGAACTGCACAATATCAAACACAGAAAGCTATCAAAGCACCCAGCCAGAACTTTTGCGTATTAACACTGTTTTTTTAGCAAGGACTGGGAGGCACATCCTGGGTAATAAAGGGTGATACAATCACCTGACCTTAGACAAACCCAGCACCAGGGGAAAAAGACCAGCTGCCAGAAAACCACAACAAGATGACGGATGATCAAAACGAAACAGATTCTAACAAGTTGCCTGTTCTGAGCTATGTTGGGAGCATGTTCTTTCTTCTCCTGAGGTTTGCAGCCTGCTTCTCATTGGTTAATGTAATACTGGGAGAAGAAGTGCACACACTTAGTGAAAACTTTCTAATAACATCCACTTGTACTTAACACAAATTAACTTATGTCTCCGCAACTGAGAGGCAAAATTTTAAAAAAAGATTAAAAAAAGGTTTTATTCTGTTCTGCAGCCATATGTGCCCAGTTCAACATGAAACATTTTGTCAAATGTCCTCTTTAAATGTTAGATTGTGTGATGTTATAAACTTAAGGCCTTGAACCCTAAAGTTGAACGCACATGATGCATCTTTATATAGGACACTATTTGAGGCCCATACTGTATATTGGAAGCTGTGTGGGGCCTTCTGCTGTATATGGGAGGCTATGTGGGGCCTATACTGTATATTGGAGGCTATGCGGGTCTCATGCTGTATATGAGATGCTGTGTGGGGGTTCATGTTGTATACAAAAAGGCTATGTGGGGTTCATATAGTACCGTATTTTTCAGACCATAAGACACCCTTTTTTTTCTCCAAATTTGGGATTAAAATGTGGGTGCGTCTTATGGTCGGAATGTAACGTGGGGAGGGGGGCAGGGGGCAGCGGTGGAGTGAGATCGCAGGAGGCAGGAAAATATCCCCTTCGCTGCAGGAATCCAGTGCTGGGGAAACCACTGGTCCCGATACTTAAGTGCAGTGAATATTCATTAGCCGCTTCCCCGCCCACCTGTCAACTGAGCAGTGAGCGGGGAGCAGCAAATGACAGAGCCACATGGTTCCCCAGCGCCTGATTCCTGCAGCAGCTGGGGATCTGTGTGGGAAGTAGAAGGAGGCGTCAGGAGCAGAGTGCAGCAGGAGGTATCCCATACCTGACAGCCTGGGGGCTGTGCTGATGCGAGGCTGAATGCTCCTGTGGAGGACCTGTGATGAGGTCATGAAGAGGGCAGGTTGGAGCATCACATGACCGCACAAAGCCCTGCCTCTTCATGATGTCATCACAGGTACTGCAGACACACTGTACAAGAAAGAATTAATTAAAAGGTTAGTAATGACAGCACATAAAAAAGCACTCTGCCATCCTGTGGTGGACTATAACTCCCAGCATGCCACAGGATCTACAGGACATGCTGAGAGTTATAGTTCTCCCATGGGATCTTAAGGCAGCACTCCAGTGTTATTTTTCAGTGCTGGAGTAGTGCTTTAAATATAAGCCCTATGCCCCCATTCTTATACTCACCCTCCAGCGTCTTCACATAGTACTTTACAGACACCACACTGGTCCCGCAGCACCATCTCCTACCCGTAGCTTCCAACATAACATACTATGATATAGAATAACACCACATATAATAGTATGTTATTTATGTTATTAAATATTTTACCACATTTTTTGCTTCAAATATATTTTTCCCTATTTTCCACCTCTAAAACCTGGGTGCGTCTTATAGTCTGAAAAATATGGTATATAGGAGGCTATATGGTACTCATGTGGTATATAGGCGGTTGTGTGGGCTCGTATTGTGTATATGGGTCTATATTGGTGCTCATACTGTATATAGGGGGCTATATAAGGCCCATCCTGTTTATAGGTGGCTTTGTGTGGGTGTATATTGTATATAGTATGCTATGCAGGGCCCATACTGCATGTAGGGGGTTATTTGGGGCTCATATTGTATATAGGGGACTATGTGTGGGCTCATACTGTATATAGGAGGCTGTGTGAGAGTTCATACTGTATACAGGAAGCTGTGTGTGAACTCTTAGAATAAATAGTTGGCTATATGTAGGCTCATAAGGTATATTTTGGTGGAGCTCATATTCTGTATAGGGGAATGTCTGCATTCTTAATTCTGCTCAATACTAAGTGATACAAATAATATAAAATAATTATAATTAGTATGTTAATATTAAAATTGAGCAGAATTAATTTCAACCTATTAGTTTGGCTCTCCTCAACAGTCACTGTCTTTCAGGTGGCCCCTAGGGAAAATGAATTGCCCACTCCTACTTTAAGTTATCCCTATAGTAACTGGTAACAAGAGATGTGATGATTGCAGGAATTACCCCCCAACCCCATTAAGGTATATGGCAGTTGCTCTGTGAATGTCACTTACTGTGGAGCAGTCATCTTTGGATTACTACTTTTTTTTGTTCATTCATACTAGCTTGGCCCGTGCAAAATTTTTGCACATTGGTCGTTGGGGGTGCAGGCAATTTCAGCAAAAGCTGGTCAAATGTATATGTATTTCATGAAATAATGAACACAGACAGGTATTTATACATGTAGCTTGGTAATACAATAAATTGGTTTGATAAGTAGGGGCCAAAAAATGTCTTCCGGTTGAGGTGCCACCTGCAGGTCATTGTATCTTTCTGTAGGTTTATGAAAATAAATGTTTAAACTGTATTTAGTGATAAAATTGTGAATGTGTAGTTTGCTTGGCTCTTTTCCTGCTGAAGGGAGCAAGTTTAACTTTTAAATGGTGTATCATTTGTGTGTAGGGGGCGAAGTAATCACCGAAAAAGCAGTGCATGTATACAAATGTGTTTGCATATGTGACTCACCTGCAGTGAAGTGTGCAATCCTCCATTGTGCCTGAAATAGGCTGGGCAAGCACTTGAGCAAGCTGGATAGACGCCAAGTCAAATGTTTGGATTTGTTCGTGATGTTTGTAAGCAGCTTTGCGGTAGTATGCTTTGAGGTAGTGTGCTGCCACCTGCAGGTAATGTGACCTTTCAAATGGTGTATCATTTGTTTCTGTGGGTGGTGTATGAACGGAGCAAGAGTGCAATTCAATAGTCAGTGCATGTTTACAAATTTGTTTGCATATGTGCCTCACCTGCAGTGAAGTGTGCAATCCTCCAATTTGGCTGAAATAGGCTGGGCAAGCAGTTCGGCAAGCTGGAAAGCCCCCAAGGCAAATGTTTGGATTTGTTTGTGATGTTTGTAAGCAGCTTTGCGGTAGTGTGCTTTGACGTAGTGTGCTGCCACCTGCAGGTAATGTGACCTTTCAAATGGTGTATCATTTGTTTCTGTGGGTGGTGTATGAACGGAGCAAGAGTGCAATTCAATAGTCAGTGCATGTTTACAAATTTGTTTGCATATGTGCCTCACCTGCAGTGAAGTGTGCAATCCTCCAATTTGGCTGAAATAGGCTGGGCAAGCAGTTCGGCAAGCTGGAAAGCCCCCAAGGCAAATGTTTGGATTTGTTTGTGATGTCTGTAAGCAGCTTTGTGGTAGTGTGCTTTGGGTTACTGTGGTGCCACCTGCAGGTCATTTTTCCTTAGTGCAGGTTTATGAAAATTAATGTTTAAACTGTATTTTGTGCTCAAATCGTGGTGTGTGGTTTGTTTGGCTATTTTCTTGCTGAAAGGGCAAGTTTACTTTTCAAATGATATATCATTTGTGTGTGTGGGTGCAGTATGAACGGAGATACAAAGTAATCACCGAAAAATAGTGTTTAGAAATAATAGAATAGATGATACAATACACAAACATAACGTGATGTATTTTTTTTTTCAAAAGGGCTGTTGCGGATTAATTGTGCCTTTTGTAATTAGAAAAAAATGTGAATGATGCACAGATGCTTGCGCTCAAAATTTGGTATTTTTCATCTAAAAGCAATAGTTATTTGGAAAGTCAAACACTGATCAGACTTTCTTGCGTTGGAGTACCCAGCTGCTGGAACAGTGAGTGACTCATACAGCGCTCACCAAATTCCATCTCTGTATTTTGTGCATAATTGACTACTTTTGCTATTCAGAAAGCTTAACTTCCATATCTAATAGGATATTTTCATTATTTTTATAATGGACATAATAACAATTATTGGTGCTTAAATACTGTTTTAGAGAACTGGGAATCCAAAATGTATATCTTAGTGACTGAAGGAATGTATTAAGTGTTAGGTACTGACAACTAAATATTTCCTAATAAAAATAAATCTATGCGAAATATATGCAAATTTGTATGTTATTGCTAGTTGTACATAATATTTTTTTTATTAGAAGCTTGTTCTGGGGGATGCAGGTGTAGCAGTCACAAATTACTCTCTGAAACTTAAAATACCAATATTATATCATTATGGCCCTGTTATAGATTTTACACTGGAGATTCAAGTTGTACCTTTGTGCTTGATGCATTATCAAACGTATTCGTGAATACCATATATTATTGGTTTGTAAGCTGTGCAAAATTTTAATCAATAGTATTACAACATAAAAATGACTGATCACAATATCTCATTTTACATACATAGAGGACAGAAGGCTACTAGAGATGAGTGAACTTGTTCAGAAAACATTTGTCAATCTCAAATTCAGCACGAACATAGCTTATCCGGGATTTGTGTTCGGATTCCCCAGCATTTTCCCTTCAGGCAGCCAATCAGGGCGCAGAAACCATCCACAAGTCCAGACACAAGGGCCTCTGTCATTGGCTGATGAAGTCACATGCCCCTCTCCATATAAAATGCAGATATGTTGTTTTGATGACGCTATTTTTTCAGTTTAACAGCACAGACAGGCTACTCCTGCTGCAGCTGCAAGTAGTCAGATAGTTAGGTGGTTTATTGTCAGCTACTTCAACTAGATAAATTCCTATGTGAAATCGACCTTCCAGCATCTAACTTGTCTGTGCTAATAGTGTGCTGCAGGCGGGTATCAGAAACACCGCACTGCACTCGCTCACTGAGCCAGTGCGTGTGTCCTGAGTAAAACACACTGTGCCAAAAGATACCTGTGGCAGCAGCGGTGAGGATGCGTGCTTCAGACTAACAATACCTGAAGCACGTGGCTGCAAAGGGGCGGAGCCGGCCACAGGTCTCTCAGAGGAAGCAGGAACAGAGAGAGATTGCTTCAGGCCAGATAGGACCTAAAGCACCTGACTGCTGGGGGCGTGGCCTAAGCTCTGGAGAGCTAGGAGATAAAGGAAAACTCCTAAAAGGGTAACTATGGGACAAAGTTACCAAGGGGCATAGAAAGAACGGATAGTGAGGACGTAGCCAAGAGGTCATACAAAGAGAGGGAAGCGCAGTACAAGAGAAGCAGGCAGAGGGTAGTCAGAATGTAGCCAAAGGGTCATACACAAAGAGGGCAGCACAGTACCAAAGAAGCAGGCAGAGGGTAACCAGGACGTAGCCAAGGGGTCATACACAGAGGGCAGCACAGTACAAAATGGGCAGGCAAAACTCGTAACAGGGACACAGCCAAATCAGAACCAGACAGACGTAACAAAGTACTGGCATAGGCACAACAGGGTCAAACACACTCGGCCAAGGGTCAGAGTATAAGCGACGAGAAATAACCCCACCATGAGGCTATAAGAAGCCTCCCAGAATCCCAGAGTGAGGCCGTCCAGATTTTAACCTCTGAACTACCTAATCCCACAAGCTCCATAGACCATGACAATGGGAGACCACATTTCCTAATCTAAATTGTTTGTGCTAATATTGTGGTGCAGGCGGGAGGCCACATTTCCTAATCAAAATTGTTTGGGCTAATACTGTGGTGCAGGCAGGAGGCCACATTTCCTAATCTAAATTGTTTGCGCTAATATTGTGGTGCAGACAGGAGGCCACATTTCCTAATCTAAATTGTTTGGACTAATACTGTGGTGCAGGCACCAGACCTTGTTTCCTAATCTAAATCGTTTGGGCTAATACTGTGGCCCAGGCACCAAGCCACATTTCCTAATCTAAATTATTTGACCTAATACTGTGGTGCAGGCAGGAGGCCACATTTCCTAATCTAAATTGTTTGTGCTAATATTGTGGTGCAGGCAGGAGGCCACAGCACCTAATATAAATCGTTTGGGCTAATACTGTGGTGCAGTAAGAACTCAGGAGGTTACATTTACTACCGTATTTTTCGGACTATAAGACGCACCGGACTATAAGACGCACCCAGGTTTCAGAGGTGGAAAATAGGGAAAAATATATTTGAAGCAAAAAATGTGGTAAAATATTTAATAACATACTATTATATGTGGTGTTATTATATATAATAGTATGTTATTATGTTGGAAGCTACTATGTGAAGATGCTGGAGGGTGAGTATAAGGCCGGGGTCACACATGCGAGAAACTCGCACGATTTTGTGTGAGTCTCTCGCATGAACACCCGGCACTGCCGCCGGCACTCAGACTGGAGCGTGCGGCTGCATAGAAATACATGCTGCATAGAAATAGAGACAGATGTTAGAGACAGAGTTGATAGAGATAGATGATAGAGACAGATGATAGAGACAGAGATGATAGAGACAGAGATGATAGAGACAGATGATAGAGACAAAGATGATAGAGATGATAGAGACAGATGATAGAGACAGAGATGATAGAGACAGAGATGATAGAGACAGAGATGATAGAGACAGATATGATAGAGACAGATATGATAGAGACAGAGATGATAGAGACAGAGATGATAAAGACAGAGATGATAGAGACAGATGATAGAGACAGAGATGATAGAGACAGATGATAGAGACAGATTATAGAGACAGATGATAGAGACAGATGATAGAGACAGATGAGACAGAGATGATAGAGACAGATGATAGAGACAGAGATGATAGAGACAGAGTTGATAGAAATGTGATACGTATGCGTTTCATGTGCGCATGATGCGCTGCACAAAAAAACGCAAGTGTGAAAGTAGCCTAACCTTTTAATTAATTCTCTGTTGTACAGTGTGTCTGAAGGACCTGTGATTACATCATGAAGAGGCAGGGCTTTGGTCATGTGATGCTCCAGCCCGCCCTCTTCATGACCTCATCACAGGTCCTTCACAGGAGCATTCAGCCTCCCATCAGCACAGCCCCAGGCTGTCAGGTATGCCAGCTGCCCCTGCTGCCTCCTTCTCCTTCAGACACCGATCTGCCCAGCTGCTGCAGGAATCAGGAGTTGGGGAAACTGTGTGGCTCTGTCATCTGCTGCTCCCAGCTCACTGCTTAGCTGATAGGTGGGCGGAGAAGCGGCTGATTAATATTCACTGCACTTAAGTAGGGACCAGGGGTTTCCCCAGCGCTTGTTTCCTGCAGCAGAGGGGATATTTTCTTGCCTCCTGCTGATCCCACTCCACCGCTGCCCCCTGCCCCCCTCCAAACATGTTACATTCCGACCATAAGACGCACCCACACTTTCCTCCCAAATTTGGAGGAAAAAAAGTGCGTCTTTTGGTCCAAAAAATACGGTAATGAAACTCGTTTGGGCTAATACTGTGGTGCAAGCAGGAGGCCATATTTCCTAATCTAAATCGTTTGTACTAATACTGTGGCATTGAGTATAGCATAGTACATGTATGTGTTAATTTAGTTAATGTGTGCATAAATTAATAATTGTAGCCTTTCCGGGGGTTTTAGCTCTAGGATCGCTGTCTGGGTAGACAGAATGGCATGGAAACAGTTCATTCAGACAGCAATTATGGTAAAAAACTGGCCGCAACCAGCTTTATTAAAGTCCACAGCAAACAGATTAAAACAAAGCATAAACAGAAAACCTGGGCTTGTCTAGCCTCTAATTACACTTAGATAGATGGCCCTCTCTATCCGGGACCCAGACTCTACCAGTCTGTGCCCAAAACAACACATATCACATATGTTACCAGTATGGAGCTTCACAGATACTCCTCCTGTGTCTGAAGGCACCTTCCATGACCAGACTTGAGAGAGATCCACTCCTATTCAGTAGTCATTATGCTGGAGGTTCACAGAGACACTCCTGTGTCCGGGGTCCTTCCTGCACTCAGACTGAGACGGCTCCCCTCCTCTTCAGTAATCATCAGCATGGAGGTTCACAGAGACACTCCTGTGTCCGGGGTCCTTCCTGCACCCAGACTGAGACGGCTCCCCTCCTCTTCAGTAATCATCAGCATGCATGCTCACAGAGACTGCTTCCTTGTGCCAGGACACCTCTCTGTGTCCAGGCTGAAGACAGCTCTAACACTCTTGGAGACTGTTTCTTGTGCCAGGACACCTCCCTGTGTCCAGGCTAAACTAGCTCCCACACTCTTGGAGACACCTTCTGTGCCTGGACCCCTTGTCCAGACTGAATGAGCTCTCAGATTGTGTTTGTAGACACCTACTTCTGGTCTCCTAATCAAGACCTGAGTAGTTTCAGGCCTGTGCTGCAAGTGTGTGCTGAATGTGAGGTGTAGTGACCTTTCTCTACCACTAGGTTTACAAAGCCACACATTTCCCTTACACCTAGGCGAAATGCACACCCCATTCAACACACATTCCTTCACTGTCTCACATATCCCCTCCCTCTTCTCCAGACCGGAGGGCTGGTCATCCAGACCGGAGGGCTGGTCAACAATCCAACAGAGACAGTGACCTCTGGACCAGTCATGGCCCTCATCAACTTCATCCTCACCACTGTCATAGCCAACATCAGCTTTCTCTTCATCTGAAGCATCCGCACTACCCTGTACCCTCCCAGGCCTATGCTCTCTGCGGGCCTCGGGTATCCTGCACGGTTTCATCTTGACCTTAGGGCCGGGCTCATTTTCGATATAGTGCCTGGCCAGAGAAGTACGACCCGACACATCAGAACACTTCTGCTGACTCTTCCTCAGAAACTCACGTACCTCCTGTCCCTGGTGCACTGACCCTGTGTCACCAACTATCACAGAAGGTATAGGGGGTTTTTCACTTTTCTCCAGTTCCCCACTTTCAGGCTCTTCTGGCAAGACATGCCCAGAAGCCCCACCGTCCGTCCCACACTCTACTTCCTCAGTCACCTCTGGCTCACTGTCAGGGCTATACCCTTCATTTTCATTCATATCCTGCTCACTTTCAGGAGTATAGAATTCATTCTCATTCATATCCTGCTCACTTTCAGGAGTATAGAATTCATTCTCATTCACATCCTGATCTGGAACCTTAGTTAACATGTCATCCACAACATTAACTTCATCATCTGGTCCCTCAAGTATGTGACTATGTGACAACCCCAGCACTACACTTCTATATAGTTCAGGTACTAGGAGCTGACTCACAACCTCTCCCTGGACTTCAGTGTTTATGGCAACATGAGAGAACCTCTCCTCAGAGTCAGGCTCCTGGGAAACCTCATTTAGAACAATCATATTTTCCTGTGCTGTTTTAAGAGAGGGTTCTCGCCACTGCTCACTCTCAAAACCGTCACAGGACACAGGCAAGTCAGGGACACTCGGTTCCCGAGAACCACCATCCTCGTCTCCCAACATCACCTGCAAAGGAATTTCATCACTATCACAGTCATCATTATTATCAACATCATTATCATGACTATGATCAGTATTATCATCACTATCATTACCAGCATCAGCACCATTTTCATGGTCATCATCATTATCAGGTTCATCATCATCATTAGCATTATCATCATCATTATCACATAATTTTAACATCCCACTAGCATCGTGTTCCGCCCCTCGGGACTGCGTACCCTCAGTAGGGGCTTCATCACACTGTCCATCAGAATCACCCTTCCCCCAGAGATCCTTAGACCGGGGAAAGTCATTACCCAATATAACGGGTTGCACCAGGGTCTTCACTACCCCCACTTCACATGAAATCTCCCTGAGTTTGGGGACCAAGTCCACGGCAGTCTCTGGGTAGACTTTGGTGTCTCCATGGATGCACACCATACTCAAGTGCTTATCAGGGATGAAGTCTCTATCAATCAGGCTGTCACATACGGAAGTCACTGGACTCTCTGAGTCCAAGAGGGCCTGCGCTGAGCAACCATTTGTAACCACCGGGGACACCTGTGGTCCAGTCTCTTCGGTTGCGGTGGTCACACACACAGGTTCTGCGCAGAGAGAGAGGGATCTGCCAACATCACGGCACATAGGCTCCCCCTCTAGTGGACAGTTGGCTGCAATTTCACGACATCTCCAACACTGTCCATCACACTCTTCCACCCACATGTCCCCTCGGGCCTGAACCCGCTTATCAGCATACCCCATGTCCCCAACAGCTGGAACGCTCTTACCGGGAGAGTTCGACGTCCGGGAACTCTGAAGTGACGTCCTCTCAGACGGCTGTACCTCAGGAGAACATGCTCGGGTGTAGCGGTTCACTGTAGGACATGCTCGGGTGTAGCGGTTCACTACCACCTTTTCAACTCCATAATCAGGCCTGCTGACTGCAGACTCCCAACTGTATCTCCAGTCATGAACTCCCCTGGCATGGGCTGTCACCGTAACACCCAGCCGGGTAAGAATCTCCACTTTCATCTTAGCATAGTCTTGGCTGTCCTGCTCGCTCAGGTCAGCATATGCCCTTTGGGGCTCTCCAATCAGATATGGTGTGACCATCATGGCCCATTCAGATAGGGGCAGATTCTCCTTCTCTGCCAGTCTCTCAAACCTAGTGAGATATACCTCCACATCATCACGAGGTGTCATCTTTTCCAAGGACCGTCTTACCGCCCTCTTCACAGCGGACAAGTCAGGTAACTTTGCAACATTACTTTGGGACGATGCACCACAAGTCCCCTGCAGTGCTGCAACCTGCTCAAAAAACAACCGGTTATTCTCCTGCTGCTGCTGCAGGATTTGCTGCTGGTACTGCTGCATTTGCCGCTGGTACTGCAGGCGCTGCTGCTCCATGCTCTGCTGCATGCTTCGCTGGGCCTGTACCAGGTACTCAATGAGCTCCTTCACACGGCCGGACTTATCTGTCTCAACCACGGCAGTTTTATGTTGCACATTAACTTGTGCCATTTGTTCAAACAGCGCCTCCATGCTGTCATCCATGCTGTCAGACTTCTCTGTCTTAACAACGACAGTCTTCACTCAAGACATACACACTACACAGCTTTTTTCCACAGAAAATTCAGCCTTGCTGTGCAATCACTTTTTTTTTTTTTTTTTTTCCTTTGCAAAGTCTATTAGGGCTACTGTCTCTTTAAGACTGCTCCACAAACTTTTCTTTTGCTGCTGCACATTCCACAGTCATTTTCACAACAAGTTCAGCTTTGCTGTGCATACATTTTCTCTCTGCAGACCCTATCAGGGCCACTGTCTCTCCAAGACTGCTCCAAACAGACGTTTCTGCTGACACACACTTTTTTTTTTTTCCTCTGTTGCTATTTCAATAGACTTCACCTTTAATGCTGTCTCTTGCCACTGTGCTGCATGCACACTCCAGCACTAACTGTACCAGGCCCTGCGCTGCCCCAGCATTCTCCACCAATTGTAGCCTTTCCGGGGGTTTTAGCTCTAGGATCGCTGTCTGGGTAGACAGAATGGCATGGAAACAGTTCATTCAGACAGCAATAATGGTAAAAAACTGGCCGCAACCAGCTTTATTAAAGTCCACAGCAAACAGATTAAAACAAAGCATAAACAGAAAACCTGGGCTTGTCTAGCCTCTAATTACACTTAGATAGATGGCCCTCTCTATCCGGGACCCAGACTCTACCAGTCTGTGCCCAAAACAACACATATCACATATGTTACCAGTATGGAGCTTCACAGATACTCCTCCTGTGTCTGAAGGCACCTTCCATGACCAGACTTGAGAGAGATCCACTCCTATTCAGTAGTCATTATGCTGGAGGTTCACAGAAACACTCCTGTGTCCGGGGTCCTTCCTGCACCCAGACTGAGACGGCTCCCCTCCTCTTCAGTAATCATCAGCATGGAGGTTCACAGAGACACTCCTGTGTCCGGGGTCCTTCCTGCACCCAGACTGAGACGGCTCCCCTCCTCTTCAGTAATCATCAGCATGCATGCTCACAGAGACTGCTTCCTTGTGCCAGGACACCTCTCTGTGTCCAGGCTGAAGACAGCTCTAACACTCTTGGAGACTGTTTCTTGTGCCAGGACACCTCCCTGTGTCCAGGCTAAACTAGCTCCCACACTCTTGGAGACACCTTCTGTGCCTGGACCCCTTGTCCAGACTGAATGAGCTCTCAGATTGTGTTTGCAGACACCTACTTCTGGTCTCCTAATCAAGACCTGAGTAGTTTCAGGCCTGTGCTGCAAGTGTGTGCTGAATGTGAGGTGTAGTGACCTTTCTCTACCACTAGGTTTACAAAGCCACACATTTCCCTTATACCTAGGCGAAATGCACACCCCATTCAACACACATTCCTTCACTGTCTCACATAATGTATTGTTTTCATTGAACTCTTAAGGGTATGCCACACTAAACAATATCGCTAACGGGATCGCTAAAAAACGTCACTATTTAGCGATCCTGTTAGCGATGTTGTTCAGTGCGGCAGCTTCCAGCGACGAGCTTCCTGCTGTGATCTCGCTCGTCGCTGGAATCGCTCCGGACCCTATTTTCTCGTCGGCGCTCCCGCTGGGTAAGTATCTAATCGCTGTGTGGCACCTTTTCTTAGCGATTTAGCGGTACTTTTGTACCGCTAAAGTCGTTAAGAAGATCGCTAACGGCGATAGCGTCGTTAACTATATCGCTAAATGTGGCCGCATTTAGCGATATAGAAACAATCCCGCTAGCGATCGCATTAGTATGCGTCGTTATCGTGATCGCTAGCGGGATTGTTTAGTGTGGCAGTACCTTTAGTAAAAGTTTGGTTTTGTCCCTGTAGACTTATCAGTTGTCATTCACAGATAAAATACTCATTTCTTTTTCTTTTAATCCCTTCCCGACATTTGCCATACATATACTGCTCTGCGGTAACTACCTTCCCACAGAGAAGTATATGTATGGCGGCATGATCGCACGAACTCACACTGAGCGCTGCGGTGATCGGGTGTGGGTGTTAACTCTGTGTAAGAGCTGACACCCTCCAGCAACACCCACGATCGGTACTAGCACTGATCGCAGGTGTTTAATCCCTCTGATGCTGCTGTCAATAGTGACAGCGACATCGAGGAGATCGCTCAGGGAGTCTGCTCCTTGTGTGCTTCCATCAACATAACGCAATGTAATTGCGTTGTGCTGATGGTCTCCATGGTGACCCCCTTGCCGCAATATGGCCACGGAGTTCTTCAAGGAAGGTGACTTGTCAGTGCCTGCTCAGAGCAGGAACTGACACTTCTCCTTCCCTGCCTGTTAGATGCTGATCTGATACTCTGCAGTGCAGAAGCATTGCAGAGTATCAGGTCAGAGACCTATTACTATACAGTGATTTCTCATCCTAGGACAAGGTAAAAATGTAAAAAAAATATTAAAAGTGTAAGAATATTTTAAAAAAAATCACCAAATAATAACAAAAAAAGGGAAAAATATTAATCCAGTTTATACATTTATTTATGTAAAAAAAAGAAAAGTGCACATATTTGGTATCACCCATCTGGAACAACCCATTCTATAAAACTGTCCCACTAGTTAACCCCCTTCACTGAACACCGTAAAAAAAAAGGGAGAAGGCAATGCTTTATTATCATACCGCCGAACAAAAAGTGCAAGAAAATGTGATCAAAAAGACGAATGTAAATAAAAATGAAATGAAAAAATGAAACAGCTGAAATGTCATCTTGTCCCGCAAAAAAATAAGCCACCATACAGCTCCATCAGCAGAAAAATTAAAATGTAGCTTTCAGAATAAAGTGATGCAAAAATAATTATTTTTTCTATAAAACAGTTTTTATTGTGTAAAAGCGCCAAAACATTAATAAAAATAAAAATGAGGTATCGCTGTAATTGTACTGACACGAAGAATAAAGCTGCCATATCAATTTTACCACATGCAGAACGGTTATAAAAAAAACAATTCCTGAATAGCTGGTTTTTATTCATGCTTCCTCCCAAAAATCGGAATAGAAACCAATCAAAAATGTCATGTGCCCGAAAATGGTACCAATAAAAATATCAACTCATTCCACAAAAAGCAAGCCATCACATGATTGTTGGCCGAAATATGGAAAAATTATAGCTCTAAAAATATGGTGATACAAAAACTACTTTTTGCAATAAAAAGCGTCTGTTATTGTGTGACAGCCATCAAACATAAAAAAACAATATAAATCTGGTATTGCTGTAATCGCACCGACTTGAAAAATAAAGTAATGTAATCACTTATACCATATGAGGAACGGAGTAAAATAAATAAAACCAATTCTTCACCTGCTGTTGATTTTTTAATTCTGCCACCTAAAGATCGCAGTAAGGCACACATTTATACTGCGCTCTGCACTGATCTCTTATGCCGGGGTTTCTGTGTAAATCTCTGAAATACGTAATTCAGTCGGAATCTCTGGCAGAATACTCCTATAATGAGGCAGATGGAGACACTGTGTATGCTATCTGACCTGTGATCTGGAGGTGTCTGTCTTTTTAGGCGAGCATAAAAGTGCGGTCAACCACAGTTTTGTGCACTTCTGAAAAGAAGGACAACGCTGAACAGAGGCCAGATGAAGTCCAGAGTAACTCTGCTGCCTCATTATAGTAACTGACTGGATCCCTCGAGGATTTCATCTGAATTACGTTACTCGGAGATTTAGATGGAAAACCCAAAGTAAGTGCTCAGGGTAGAGTGTCGGATAAATGTGATCCTAAATATTATGGAAAATGTTCCTAATAAAAGCTTCAAGTCAGTCCGAAATTATAATCCATTATGTCGTCAACAAGTGGGAATATTGATATAATAATGTATCTACCATATAGATAGGGATCAGCCTTAAGCATGCCAAAATAAATCATATAAAGGGAACAGGAAGCATGGCAAACAAGGGATCACCTATAAAAATCACTATTTTATTAGTTATATCACAAGGCAAAAAGAAAGCACATAAAGGTAAAGTGTTATGAATGTGCTAGAGATGGTTTCTGAGCAGAGGCTCCCTCTGGTGGTTACAGACAGTACTGAAACTTTCAGCGAGGAATGGCAATCTGGGTTCAGTACTGTCTGTAACCACCAGAGGAAGCCTCTGCTCAGAAACCATCTCTAGCATATTCATAACAGTTGTGATAGGTTTTCCAAGATGATACATCTTGTGCCACTACCTAAGTTACCTTCCTCCTCCGAATTGGTGCCTTTGTTCCTTCAGCACGTGGTTCGGTTACATGGCAATCCGGAGAACATTGTGTCTGACAGAGGAGTCCAGTTTGTTTCCAGATTTTGGAGGTCATTTTGTTCTAAACTTGGTGTTCAATTATCTTTCTCCTCTGCTTTTCATCCTCAGACCAATGGACAAACCGAGAGAACAAACCAGACCTTGGAGACTTATTTGAGATGTTTTGTGTCTGCTGATCAAGATGACTGGGTCTCTTTTTTGCCTTTGGCTGAGTTTGCTCTTAATAATAGGGCTAGCTCTGCCACCTTGATGTCTCCATTTTTCTGCAATTTTGGGTTTCACCCTCGATTTTCTTCGGGACAGGCGGAGGCTTCTGTCTGTCCGGGTGTTGACTCTGTTGTGGAGTGAATGCAGCAGATTTGGGACTAGGTAGTGGAGAGGTTGTCTCTCTCTCAGGAGAAGGCCCAACGGTTTGCCAACCGGCATAGGACTGATGGTCCTTGGTTTAAAGTGGGGGACTTGGTTTGGTTGTCCTCAAGAAATATCCCTATGAGGGTTGCATCTCCAAAGTTTAAGCCCAGGTTCATTGGACCTTATAAGATCATGGAGATTCTTAATCCTGTTTCCTTCCGTTTGCTTCTTCCAGGGACATTTAAGATCCATAATAACGTGTTCCACAAGTCCTTATTGAAGAGGTTTGTCGAGCCAGTGGTTCCTATGGCTGCACCTCCTGACCCTGTTTTGGTTGAGGGCAATCAGGAGTATGTGGTTGAGAAAATATTGGATTCTCACTTTTCTAGACAGAAACTCCAGTATTTGGTTAAGTGGAGAGGTTATGGTCAGGAGGACAATTCTTGGGTGTTTGCTTCGGACATTCATGCTAGGAGACTGATCCGTGCCTATCACCGAGCTCATCCTGATTGGCCTGGTTGCACAAGTGAGGGTTCGGTGACCCCTCCTCAAGAGGGGGGTACTGTTATGAATGTGCTAGAGATGGTTTCTGAGCAGAGGCTCCCTCTGGTGGTTACAGACAGTACTGAACCTTTCAGCGAGGAATGGCAATCTGGGTTCACTGACTGGTCTGATATAAGGGAGGTTCCCTCCCATGGTGGTTGACGGTGATCAATTGTTCTTGTCTCAATTGTGGTTCCTGGTTCATTTGGAAGTTTGCTGGAGTCTTGCCTGCATTTATTTTTTCCTGTTTTTTCAGCGGCTGCAGCTTGGTTTTGTTCACACTGAGATCTGATTTAGCGGGTGGCAAGATCGTGTGATCTCAGTATTTTTGTAATCAGAATTGTTGGATTTTTGTAGGGTTTTCTGGGTTGCAGAAAGTAATCTCTCCTTTCCTATCCTGTTTAGTCAGCTTGTGGCCCCAGCGTTTGCTCAATCTACTTTCTGCCTATGTTTGTGTTTTCATCTTGTCTGACCACCATTATATGTTTGGGGCCTTCTTATTTTCTTTGGGGATCTGCTCCGGGGCAGATAGCTTTCATCTTTCTTCCTTTAGGTGTAGTTATCTCTCAGGCTGTGACGAGGCGTCTAGGATCAACGTAGGAATGCTCCACGGCTACCTCTAGTTGTGTCATTAGTTTAGGAATCTGCAACCCATCAGTTACCAACATCTCAGGTGTTCTGCTGCCCTGCTGTTGTTCCTGTCCTCCTCAGCTACCGAAACACAACAGTAAAGCTTCTTTCCAGAAATTCTATGCCTTTTTTTCTGCACACATACCTATGATCATTGTGGCCAAAGAGTTCTATTTTAACCTCATCGGTCCACAGGACTTGTTTCCAATATGCATCAGGCTTGTATAGATGTTTTTTTGCATAATTCTAACTCTGAATTTTATTATGAGGGCACAGAAGAGGTTTTCTTCTGATGACTCTTCCATGAAGGCCATATTTGTACGGGTGTCTGTTAACAGTAGGACAATGTACCACAACTTCAGCGTCTGCTACATCTTTCTGAGGGTCTTTTGAAGTCAAGCGGAGGTTCTGATTTGCCTCTCTAGCAATCCTATGAGCAGGACTCATTGAAATTTTGATTGGTCATCCAGACCTTATCTTGACTGCCACTGTTCCTGTTAACTGCCATTTGTTAATTATATTTCAAACTAAGGAAAGGGCAACTTGAAAATGCTTTGCTATCATCTTATAGCCTTCTCTTGCTTTGTGGGCCCTCCACCATTTTCATTTTCAGTGTGCTAAGCAGCTGCTTAGAAGAACCCATGGCTGCTGTTTTTTTGGCACAATGTTAGAGGAGGCTGGGTTTTTATAAAGATGGGAAATTTGCATCATCTGGACTTTCCTAATAATAATAGTGAACAAGCAATAACCCTAACAGACTAATTAAGGTCTGAAACCTTGGTCAAAGTTATGTGAGCACACAAATCTCCAATGGTGTCCAAACTTTTGAATCGGACCATTTTCCTTTTTGTAATTTTTAAAATGTAAAAAATGACGATACATATTTTGTTTTTCCCTAAAATACAAAGGAAAAGTGTCATCTTTAACTTCACCCTTTTACAGATTGTTTCAACTTGAACTTGTTTAACTGT
The DNA here is from genome assembly GCA_033576555.1 of Oophaga sylvatica. Classification (NCBI taxonomy): domain Eukaryota; kingdom Metazoa; phylum Chordata; class Amphibia; order Anura; family Dendrobatidae; genus Oophaga; species Oophaga sylvatica. Next base: position 496,473,794 of record JARQOD010000003.1, on the reverse strand, counting down.
TCACAAATACAGTAATTTTGACCAATGGTGCCCAAACTTTTACATGACACGGTAAATTTAAATAGTGAACACAGTTAATGAATATCTTTCACGTTTGAATTTATAAAGTGTACATTCCAGCTACAGCACATAGTAGCAAGAATGTAGATAAAAATGTATTTTTTGCTGTATTTATTTCCCCCACTTCGTTGGGGAGATACAGTACAGACCAAAAGTTTGGATACACCTTCTCATTCAAAGTTTTTTCTGTATTTTCATGACTATGAAAATTGTACATTCACACTGAAGGCATCAAAACTATGAATTAACACATGTGGAATTATATACTTAACAAAAAAGTGTGAAACAACTGAAAATATGTCTTATATTCTAGGTTCTTCTAAGTAGCCACATTTTGCTTTGATTACTGATTTGCACACTCTTGACATTCTCTTGATGAGCTTCAAGAGGTAGTCACCGGAAATGGTCTTCCAACAATCTTGAAGGAATTTCCAGAGATGCTTAGCACTTGTTGGCCCTTTTGCCTTCACTCTGCGGTACAGCTCAACCCAAACCATCTCAATTGGGTTCATGTCTGGTGACTGTGGAGGCTAGGTCATCTGGCGTAGCACCCCAACACTCTCCTTCTTGGTCAAATAGCCCTTACACAGACTGGAGGTGTGTTTTGGGTCATTGTCCTGTTGAAAAATAAAAAATAAACTAAAATTACTGGCTCCTAATTTGTTAATCTTCTTGTTATACAGCTGGACGTTTCATTTCTGTCAGCTCTGCAGGGGTATACTTTTATCCCACTATGAAACTGTCCAATCACAAAAAGTCAGCGTCATACAGTAGTCACCAAAATGAGACACCCATAAAGACGGTCAGAACTGTGCCAGAGTGGTCACATGGCATTTTTTCTGTCTCATGTCTTGGTGCTGACATCCTCCCTAATAACACTAACAGTAACACTTGCCTATAGTAGGTCTACCGTCCTCAGCTGCTCATGCGATGCTCCTCACTCGTATGCTGCTGTATGCCTCCTATCTCAGTTCTCTCTCTCCTTTCTGAGATGTTACACCACATATAAGGTATTGTGGCTTGCTCCTGATTTTTAACAAGAGCCACCCCCCTGATAACAGCTTCTTCTATGCAGTCGCATATCAGTGGTCTAGCTTGTCATGCTTGTAATACAAGCCATTCCCCTGAGTGAGCCTGATGTCCTAGGTGGTTCTGTGCTCTGTCTCCTGCTCATTCACAGCTGTGAGGTCAGATCTTCATTCCACGCACCTCTGACAGTATCAGAGTGTCAGCCCATTGTCTTTTCTCCATCACCAACACTGGTCTGCCTCCCTCAGTAATTCTGAGGACTACTAAGCAGGACTGGGGAGTTGAAGTCGGAATAATGGAAACATAGTCGGTGTCCATTTTGGTAGAGTCGTCGTAAAATGGACTGTTATGTTTCGGTAGCTGAGGAGTGCAGGTAAAAAAGGCAATACACCAGAGCAGTTGGAATCTATGAGATTGCAGTACCCTGACTAACCACCACAACTAGAGGCAGCCGTGGAGCGTTCCTACGTTGGTCCTAGACGCCTCGTCACAGCCTGAGAAACTAACTACACCTAAAGATAGAAAGAGGAAAGCTATCTGCCCCGGAGCAGATCCCCAGAGAACATAGAAAGCCCCCAAACATGTAATGGCGGTTAGACAAGAGAAATACTGACACAGACAGAAAATAGTATGAGCAAACGTTGGGGCCCAAACTACCTAAATATAAAAGGATAGGAAGGGCACTTACTGCAATCCCAAAAAACCCTGAAAAGCATCAACTCTACTAATTTCAAAAACACCTGAGATCACACGACCTCTACCACCTAAATTAGTTCTCTGGTGTAACAAAATCAAAACAGCAGCCACTGAAAAAACTGGAAAAAGCAAATGTACAAACATCAGTGGCTGAACTAAACTGAGAGGGCAAAAGCCCCCGGAGGGGACCCTGAAGGCCCCCACAGAAGTGCAGGACAAAATGCAAAAATCAAGCACAAAAACAAAAAGAAGAAAATGTCTTATCTGTTAGCAGGAGATGCAGACACGACACAGCAGGCTACAAAGGAAACAGGAATCAAGGATTGAGACCAGAACAATTGATCACCGGCAACCCTGATGGGAAGGCGACTCCCTTATATAAGACCAGTCAGTAACACCTGATTCCCAATCCTCACAATCTTCACTGGACAGTCCAGTACCGCTAGTAACCACCAGAGGGAGCCTCTGCTCAGAACTCATTTCAAGCCCATTCACAACAGTACCCCCCCCCTTGAGGAGGGGTCACCGAACCCTCATTTGAGCAACCAGGTCGGTCAGGATGAGTTCTATGATACGCACGGATGAGTCTCCTAGCATGGATGTCCGAAGCAAACACCCAAGAATTGTCTTCCTGACCATAACCTCTCCACTTAACCAAATACTGGAGTTTCCGTCTAGAAAAACGAGAATTCAATATTTTCTCAACCACAAACTCCAGATTGCCCTCAACCAGAACAGGGTCAGGAGGCACAGCAGTAGGAACCACTGGCTCAACAAACCTCTTCAACAAGGACTTGTGGAACACGTTATGGATCTTAAATGTCCCTGGAAGAAGCAAACAAAAAGAAACAGGATTAAGAATCTCCATGATCTTATAAGGTCCAATGAACCTAGGCTTAAATTTAGGAGATGCCACTCTCATAGGAATATTTTTTGAGGACAACCAGACCAAGTCCCCCACTTTAAACCGAGGACCATCAGTGCTATGCCGGTTAGCAAACCGCTGGGCCCTCTCCTGAGAGAGGGACAACCTCTCCACTACCTGGTCCCAAATCTGTTGCATACGCTCCACAACAGAGTCAACACCTGGACAGACAGAAGCCTCCGTCTGTCCTGAAGAAAATCGAGGGTGAAACCCAGAATTACAGAAAAATGGAGACATCAAAGTGGCAGAGCTAGCCCTATTATTAAGAGCAAACTCAGCCAAAGGCAAAAAAGAGACCCAGTCATCCTGATCAGCAGACACAAAGCATCTTAGATAAGTCTCCAATGTCTGGTTTGTTCTCTCAGTTTGACCATTGGTCTGAGGATGAAACGCCGAGGAGAAAGACAATTGAACACCAAGTTTAGAACAAAAGGTCCTCCAAAATCTGGAAACAAACTGGACTCCTCTGTCAGACACAATGTTCTCAGGAATGCCGTGTAAACGAACCACGTGCTGAAGGAACAAAGGCACCAATTCAGAGGAGGAAGGCAACTTAGGTAATGGCACAAGATGTATCATCTTGTAAAACCTATCACAAATCACCCAGATGACGGTCATTCTCTGAGAAACAGGGAGGTCGGAAATGAAATCCATAGAGATATGGGTCCATGGTCTCTTGGGCACAGGCAATGGCATCAACAAACCACTAGAGCGAGAGCAAGGCTTGGAGCGAGAGCAAGTCCCGCAGGACTGCACAAATTCCCTGACATCACGAGACAAGGTAGGCCACCAAAAGGACCGACTAACCAAGTCTCTGGTACCAAAAATTCCGGGATGACCGGCCAACGCGGAACAATGAATCTCAGACATCACACTCTTTTTCCACTGGTCCGGGACAAACAATTTCCCAACAGGGCAGCGCTCGGGCCTATCCTCCTGACACCCCTCCAGAGCCAGTCTCAAATTGGGCGAGATGGCGGAAAGAACTACACCCTCTTTCAAAATAACAGAAGGATCAGATAACTCAGGAGAGTCCGCAAGAAAACTCCTCGAGAGGGCATCCGCCTTAACATTCTTAGTGCCAGGAAGAAAGGAAACCACAAAATTAAAACGTGTGAAAAACAAGGCCCACCAGGCCTGTCTAGGATTAAGTCGCTTGGCAGATTCCAGATAAACCAGATTCTTATGGTCCGTAAGGACCACCACCTGATGTTTGGCTCCCTCCAGCCAATGTCTCCACTCTTCAAAAGCCCACTTCATGGCCAATAACTCCCGATTACCCACGTCATAATTACGTTCAGTAGGAGAAAATTTTCGAGAGAAAAAGGCACAAGGGTTACTTTTAGAGGTCTCTGGATCTCTTTGGGACAAAACGGCACCTGCCCCAATTTCAGAGGCATCAACCTCCACCTGAAATGGCAGAGAAACATCAGGCTGCCGTAGAACAGGAGCAGAAGTGAATCTCTGCTTAAGTTCCTGAAATGCAGAGACTGCCTCAGGAGGCCAATTCACCACATCAGAACCCTTTTTGGTCAAATCAGTTAATGGTTTAACAATAACCGAGAAATTACCAATAAATTTACGATAAAAATTGGCAAAACCCAAGAATCTTTGAAGAGCCTTTAATGAAGTAGGTTGGACCCAATCACAGATGGCCTGAACCTTGACCGGGTCCATTTCAATAACAGATGGGGACAAAATGAATCCCAGAAATGAGATCCTCTGTACACCAAAAAGACACTTTGATCCCTTCACATACAGAGCATTCTCTCTCAAAATCTGGAACACAGTTCGAACATGTTTCACATGAGAGTCCCAGTCATTGGAAAAAATCAAGATATCATCCAAATAAACAATCAGAAATTTATCCACAAAATCCCTGAAAATGTCATTCATGAAGGACTGGAAGACAGAAGGAGCATTAGTGAGCCCAAAGGGCATCACAAGGTACTCAAAATGCCCCTCAGGGTATTAAATGCCGTCTTCCATTCATCCCCGTGCTTAATGCGAATAAGGTTATATGCCCCCCTGAGGTCAAGCTTGGTAAACCAAGTAGCGTTTTTCACCCTGGAAAACAGGTCAGAAATCAAGGGTAACGGATATTGATATTTCACAGTAATATTGTTCAAGAGACGATAATCAATACACGGCCTTAATGAACCATCCTTTTTGGCCACAAAGAAAAAACCGGCACCTAAGGGTGAAGAGGATGGTCTGATATGACCCTTCTCCAATGACTCCTTGATATAAGACCGCATAGCGTCATGTTCAGGTACAGACAAGTTAAAAAGGCGACTTTTAGGGAATTTACTACCAGGCACTAATTCAATAGCGCAGTCATAGCTCCTATGGGGAGGCAAGGATGCAGATTTACTTTCGCTAAACACATCAGAAAAATCAATCAAAAAGTCAGGAACATCCTGAGCCTGGGGGGAGGCAGAAAAAACAGGAGTGTTGGTATTAACACATTGGCAGCCCCAATGGTTACAGACACAGATTTCCAATCCAAAACAGGATTATGAGACTGTAACCAAGGGAAACCCAGTACAATAATGTCATGCAGATTATACAGAACCAAAAATTTGCAGCTCTCCTGATGATCAGGTTCAACCCTCATTATCACCTGAGTAGAGAACTGAGGTTTATTCTCAGCCAAAGGGGTAGAATCGATCCCCAGTAGGGGAATAGACTTCCGTAGGGGTATCAAGGGAAACCCACAACGTTTAGCAAAATCAAAATCCATCAGGTTAATAGCTGCTCCCGAATCAACGAAAGCCTGAGCAGAAAATGAGGACAGAGAGCATATCAGGGTAACAGTTAATAAAAACTTAGTCTGAACACTACCCAAGACAACTGAGTGTGCAAAACGTCTTCCCCGCTTAAGGCAGACTGAAATAGCATGAGAGGCATCACCACAGTAGAAACATAACCCATTGCGCTTTCGAAACTCATGACGCTGTGCCCCAGAAACCACTCTATCACACTGCATGGATTCAGAAGCAGGTTCACAAGGCAACACTATTCCACGCATACCTCTCCGCTCACGCAAACGTCTGTCAATTTGAATCGCTAATGACATAGAATCATTGAGACCAGAGGGGACAGGGAATCCCACCATAACATCCTTTACATTATCTGACAGACCCTTCCGAAAAAGGGCTGCCAAAGCGTCGTCATTCCATTTGGTCAGGACTGCCCACCTACGGAATCTCTGACAGTATAACTCAGCGTCATCAAGCCCCTGATTTAATGCCAACAAGGCTTTTTCAGCTTGATCAGTGACATTAGGCTCATCGTACAATAACCCCAAAGCCTGAAAAAATGCATCAACATCACTCAAAACAGGATCCCCAGGTGTCAGGGAAAAAGCCCAATCCTGAGTATCGCCGCGCAGGAGAGAGATGACAATTTGAACCTGCTGCGCTGCGTTCCCTGAGGACTTAGATTTTAAGGCAAAAAACAATTTACAGTTATTTTTGAAATTCAAAAACTTAGCTCGATCCCCTAAAAACAAATCTGGCATGGGAATCCTAGGTTCCACAACAGGCAACCCAGCAAGATAGGCAGCAATACTCCGAACCTCAGTGGCAAGCTGATCCACACGGCCAGACAACTGTGCAAACTCCATTGAGAGAAAAAATCCTCCCCAGCACCCAGAGATACAGAGGGAAAAAAAATGCAACAAACAGAAAAATATCTCTGACAACTCTGACAACCTTTTTTCTTTCACAATATTTTTCCCTTCTGTGAGTACCATACAATTTTCAATTTTTAGGCCGGTGATACTGTTATGTTTCGGTAGCTGAGGAGTGCAGGTAAAAAAGGCAATACACCAGAGCAGTTGGAATCTATGAGATTGCAGTACCCTGACTAACCACCACAACTAGAGGCAGCCGTGGAGCGTTCCTACGTTGGTCCTAGACGCCTCGTCACAGCCTGAGAAACTAACTACACCTAAAGATAGAAAGAGGAAAGCTATCTGCCCCGGAGCAGATCCCCAGAGAACATAGAAAGCCCCCAAACATGTAATGGCGGTTAGACAAGAAGAAATACTGACACAGACAGAAAATAGTATGAGCAAACGTTGGGGCCCAAACTACCTAAATAGAAAAGGATAGGAAGGGCACTTACTGCAATCCCAAAAAACCCTGAAAAGCACCAACTCTACTAATTTCAAAAACACCTGAGATCACACGACCTCTACCACCTAAATTAGTTCTCTGGTGTAACAAAATCAAAACAGCAGCCACTGAAAAAACTGGAAAAAGCAAATGTACAAACATCAGTGGCTGAACTAAACTGAGAGGGCAAAAGCCCCCGGAGGGGACCCTGAAGGCCCCCACAGAAGTGCAGGACAAAATGCAAAAATCAAGCACAAAAACAAAAAGAAGAAAATGTCTTATCTGTTAGCAGGAGATGCAGACACGACACAGCAGGCTACAAAGGAAACAGGAATCAAGGATTGAGACCAGAACAATTGATCACCGGCAACCCTGATGGGAAGGCGACTCCCTTATTTAAGACCAGTCAGTAACACCTGATTCCCAATCCTCACAATCTTCACTGGACAGTCCAGTACCGCTAGTAACCACCAGAGGGAGCCTCTGCTCAGAACTCATTTCAAGCCCATTCACAACAATGGACCCACTCCGACTCCTAAAATATGTAATAAATTGGGTACAGCAGTACAATCTAGGGTGTGCTTCAAATTTCTTCATAAGAATTTGGGAAAGTTATGAAATGTCCTATAAATATCTGGTTTGTTCCTTATCTAAGGATCTAGGCTTTTAGTTGAGATGAATCAGTGTTGCACTTTTTGTACATGTCAGTAGTTAGGCAATGCTGGAGATTTGAAGTCATGGAGTCAAGAGTTGGGAGTCAGGGAAATTGAGAGTTTGGTGGTTTGTCTAAAGGGTATGCCACACTAAACAACATCGCTAACGGGATCGCTAAAAAACGTCACTATTTAGCGATCCCGTTAGCGATGTTGTTGTGTGCGGCAGCTGCCAGCGACGAGCTTCCTGCTGTGATCTCGCTCGTCTCTGGAATCGTTCCGGACCCTATTTTATCGCCGGCGCTCCCGCTGGGTAAGTATAATCGCTAAGTGTAGCACCTTTTCTTAGCGATTTAGCGGTACTTTTGTACCGCTAAAGTCGTTAAGGAGATCACTAACCGCGATAGCGTCCTTAACGACATCGCTAAGTTAGGTAGCTACTAGCGATATAGAAACAATCCCGCTAGCGATCTCATTAGTATGCGACGCTAACGAGATCGCTAGCGGGATTGTGTAGTGTGGCAGTACCTTTACTGTCTCCACAGCCCTGCCACTAAGGGAGAGGGGAGTGCTTGGGCAGACAGAGGTAGCATCTGTACAATCTCCTTGAGAAAGGAGTGGGGAGAAACTCTGACCTCACAGCTGTATATTAGCAGCAGGAAGAGCACAGAATTCCATAGGACATCAGGCTCACTCAGAGCGTGGCTTGCATTATTATTATTATTATTATTATACATTTATATAGCGCCATTTATTCCATGGCGCTTTACATGTGAAAAGGGGAAATATAGACAAGTACAATAAACATGTGCGAGACAAGGGACACACAAGTACAAAAGGAGAGAGGACCCTGCCCATGAACGCAATAAGCCACCCCCTTAATCTCTGACTACGTAGTAGAAATGATCAGGGGGCTGGTTTATGTTAGAAGCATGGAGCAGGCCATACCCCCTCATCTGTGATATAATGTCTCAAAAAGAGGAGGATGTCGTGGAGCATAGTGATGTCAGAAGCATACTTGGCACCTTGATACCAAAGAGTGAAGCAAGCACAACAGGATGCACTCAATGAAGGCACATAAAAAGAGGCAATGACAGTGAGACAGGTGAATATTATTTTATTTTTTTTTACTTTTTGCAGGCCCTCGACATTTCAGCAAATTGGTGACTAGTTAATCTCCATTTTGCTGAATTTGCATGGAACAAATTGCTAAATAAATGTATTTTGGAGAATCTGAATTTTTGTTATGTTCAAGGAGAATTCAATTCCACTCAAAATTTTCTCATCTCTAATACTCACACTACAGACCAGACCTCGAAAATTATTTACTCCTCATGTTCCTAAATAAATGCATACCCAAGACCTTAAAAAAGATCCTATAATCCATTCCCCGAATATTTACACATCTATTTGAGAGCTGAATAGAAGCAGCCACAGAAAATGTTATAAAATAAAAAGAAAATCAAAAGTTACCTGTTAAAGTGACTCTTCACCCCTAAACATGCCGTTATGACTTTTTATTAGCAGTAAAAAGTTTCTAAAATGCCCATTATACTCTATTAAATTTACTTTAAAAGTAGGATGCTTTACCACTGCTGCTACAGTGGCTATGCTGGTAGCATGTAGGCAAATCTTTGTCAGTGGCCAATTCTATATTTATAAAGACAGAAAGAAAAAGGGATAAAGTTTTAAAAATAAAAATATTTAATACATGAAATATCCCCCCAAAAAATGTGTGAGAAAAGACAGCCAGTACATAAATATAAAAACAATTAAACCCCGAAAGGGTTATAGGAACACAGTTTATGACATGCTTATAATAGAGCTGATGTCAAACCACTAATTCTCTTTTGGGATGATAGACCCCTGTTATAAATTAATCTCCAATGTGTGAACAACCAAAATATGCTAACTCAGCAGTGGTGCCTAATGCGGTATCTCAGAAAATGTGATGATAACAGACCATATTTGCCAATTAGACTGAATCTAAAGGAAGGCAGGTAAAGTATGAAAACATACCAAAGTGATCAGCATCTAAAAGATCTAATCTCTGAAAAAGTTAAAGTGGCCAATTCCATGCAGCATTTGCTAGCACTGCTATATGATAAATCTGGCCCTACAACACTGCGTGCACAATTATTAGGAAATTTGTATTTCAGATGATCAATTTTATTACTGAACAGCTCCAGCACTGTCAGTCAATACAAAAGGTCAATAAACAAGAAACCTGAATATTTAAGAAACTAAAAGTGAGGTCACGTGTACCTATGATATTCTATTGGGCAGTACACATGGATAATTTTTTCCTCAGACCGATTGGTTAACAGAAAAAAATCGGAGACTTGTCCAATTTTGATCCCAGTGTCGCATCGAAATCGATAATGCAAGTCTATGGGTCTGTGAAACAAATCGGACTGCACATGGACTGACAGAATGGAGAAGGTGAAGATACTATTATTTTTTCTTTCTCCATATCCAAAGAAAACTGATGCCACTCTAATCAAAGTCTGATCAGAATGATTGGTCCATTTTTCTCTGATGTGGAGAAATTGGTCTTCTCAACCTACCATTAGGAGAATATCTCTGTTTGCAGAATTATTGAGCAGCTGTCACGCACACGTTGAGTATTTAGTGATTTTTTTACATCAGTATCTATAAGCCAAAACCAGGAGTGGAGCAGTCCAAGGAAAGGTATAATAGAAACACGTCACCACTTCTGTATTATCACCCACCCCTGGTTTTGGCTTTCAAATACTGAGGTAAAAAATTAATCAAATACTCAACATGTACATGTGACCTTAGTGTGCAGAATTATTATGTACCTAAATGAAAAACATAAATTTCCCCATCTCAATTGTTTATTTTCATCTGTTAAAGTAAAAATAACCAAATAACTCAAAATGTACAAAAATACATTTCTGATATTTCAAAAAAATATCAGTGACCAATATAGCCGCCATTATTTTCAATAACTACCATAAGCTGCATCCATAGAATCTGTCAATTTCTCAGTCTGTTCACAATCAACTTTTTGGGCAGCACCAACCACAGCCTCCCCGATACTGTTCCAAGAGGAGACTGTTTTCCTTCACTGTATATCTCCCATTTAAGAAAGGCCCACAAGTTCTCATTATGGTTTAGGTCAGGTGAGGTAGGGGCTATGTCATTATTCTTTTATGTTTAAGGCCTTTACTGGCAGCCAAGCAGTGGAGACTTCGATGTACACGATGGAACTTTGGCCTGCTAAAAATCATGATTTTCTTAAAAGATGCAGACTTTTTCTTATGACACTGCTTGAAGAAATTGTCTTCTAAAAACTGACAGCAGGTTTGAGAGTTGATTTTGAGTCCATGTTTAACCCGAAAAGTTCCAACTAGTGCATCTTTAATAATACCCACACATGGCAGTACCCCAGCTCCACCTTGCTGGTGTCTTAGTCGGTGCAAGTTTGTGCCCATCACTGATCCAGCCATGGGCCCATCAAGAGTCACTCTCATCTCATCAGTCCATGATAATCTGTCTTAAGATATTTCTTGGCCCTTTCTTGACATTTCGCCTTCTGTGTCTTGGTACCTCGGACATGTCTCTGAGGACTGAACACCTTGTACTTTTGGACGCTCAAAAGACATTGCAGTTCTGGAATATGACAGCATGGGAAGATATTGGGTTCCTGGTATCTTTACAAACTCTGCATATACTACACTCAATCTACTCAGGTATACGGCACACACCAATTACAAGGTTCCCTTCTGCAATGCTCTGATTATGTGGCTGTGATGGCACCCTCCTAGTTGTGGTTTTGTCACAGTTTTCAATTATTTAGTCATTATGTATTAAAATTAACGTATTAATTAATTTTCTAAGATCAATTATCAATGATGTTTATTCGCATCATTCTAGAATATCTGTAACATGATCATTTGTTGCCCTCACAATTAAAAAAACCTTTCTGTGATGACCATGTGCCAATATTTTGTGTTTTAAGCAAACTCGGGGACAACAAACTGTCCAGAGTCACAGTATCTGTCAGGCAGGCATGCTGGATAATGTAGTTCAAAAATGACATTATTGAGAGAAGAACAAACTGTATTTAAGGTCATGTGTTTCCTTTTAGCTAGTAATTAGAAATTTAAGAAGTACGGTACGCCCAACAAAGTTTTTATCATCTAAACATGTCTGTAATGCAGCGTAGTTGTATGACAATACTTACTGTGTATGACAATACTTACTGATCACCTGCTTTCCTTTTTTTTTAAATAAGATGATTTTTATTTAAAAATTATCAGCATGAAACTTTGACAGTACATTTAACTTTAGCATATAAATATAAACCGTATTCAACCTGACAGGCAATATAACTATTCTTACATCCTAAGTCCCCAACCCTCCCCCCCTCCACCCTAACCCCTTCCCTTTAAATCATTGCATATATCACACACCATGTCACATTTTGAATCCTTTTTTTCGAGACAACCACTTACGATCCCTGTTTAAAGTACCAACTCAGAGGGTCAAGGGCGCGTAGGCAGACGCATTCTTTCTCTCATAAGAGCCTCCGAAGCCAGGCCCGGGTGCTCCATCCAGCCACCCCACACATTCTCAAACTGCATGTGCTGACCTCTTTTCGCATATATGTTCTGTTACATCATAACAATAAAGTTAACCTTATTAATCAGTTCTTGTCTAACTGGCGCTTTGTCATCTAACCAGTGGGCCGCAATGAGCTTTCTGGCAGCATATAGGATTCTGGCTATGGTCAGCTTCCCCCACTCATCAACCGCGATATCCTCCATGCACCCCAATACACACGTCAGCGGGTTCCTTATAAGATCCACTCCCATTACCTCCTGAGTCAAATTAAGTGTTTGTACCCAAAAGTTCTGTAGGGCAGGGCAGGACCACATCATATGTAGGAGATCTACCCCATCCTCAGAGCAGCGCGGACAGCAGGAATCCCTCCTCAGGCACGCCCTCTTCATCCAGACCGGGGTCCTGTATACCCTATGTGTTAGGTAGAGTTGTGAGACTCTCCTGGCTTCACTCATAGAGACCTTGGGGATGAATTGTAATACGCTCTCCCACTGAGAGTCCGAGATTGGTCCCACATCCTCTTCCCATTTTTCTCTGGACTTAGCCGGGTGCCGTACCAGGAATGAATCCAAAAAAAACCTATATACGAGGGAGATGAAACCCTTAGTGCCCCTTAGTGACCCTATAAGATTCACCATCACATCTGATTGCACCACTATTCTTGATGTTTTAAGCTGTCGATTGATTGCATGCCACAGCTGCAAATATTGAAAAAAGAGGGATTGACTCAGAGGGAACTCCTTCCTGATCTCCTCAAAAGTCTTAAGCATGCCGCCAACCAACAGCTGTGACACAAACCATATCCCGACCCTTCTCCATTGAGCAAATCCCCTCAGACGCATTAACTCCCCCAGTCTCGGGTCAAACCAAATCGACGAGAAGCGCGTGAGCTCCGTAATGCCCCTCCATTGTCTAACTCTTTGCCAAATCTTGTCCACCATAGCGATCGTCGGGAGCCTTTTAGGGTTCACCCGGAACCTACCAGCCTCTAGACTAGCAAGCAACGGACCTCTGCCCACTATAAACTCAATGAGCTTCCCAGCCGACGTAGATTGGGTAGGCTCCCCCCACCCCACCATATGCTGACATTGGGATGACACATAATAAACCCACGGGTTCGGGATTGCCAGGCCCCCCTCCTCTTTTGACCTCTGTAGATGTTCAAGTTTAATGCGTGCCCTACTACCCTTCCAGATCAAGTCCCGGAAAAGAGAATCAATCCGGTAGAATTTATTTTGCGCCAACCAGACAGGCGTATTATGGAGTATATATAGGAGTTGGGGCATGAGGATCATTTTTAATAAATTTGCTCTACCCGCCACAGACAGGAATAGTTTCTTCCACTCTGCAATTTTTTGTTGAAACTTATTGATAAGGGGGGTAAGATTGAGCCGTTCATATTCCTCTAATTTAGCAGAGATCACAATGCCCAAATATTTAAACTCACTAACCACCCTCAAAGGGTCCCAGGGTCCAGCGCTAGGGGAACCGCCGAGTCCACGGGAAGCAACACGGATTTATCCCAGTTGATAGTCAGTCCAGAAATAGAGCCGAATTTACTAATAACTGCCATAGCCGAACTTAGGGAGTCGCTCGGGTCAGCCAGAAACAGTAGCACATCATCCGCGTATAAGGCCACTTTCTCTACGTGGGAGCCATATTGGAATCCCCGAATATCTGTGGTACCACGTATCTTTGCAGCTAACGGTTCTACAGCGATCGCAAACAGCAGGGGGGACAGGGGGCACCCCTGCCTCATTCCCCTATGTAGGGAGAAACTCTCAGACAGCAGACCATTAACCCGTATTTTAGCACTAGGGGATGTATATAGCAAACGTACCCAACCCACAAACTGATCACCAAATCCCATGGTTCTCATTACCGCCCACAAATACCTCCACTCCACACTGTCGAACGCCTTAGCGGCATCCAGGGAAACTATTACCCTCTGTCCCACATTATCCGCCCTCGCCTGCATATTTAAGTATAATCGCCGGAGATTTATAGCTGTGGATTTATTGGGCATAAACCCTGACTGGTCTTGGTGAATTAGGGATTCGATGACCTTGTTAAGTCGGTTCGCCAGCATTTTGGCCAATAACTTAATGTCAGTGGTCAACAAAGAGATCGGACGATATGAAGCTGGATCCGTCAAATCTTTTCCATGCTTTGGTAGGACAACAATTATTGCCTCTCGCATAGACCGGGGCAACTCCCCCCCGCCAAACTCGCAGTGTAAACCTCCATCAACTTGGGAAGCAACACCTCTTTGTATTTTTTGTAGACTTCTCCTGGGATACCGTCCCCCCCTGGGGCCTTGTCACTAGGTACAGAGGCCAGAGCGGCCTCAAGTTCCTCCATATCAAAGGGCTCCTCAAGAAGCCTCTGCTCCGCTAGTGAGAGTCGTGGAAGCTGCACCCCCACTAAAAAGTTATCAATTTCCTCCTCCGATGGCTGCACATGTGACTGGTACAGATTTGAGTAAATTCCCATCATTACCTCCAGTATGGCCCTACTGCCTGTATGCTCACATCCGTCTTTCCCCTTTAATTTAGTGATATACGCCGATTCCCTTTGGGCCGCCACCACCCTGGACAGAAGGTGACCCGCTCTCTCTCCCTCCTCGAAAAACTTCATCGTGCAGAACAGCCTTTTCCTCTCCGCAGTTTTCATAGTCATATTACAAACCTCTCTCTGCGCTGATCTCAATCGTTCCCTGGCCTCAGGGGTTTGCTCCTCAATTAGTGCCGCCTCTGCTCCCTCTAATGACCTAATCAACTCCTGGTCTCTCCTGCCCGTTTTGGTTTTAACTTGCAATATGTCTTTAATACACAACCCTCTGAAGTAAGCCTTCATGGCTTCCCATACCATCAATACCGAAGCCGAGCCCATATTAATTTTAAAGAACTCTGTCAGGTCATCCCCCACATGGCCGTCCAGATCAATCAGCTGGAGCCAGAACGGATTTAGCCTCCACAGGGGTCTCCTGGAAAACTCAGAGCCCTGCCCCTGAAGCACCACACACATAGGCGAGTGATTCGACAGAGTTCTAGCCAAATAAGTTACCTCACCCACTAGACTTAGCATCGGACCATTCCCCAGGGCCAGATCAATCCTGGACAGCGAGGCAGAGGCGGGAGAGAAGCAGGAGTACTTATAAGTTCCGGGGTGATGGGTTCTCCATATGTCTATTAGTGCAGTCTCCTTCAGAACCGCCCCAAAGGGGGTGCAATTACCACCCAGTCTCAGTGCCTCCCGACCACCTCTGTCCCAATGGGCATCAGGAACATTGTTGAAGTCACCAATTATCAGAAAGGGAACCCCCGGGAAATCGCCCACTACCTCCATGACCTTGTGCAGCACTTTCCCACAATACGGCGGAGGGATATATATCGAGATCAGTAGCATCAGTATACCAGACAATTTACATAGCAAGCATACGAACCGTCCCAGCGGGTCTATAATCACTTTACACTGTTCAAAAGGTATACCTGTGCGAACAAGAACACTGACCCCCCGTGAGTATGAGGAATATGTTGCATGATACCCCGCCTGCAGCCATCTTTTTTTAAGAAGATGCGTTCTACTCTTTATCAAGTGGGTTTCTTGCAAGTATATGACTGCAGGTTTGGCATCAAGCAAGAAAGTAAACATTGCCTGTCTTTTTACTCCGGACGCCAACCCTCTAACGTTCCAACTTATTATTTTTATTTTATCCGCCATTACCCTGCAACCCCAAATACCGTGTCATCCATTTCCTCATTTGTGAATTAGTAAGGCTGTCTCCACTCGAACCTGTGTGACATAGACAATAGTTTAACATTCCCCCCTCCCTCCCCACCCTCCACCCCCCCTCACACAATACCCCAACTTCACCCAACTCAAGCTTTCCATCTCCTCCAGGTGTCACGGAGGAGAGGGCGTACTTTATCCGATTCAGAGTATCCACTTCACCGAAGCAAACCCGCTTTACTCCCCAAACTCTGGGAGTAGCATATGGCTAGTGATTGCAGCCAAACAATACTCAACAGTTAACCATAAAACATTCACATTTAGCTTTCTGTTAAATACATTTAACATGTCCAGAACACATGAACTAGAAAAAGGTAGGAAAATTTCTCCCTCCCCCTCCAATGCACAGCAAGATTATTTCCCAAAATGAGAGGGAGGGTCTTCCTCCTGAGAAAAAGGTATTCAGGAGGGAAGAGCGGATATATGTAAGATCCGGTCCCGATTAAAGGACAAGACCCGTCCCGATTAAAGGACAAGTCAGCTCAGTCAGCCAGCGGAGTCTTTAGAATTTGCCTTGCGGAGATGCGTCTCGTTGCTGTCCATCCAGTTAAGGGCCTCCTTTGCATCCGGGAAGAAATGGACAGTGTCCCCGTCTACCACTCTCAGTTTAGCCGGATATATCATTGAGTACGGCACACCCAGGGCTCTCAACCTCTTCTTAATGTCAACGAATTTGGCCCTCTGCTTTTGAACCTCCATAGAGAAGTCCGGGTAAATGGAAATCCTGGAGCCGTTGATTTTCAAGTCTGGATGATTCTTGGAAAAGCGAAGAATAGCATCCCTGTCCCGATAATGCAGAACCTTGACAAGCACTTGTCTTGGAGGACGGCCAGGGGGAGGGGGAATGCGGGGACACGGTGAGCTCTTTCCACGGCATATAAACGGGACAGGTTGTTCTGGCCAATAGTGTTCAACAGCCACTGTTCAAAGAACTCAGTGGGTGTAGAGCCTTCCGTTTTTTCCGGCACCCCAATAATCCGCACATTGTTACGTCTTGACTTATTCTCTAGGTCATCAGTCTTTGCCTGCACAGCTGACATTGCAGTGGCCATACGCTGATGCTGCTTGTCAGATTTTGCAATAGTATCTTCCACAGTGCTAATACGTTTCTCAGCTTCCCCCATCCTCTCCTTAGTGACATGCATGGAGTGCTGTAACTTAGACATGCTGGCCTGTAGGACCCCCAGCTGTGCTGCCACCTCAGTAATAGTAGTGTGAGAGTGCAGTGCCAGCTTGAACAAGTTTTTTAATGTGGGCTCCTCTGGGATCACCATCCCCCCCATTTGCCGCTTACATTCCTCCATCTCACCTCTCTCCCATTTCATAGTTCCTTGGTCTTCCTCCCGACTTTCGCAGTCACTCTCCTCACCATCCTCCACACCAGATTCCTCTGGCTCCTCTGCATTCCCCGCAAGCCCCTCTGACCTCTACCTGCACGTGCCGGACACTGCTTATCTTCCTCCAGCCTGGCGAACCTCCGCAGTTTAGACACTGCATCTGACCTGCTGGGGATTCCCCCATCCTCCTCCGGGCCCGCCATCAATACATCTTCTCCACCGGCGCCATCTTGTGCCTTCTTCTCTGACTCGCCTGCTGGCCTTTTGCCTCCTTTCTTCCCAGCCATTTGCTTGTGCACTCCTGATTTACAGAGCCTGTGGTCAGGGTCAGCACCCTCTCCAAGGAATGTGAATTTAACAGCTAAATAGTGGCTGCAATCTATCAAACTGTCATATATCCAGCGGGAGCTCCTGCAGCACGCGTCTGCTTACATCTCCCTCAGGCCACGCCCCCTCGATCACCTGCTTTCCTGGTTTCCAGCACTGCTCCAGTCGTCTTCTGGGTCATGTGACTTTAAATCAGACTCTCCTGCTCACACAGAGGTTTCTGTGCACACTGGAAGTCCGTTTCACAATACATAGTACATAGTTATATATGTAGAAAAAAGACCTACATCCATCAAGTTCAACCTTTTTCCCCTATTTGTATATTTGTCACTAATTTAACTATAACCCACAATGTTATGTGTATCGAGGAATTCATCCAGACCTTTTTTAGAAGCTGTCATAGTTTCTGCCATTACTACCCCTTGTGGTCGGCATTCCACGGTCTGACTGCTCTAACTGTATATAATCCTTTCCTATTTAACCTGCCGGTATCGCTTTTCTTCCACAGGTAATGAGTGCCCTCTGGTCATTTGTATGGTCTTTGGAAGGAATACTGACCACACATGTATTTATTCATATAAATCAGATCTCCTCTGAGGCATCTTTTTTCTAAGCTAAACAAGCCCAACTTTTCCAACCTTTCATCATATGAGAGGCCTTCCATCCCTTGTAATAACCTAGTTGCTGCCTTTGAACTGACTTCTGAATGTCCTTTTTAAAATATGGAGCCCAAAACTGGATCCCGTATTCTAGATGTGGCCTGACCAGTTATTTATAGAGGAGTAATAATATGTTGGGATCACAGGATTTTCTCTCTCTTTTTATACATATTAAAATCTTGTTTGCTTTTGCGGCTGCTGCTTGACATTGAGTACTGCTGCTGGTAGTTGTAACCAGAATACCCAAGTCCTTCTCCTGCTCTGTAGTCCCAAGTATACTCCCATTTAATGTATATGCAGCAATAGGATTACTCTGTCCCAAGTGCATTACACTACATTAATCTATATTAAATCTCATTTGCCAAGTATTTGCCCATTCAGACATCTTATCCGGATCGTTTTGTAATATAGTACTGTCAAAGTCATATTTTAATATCCTGCATAGTTTGGTGTCATCAGCAAACACTGACACTTTGCTCTCAATTCCATCCAAAAAATCATTAATAAAGAGGTTTGGAAGAATCGGTCCTAGCACAGATCCCCCCACTTACAATGTAAGTCTAAGGAACGTATTTCTACGAGTCAATAGGCCTAAATTGATGGAAGTAGCACCACCTCACACAACATGACATGTGTGAGCCAACAAATGACTAACACTCACATAACCCTGAAGAGCATTGGAAACCAGGAAAAATTGTGATCAGTAAGTATTTTAATACAACTGCACTACACTACAGACTTATTTAGAAAAGTTTAGAAGCTAACATATTTGTCGGCAGTGTGTCTTCAAAGTGGTTGTACACTACTGGACAACCCCTGCTCAATCAGTTTAGGACACTGATTAAAACAAAAACAATGGATACGCACCTCCCGCAGTGACGCCATTCTCCAAGAGGGACGAAACACAGTTGTATCCCATTCCGGCTGCAGCTAATGAGCGGCCACTGTTTAGCTACAGCATTTACTATTTTATCAGAGTGGGCATACTCCTTGATGGAATATTGATGAGCAGCAGGCAAACAGCGGCTGTTCATTAGTTGCAGGCGCAATGTGACACAATAATGTCACGTCAATCTCTGAGAATGGTGCTACTGCGAAATGAGTGTCCATTTTTTTTTACTGTAATAAAAAATGTTATTGTAGATCATATGACGCATTAGCAGAATGGTTTTACCTATAGAAATAGTGAATTTGATTCAAACCAACACGATTGTCTGGGTCTGATATGACGTGTAAGATGAATATGCATATAGAGCCACGTAGCTGTTGTCTTTGTCTAAATTATTTTCAGGCATCATGGTCATTTTTTGCCCACACACGCTGCAATATTAGGCTAATCGCCCAGTATTGGCTCTTATACATCCCTATGTGAGACCAACATTACTCATTTCATTTGGCAAATAAAAATAGAAGATGACAATGATTTTATCTACCGCAAGTGTTCTCCACCAATCTGCTTGTTGGTGAAAACTGTGACAAAAATAAATACTGTCATGCGTTAATTTAATAAAGAGTTTCCATCTTAACGAGATCTAGTAATGATCGGTAGAAAACTAAATATATCTATATTTGTGTGAGTTCATTAGGCTTTTATGTTTGAAAATTAAACTTGTAGAAATAGTGATTAAATCCAAAGATCAGTTCATTGGACTGACTCAGTAGAACTAACATTGTAATTATCTGGAGAAAAATAGCTAAATTCTCTGTGACTCATCCTCGCCCTGATGACATCAGATGTGAATGAATGATTTATTAGTTTGTAACACATTGCCACATTTACCGACGATAATTCATGTTAGGCATAATAGTTTGTTTGATGTTTCTTGCAAAAATTGATCTCTATTAAAGAGTAACCAGTTTTTCTTATGTATAATTTATATTTAGTGCTTCAAGAATATGTATATTTATATTTAGTGCTACAAGCCTATACTTCATTTTTTTTTTTAAACAGTGTGGCTTTTATGTTTGAAAATTAAACTTGTAGAAATAGTGATTAAATCCAAAGATCAGTTCATTGGACTGACTCAGTCGAACTAACATTGTAATTATCTGGAGAAAAATAGCTAAATTTTTATGGAAATTCAACCTATGCCTTAGCAGTAGGATGCCATTCTAACATCCATTGGGAGGAAATTGAATTATCTACAGAGAACCTGTGCCAACTCACAAAAAAGGCAATGCTTAGGCCTTCTATGCTTAGGTTTTTTATCCCTCTAAACTGGGGTGGGCAATTAATTTTCCTGAGGGGCCACAATATTAATAACATACAGTCATGGCCAAAAGTTTTGAAAATGACACAAATATTAATTTTTACAAAGTCTACTGCTTCACTTTTTCTAATGGCAATTTGCATATACCCCAGAATGTTATAAAGAGTGATCAGCTTAACAGCAATTACTTGCAAAGTCAATATTTGGCTAGAAAATGAACTTTATCCCCCAAAACACATTTCAACATCATTGCAGCCCTGCCTTAAAAGGACCAACTAACCTCTTTTCAGTGATTGCTCCATTAACACAGGTGTGGGTGTTGATGAGGGCATGGCTGGAGATCAATCTGTCATGATTAAGTAAGAATGACACCACTGGACACTTTAAAAGGAGGCTGGTGCTTGGCATCATTGTTTCTCTTCTGTTAACCATGGTTATCTCTAAAGAAACATGTGCAGTCATCATTGCAATGCACAAAAATGGCCTAACAGGGAAGAGTATCGCAGCTAGAAAGATTGCACCTCAGTCAACAATCTATCGCATCATCAAGAACTTCAAGGAGAGAGGTTCCATTGTTGCCAAAAAGGCTTCAGGGCGCCCAAGAAAGACCAGCAAGCGCCAGGACCATCTCTTAAAAGTGTTTCAGCTGCGGGATCGGGCTACCAGCAGTGCAGAGCTTGCTCAGGAATGGCAGCAGGCAGGTGTGAGTGCATCTGCACGCACTGTGAGGCGGAGACTCTTGGAGCAAGGCCTGGTCTCAAGGAGGGCAGCAAAGAAGCCACTTCTCTCCAGAAAAAACATCATGGACAGACTGATATTCTGCAAAAGGTACAGGCAGTGGACTGCTGAGGACTGGGGTAAAGCTATTTTCTCTGATGAATCCCCTTTTCGATTGTTTGGGACATCAGGAAAACGCCTCATTCGGAGAAGACAAGGTGAGCGCTACCACCAGTCTTGTCTCATGCCAACTGTTAAGCATCCTGAAACCATTCATGTGTGGGGTTGCTTCTCAGCCAAGGGAATCGGCTCTCTCACAGTCTTGCCTAAAAACACAGCCATGAATAAAGAATGGTACCAGAATGTCCTCCAAGACCAACTTCTCCCAACCCTCCAAGAGCAGTTTGGCGATCAACAATGCCTTTTCCAGCATGATGGAGCACCTTGCCATAAAGCAAAGGTGATAACTAAATGGCTCAGGGAACAAAACATAGAGATTTTGGGTCCATGGCCTGGAAACTCCCCAGATCTTAATCCCATTGAGAACTTGTGGTCAATCATCAAGAGACGGGTGGACAAACAAAAACCTAAAAATTCTGACAAAATGAAAGCATTGATTGTGCAAGAATGGACTGCTATCAGTCAGGATTTGGTCCAGAAGTTGATTGAGAGCATGCCAGGGAGAATTGCAGAGGTCCTGAAGAAGAAGGGTCAACACTGCAAATATTGACTTGCTGCATTAACTCATTCTAACTGTCAATATAAGCTTTTGTTATTCATATGTTTGCAATTATTATATTTCTGTCTGTGATAAAAACATCTGTCAAACACACATAAAAACCAGAGGGCAGCAGATCATGTGAAAATATAATATTTGTGTCATTCTCAAAACTTTTGGCCATGACTGTACTGTATGAATTATAATTATTTTATATTGCTATTAATTGTATCACTTAATATTAAGCAGAATAAAGTATGCTGACATCCTCCTATATACCATTTGAGCCCGCACACAGCCCCTACTATATATCTTATGAGCATACACACAGACCCTGTGAAGGATGGGGGATGTAATGGTAGATTACAATCGTCCTGTAAGCAAGTGTAGCTGTAACAAGACCCCTGTCTCTGCAGGTGTTTCCACCTTTCAGCTGCAAAGTCAGAATTCACACCCCCAGCAGCTAGATAGAATCCAGCTTCTACAGCAAGACCCTCTGTGGACCCAGACCATGAGGTCAAAATTTCTTTGCTAAGTCAGCTATGATTCCATAAGGAGTTATGGAGATACTATCCGGCCTAGCCATTGATCATGTATATTTCCGAGATCACCAGACCGGACTGAATTCCTTCCTGGGTTTTGACCCATTCTAGCACTCAGGGTATGAAGATACCTACAACAGCCAGTAGAAGCCAGATAGTAAAGCTGTGTTTGGTCTTAACGCGTAGCAGGGGCCCGGCTGGATCCAATGGTGCCATAACCGCCGCCCTAGGACCATCCACAATGGAATTATGATCTTTCATAGGTTTTGGAGTTTTGCAACTGCATAGTAAAGGGAAGGGGATTTCGGTTCAGCCCAGAGGGAAGGAGGGGAGATAGCCAGAGGAGTTAAATGCTCCTGCAGAGCTTGTCTTGTGGCTTTTTCTCTGGGGAGGTCACAATGACATATCATGTGAGGAGAAGTCCAGGAACAGAGGGGACAACAAGCCTCACATGTGGCCGCCCCTCCCCCGCAAATCAGGCCTTTCATCTACTGGTAACTGACTCATATATTCTGCTTATATCTTTTTGTCCTACCACTATTGTATTTTCATATCAAACCATTATATATATATATATATATATATATATATATATATAACCATTGTGTATATAGTGTATTGTCTAGTGTGCCCTTAAGGCCATTAAACATATGATTTAACCTTGGGCTGCTCTTCTGTCTCGATCCACAAATCCACATGTCCATTTCTCGGTTTAATGTTTCATTCTACCGGGGTTGGTTTCTGGCCCGATGTAACTCTGTTAATGGACCAGGAATATATCAAACGAGGAACTGGTGGCAATGCTACCGGGCTGACCAGGCGCTGTTTCACTGTTGCTAGTGAAAGAGGCCGCTCTGTCAGAGTTGTGGGTGAGTATTGTGCCACATCAGTGACTGAGTAGGACACTTCTTCTCACTCCTTGTGCCTTCCTCGGCCCGTGTCTGTGTAAACCTGTACCAATATGACCTTACCTGTCCCCAGGGGCTGCTTAACATCATGTTGGTACTAGTGGGGAAACCTTACCAAGTGATCCCACTGACGTAATACTGATGTTAGGTGGGGGGCGAGGTGCGAATCCTTCAGAAGTGGTGGCAGCGGTGGGATTCTGCGTGATCTCTCTCTGGTGTCATTCTTCATTTTTTTCTAAAGCTTAGGGATGCAAAGGCAAAGTTTTATGGAAATTCTCTCTATGCCAGAACAGTAGGATGCCATTCTAATGTCCATTAGAAGGAAATTAAATTATCTATAGAAAACCTACACCAACTAACAAAAAAGACAATGCTTAAGCATTTTATGCTTAGGCCTTTTATCCCTCTAAACCAGTGGTGGGCAATTAGTTATGCCAATGGGCCATATGAGAGAGCCAGTGAGTGTTGTGAAGGGCCGAACCAATATGCTGAAATTAATTCTGCTAAATATTAATAGTAACATATGAATTATAATTATAATTATTTTATATTTCTATTAATATTATCACTTAATAATTAATTGAGCAGATTTACAGTGGGGGAAATAAGTATTTGATCCCTTGCTGATTTTGTAAGTTTGCACACTGACAAAGACATGAACGGTCTATAATTTTAAGGGCTGGTTAATTTTAACATTGAGAAATAGAATATCAAAAATAAAATCCAGAAAATCACATAGTATAAATTATATAAATTTATTTGTATTTTGCAGCGAGAATTAAGTATTTGACCCTACCAACCATTAAGAGTTCTGGCTCCTACAGACCAGTTAGACGCTCCTAATCTACTCGTTACATTAAAGACAGCTGTGTTACATAGTCACCATTATAAAAGACTCCTGTCCACAGACTCAATTAATCAGTCAGATTCTAACCTCTACAACATGGGCAAGACCAAAGAGCTTTATAAGGATGTCAGGGACAAGATCATAGAGAAGAGAGAGGCAGTCCGGCTTCTTAAAAAGTGAAATGATTTATTTTCATCAAAAGCTGTGTTACTCATTGTGCGTAGTATATTATATACTAGCCTGAGTGTTCGGCTTAATAGAGTCAGCTGCTGAACTAATCATTATAGCTTGGTTCCACAGCACCTGTTTCACCTGCACACTTTTGCAATAGCCACCTCACAGGTTAAGTATGCCTATATAATGTAGACGCACAATGAGTAACACAGCTTTGACAAAGACCCTTGGTGGTCGAAACGCGTCGCTGTTTTTCACTAGGTGCCACCCCTCCGTCACTTGTACCCTTTGGAGGACACCGTTTGTGACGATTTATTTTGATGAAAATAAAGCATTTCACTTTTTAAGAAGCCGGACTGCCTCTCTCTTCTCTTTGCTGCATTCAACGTCCTGGTCTGGACTTGCGGATCCGTGCTCCGGTGGAAGTTAGGTGAGCTGGCATAGGGCTGATGCCCCATTCTCTATGTTTACAAGATCATAGACCTGTACAAAGCTGGAATGGGCTACAAAACCATAAGTAAGAAGCTGGGTGAGACAGAGACAACTGTTTGTGCAATAGTAAGAAAATGGAAGAAATACAAAATGACTGTCAATCGACATCGATCTGGGGCACCATGCAAAATCTCACCTCGTGGGGTATCCGTGATCATGAGGAAGGTGAGAGATCAGCCTAAAACTACATGGGGGGAACTTGTTAATGATCTCAAGACAGCTAGGACTACTGTCACCAAGAAAACCATTGGTAACACATTAGGCCGTAAAGGTTTAAAATCCGGCGGTGCCCGCAAGGTCCCCCTGCTCAAGAAGGCACATGTGCAGGCCCATCTGAAGTTTGCCAATGAACACCTGGATGATTCTGCGAGTGACTGGGA
This sequence comes from Oophaga sylvatica, assembly GCA_033576555.1. NCBI lineage: Eukaryota > Metazoa > Chordata > Amphibia > Anura > Dendrobatidae > Oophaga > Oophaga sylvatica. The sequence continues at coordinate 496,448,617 of JARQOD010000003.1, read as the reverse complement.
GAAGGTGCTGTGGTCAGATGAGACAAAAATTGAGGTCTTTGGCATTAACTCAACTCGCCGTGTTTGGAGGAAGAGAAAGTCTGCCTATGACCCAAAGAACACCATCCCCACTGTCAAGCATGGAGGTGGAAACATTATGTTTTGGGGGTGCTTCTTTGGTAAGGGCACAGGACTACTTCACCGCATCAATGGGAGAATGCATGGAGCCATGTACTGTAAAATCCTGAGTGACAACCTCCTTCCCTCCGCCACAACATTAAAAATGGGTTGTGGCTGGGTCTTCCAGCAACACAATGACCCAAAACATACAGCTAAAGCAACAAAGAAGTGGCTCAAAAAGAAGCACATTAAGGTTATGGAATCGCCTAGCCAGTCTCCAGGCCTTAATCCCATAGAAAACTTATGGAGGGAGTTGAAGCTCCGAGTTGCCAAGAGACAGCTTCAAAATCTTAATGAATGATTTAGGGATGATCTGCAAAGAGGAGTGAACCAAAATTCCTCCTGACATGTGCACAAACCTCATCATCAACTACAAAAAACGTCTGACTCCTGTGCTTGCCATCAAGGGTTTTGCCACCAAGTATTAAGTCTTGTTTGCCAGAGGGATCAAATACTTATTTCTCAATGCAAAATGCAAATACATTTATAATTTATACAATGTGATTTTCTGGATTTTCTTTTTGATATTCTATCTCTCAATGTTAAAATTAACCAACCCTTAAAATTATAGACTGTTCATGTCTTTGTCAGTGGGCAAACTTACAAAATCAGCAAGGGATCAAATACTTATTTCCCCCACTGTATATTTGCTATCAGTATGTCTTTGGAGTGTGGGAGGAAACTGGAGAACCTGGTGGAAATCCATGCAAGCATGGGGAGAACATACAAACTCCTTTGTCCTTGGTGAGATTTGAATCCAGGACCCAGCGCTGCAAACAACAATGTTAACCCCTGAGTCACCATGCAGTCAACATTCTACCTCATTGCTCTATCAACAGGAGAAATAGTAGACAGTGGATTAAAATATTTTCTATTGCATTCAGGAATAAAAGCCTATAGGCTTTAATAACTTCACAAGCCAAATGCTAAGAGAAGATTTGCTAACATCATTTGGTGGTCCGGTTGCACTATAAAGATAATAAACTAACCTCTGAACTTTAGTAACCAAGGCGTTATTGGAAATAAAGAGTAACTACAGCTGGTCATACACATTAGTTGGCTGTTCGTCTTCTCTTCTCAATCGACTCTCCGACACACTGGAGCACTTGTTCAGCTGAGCACTCTATGAGCAGGCTGGCGACTGACACGTTGGTCAGCACCTTTTGTCCAGAAGAACAATGAGTTTGTTAGTTCGAAATAGGACATGTGCGATAGACAGGACATCTCTCCAGAGTCCCGACGATAAGTAATCTGGCACCCCATTCACATTAGACCGTTGGCCGGACCTGCCTATACCAGCGGGTTAATCTGATATTAGTCTAATGTGTATAAGGTCCTATAGCTTTTGACCTTAAACCAACAATACACCGGACAATACAAAGGTGACACCAACCCCACAAATATGAACCCCACTTGCCCCCGCCACAGGGCAATTGGGAAGAGCCAGGCAAAGTGCATGAATTGCCAAATCTCATAGATGTGCCTTTTCTGGGTCAGCTGCAGGCTGCTATTTTTAGGTAGGAGGAAGCCACTGACCAGCTTGAGAATACCAGCTTGACTGGTTATCAAAAATGGCAGGGACCCCACACCGCTAACAGTTGGATACATCTCTCAACATTGTCCCCAGCTAGAGCTGATCACAGCATGAGCAGGGGACAGTGATATGAGCTGTCTTCAGCACCCGTGTCATCCGTGTGTCTTCAGTGTGCACGTATACAGGATGATTTGCGGCCCTCTGTTGCTGTTAAAAAATGGATATGTCTGTGTTTTGCCCATGGACACAGGGTCCTTGGAAACTCTGACATGTGCACAGACCCATTCACTTCAATGGGTCTACATATGTAAGTGTCTCCGGTACTTGTGAAAACTGTCACCACACGTACCTGAAACACTGGCTTCTGAAAGAGCCCTAAGGAAGAAAATCCTCAGCCTCCACCTTTCGTTTGTTCAGGTCCATTGTGTTTAATATCTTCAGGGCCCTAATTCAAAAGGAAAGCAGGTGTCTTTTATGCTTAAGCAACTATTACATGGACAGTCCATGAATTCTAGTGAGATTTACAGCATATAATGCTTCATTCTTCCTGTGGTGACCCTTCAGGTTGTCATTAGATTACAGTTCATTACCAGCGGTGCAAGTGATGGACACCCTTATATCAGATTATGGTTGGACATCCCCTAGCTAGATACAGCGTTGATCCAGGGAGCTAGTCTGATTGCCGTATGTGGAGTCGGGAAGGAATTTTTTTCCCCAATGTGAAGCTTACTGTTTGCCACTTGGGTTTTTTTTTGCCTTCCTCTGGATCAACATGTTAGGGCAGGTTAGGATAGGATATGGGTTGAACTAGATGGACTTAAAGTCTTCCTTCAACCTTAATAACTAGCTAAAAAAAAAATTTAACAAAGTATGGAACCGCTTTAAAACTTTTGGACTTTTATGCCTCAAGAAGTCAGGACAATTTTCATACTTATAAATGTATAAATAATACCTAAAGTATAAAATGAAAGAAAAATAATATTTATTTAAGAAAAGTAGACACCTGTCACATTGACAATGCCACTCATGACATTATACATGCAGGCAACTTCATGCAATTGTGCTCTAAATAGTAACTGCAGAAACTGTATACAATATTCAGTATGCAGAAACCAAAAAGAGAGAAGTCGAACATGTGATCAAAAAACATTAATATGGGACAAGGAAGGTTGGGTGGCACGGTGGCTCAGTGGTTAGCACTGCAGCCTTGCACCTTCTCATTCAAAGATTTTTCTGTATTTTCATGACTATGAAAATTGTAGAATCACACTGAAGGCATCAAAACTATGAATTAACACATGTGGAATTATATATTACACTTTACAAAAAAGTGTGAAACAACTGAAAATATGTCTTATATTCTAGGTTCTTCAAAGTAGCCACCTTTTGCTTTGATTACTGCTTTGCATGCAGAAAAGGTGAACGGATGGACTCTACATGCCTGGTTCCCACCGTGAAGCATGGAGGAGGTAGTGTGATGGTGTGGGGTGCTTTGCTGGTGACACTGCTGGGGATTTATTCAAAATTGAAGCGGTGAGCGGTCCAGCTCACCCCAAACCATCTCATTTGGGTTCAGGCCTGGTGACTGTAGAGGCCAGGTCATCTGGCGTAGCACCCCAACACTCTCCTTCTTGGTCAAATAGCCCTAACACAGTCTGGAGGTGTGTTTGGGGTCATTGTCCTGTTGAAAAATAAATGATGGTCCAACTAAACGCAAACCGGATGGAATAGCATGCCGCTGCAAGATGCTGTGGTAGCCATGCTGGTTCAGTATGCCTTCAATTTTGAATAAATCCCCAACAGTGTCACCAGCAAAGCACCACCACATCATCACACCTCCTCCTCCATGCTTCACGGTGGGAACCAGGCATGTAGAGTCCAGCCGTTCACCTTTTCTGCGTGCAAAGCAGTAATCAAAGCAAAAGGTGGCTACTTTGAAGAACCTAGAATATAAGACATATTTTCAGTTGTTTCACACTTTTTTGTAAAGTGTAATGTATAATTCCACATGTGTTAATTCATAGTTTTGATGCCTTCAGTGTGATTCTACAATTTTCATAGCCATGTATTTACAGAAAATTCTTTGAATGAGAAGGTGTGTCCAAACTTTTGGTCTGTACTGTATATCTAAAACAAAATAATAAAAAATAATTTAAATATATATTATACAGTACTAAGTGCTACAATGAACTCAAAAAATTATATATATATATATATATATATATATATATATATATGTCACTATATATACCAGCAGATCTTGTGGCCTGAGTGATCACATGTCCATGCCTATGGGAGGGGAGAGAGTTGAATATTCATAACTATTAAGTAGCGCGCACCCGTAATAGCCCGGCAGCTGCTCGAAGGCGGCGGATGCGGCTGTAAGAGAAATGAATATTCATTGCCAGTGCAGTGAATATTCATTTCTTTTTAGCAGCGGGTGCAGGCTTTAGCCGCAGCATCCGGCTCCTGCCTCATGTGACCCCCTGCTCCGCCGCACCCCTCCTCCACCGTCTTCTGGGACAATGACTTGTATATAAGTCAAGGGGGGTGTTTAAAGCACAAAAAAAATTGCTGAAAAACTCGGCTTATACACGAGTATATACGGTAGTTTTCCTTTAATTTGGCTCACTTGGAAAACCAATTATCAATAGAGTATGAGACACAATACCAATCATGAGTTTATTTGAAAAACAAAAAATTAAATCTTTATGACACTTAAATCCAAATTGCATAACAATTTGTAACTTCTTGTAGAGCACTGATTTCAACACTAGGCATATGACCTTACTCGTTAAAGGGTCAACATTGACTTTTAGGATTGCTAGTTCCTATAGGTGGCAATAGAGCTCTAGTCCTCTTCCTTTCTGAAGAGACAATTTGCATATTTCCAAGAGGAGCATTGCCGCTTAAAAGTCTCCTTATCTCGGTCTAAGAGACCTAGTTAATGTATTGAGTTTCTATTGTGAAACCTGGTGACAGATTCACTTTACAATGTGCGGAGTCCATCCATGCTACTTAGGCCTAAGTCTACATACATAGATCTTTATAAAATTACTAGAGCTGGAGAGACCAAAAATCTGTTTTTAAAGGGCAATAAACTACCAAATAATGGATCACAGGTTTTCGTGGGCCCCGGGTAAAAGAGTCTCAGTGGGCACCTTTAACACATACCACAATTCATGATGCACAGATATGGCAGAGAAATATAGATATAGTACAATGCCAAATATTTCACTTCGTACATTATAAGAGCGATATCTACAATAGCTCAGAAACCGGCGAATCCTCGAAGTGCACAGTGCATGTCCTGGGGGGATTCAAAAGTTTTCATTTTAAAACAGACAGTATAGTCGTCTATACAGTATTATGGGCACCACATAGTCCTCCATACAGTATAATGAGCCCCATATATTGCTTTTTACAGAATAATGGGGCCCATATATTGCTGCATACAGAATAATAGACCCCATATAATGCTCCATACAGTATAATGGGCCTTATTTAATGCCCCATACAGAATAATGGACACCATATAGTGCTCCATACAGAATAATGGACCCCATATAATGCTCAATACAGAATGGGCCGTGTACAGGGCCGGCGTCAGCACCCGGCACACCCGGGCAAGTGCCGGGGCCCTGAGCAGGCGGGGGGGCCCACTCGCAGTCTGGCACCCCCGCGCCCGTTAGCGGAGGAGAGCGGTGTCAGCGCCGCCACTGGGCCCCCCCCCGCTTGCTCAGGGCCCCGGCAGCAGCTGGCACAATACTTACCTCTCCCGTGCCTCCGCTGCCGCAGCTCCAGGCTCCAGGGGGCGCCGGCGCTTCCTCTCACAGCAGCGCCGCTGAATGACGTCATCATTCAGCGGCCGGCTGTGGCACAGAGTGCGGGGATGCCGGACAGGTAAGACGTGTGTGTGTGTGTCTCTGTGTGTATGTAGTGCGGTGCTTTGTGTGTGTATGTATGTGTGTGTGTATGTATGTGAGAGAGTGCTTGTGTGCTGTCTGTGTGTGATGATGGGCAGGCATTGCTGATAATGGGGAGGCATTGATGATGATGGGGAGAAGATGATGATAATGGGCAGGCATTAATGATGGGGAGAAGATGATGATGGGCAGGCATTGATGATGATGGGGAGGAGATGATGATGGGCAGGCATTGCTGATAATGGGGAGGCATTGATGATGATGGGGAGAAGATGATGATAATGGGCAGGCATTGATGATAATGGGCAGGCATTGATGATGGGGAGAAGATGATGATGGGGAGGAGATGATGATGATGGGCAGGCATTGATGATAATGGGGAGGCCATGATGATGATGGGGAGGCAATGATGATGATAAGGAGACAATGATGATGATGGGGAGACAATCATGATGATAATGGGGAGTATTTCCACAGCGCCCTTTCCTGAGCCGTAACAGTGCAGAACGCAGTACAGCGCAGAGGAGAGCTCCATATTTTGTATGGAGCATTATATGGGGACCAGTATCCTGTATGGAGCATTATTTTGGGTCCAGTATTCTGTATGGAGCATTATTTTGGGTCCAGTATTCTGTATGGAGCATTATATGGGGGGTGACATCCTGCATGGGGTATTATATGGGTGATGAGGGGGAGACTGTGGTGCCCATAATATTGTATGGAGGACTGTACTGTCCAGTCTGTACTGTGCGCTGTGAGGATTTGGCGGTTTTTGAGCTATTGTACAATTTACAATAGATATCAGTCATGTAATGGAAGAAAAGAAGTGTTTGGCATAGTACTATACCCATATTTCTCTGCCGTATCTGTGCATCATGAATCGTGGTCTGTGTTAAAGGAGCCCACTGAGGCTCTTTCGCCTGGGGCCCATAAAAACCTGGAGCCGGCCCTGGCCGTGTATAATGCTCCATACAGAATAATGTGCCCCATAATGCGCCACACAAAATAATCAACCCCATACAATGCTCCATACATACTAATGGACCCAATATAATGCTTCATACAGAATAATGAACCCCATATAATGCTCTATACAGAACAGTGGGCCCCATATAATGCTCCATACAGAATGGGCCCCATGTAATGTTCCATACAGTATAATGGGCCCCATATAATGCTCTATACCTAATGGCCCCATATATTGCTCCAACAGAATGGGCCCCATATAATTCTTCATACAGAATGGGCCCCATATAATTCTTCATACAGAATAATGGGCACCATATAATGCTCCATACAGAATAATAGGCCCCATATAATGCTCCATACATAATGGGCCCATATATAGCGCCATACAGAATGGGCCCCATATAATGCTACATACAGAATAGTGGGCCCCATATAATGCTCCATACAGTATGGGCCCCATATAATGCTACATACAGTGTATAATGGGCCCCACATATTGCTCCAAACAGAATAAATGGCCCCATATAATGCTCCATACAGCATGGGCCCCATATAATGCTCCAAACAGAATAATGGGCCCCATGGAATGCTTCATACAGTATGGGCCCCATATATTTCTCCATACAGAATGGGCCCAATATAATGCTCCGTACAGCATTGGCCCCATGTAATGCTCCATGCAGTATGATGGGCCCCCCATATTGCTCCATACAGAATAATGGACCCCATATAATGCTTCATACAGTGTGGGAACCATATAATGCTCCATACAGTATGGGCCCCATATATTGCTCCATACATAAAAAAAATCAAATACTCACCTCTCCTCGCTTGCCGTAGGTCCGAACTCCTCAGTATCGACATCTTTCGATTCTCTGCACTGTGACTGCTCAGAGCAGAGGGAGCACTGTAGTGATGTCATTGCGCCCTCTGCCCTGAGGCATCACAGAGTCAGAAAATGTGAAGACGCCAGAGCTGCGGAGGAACAGGGAGAGGTAAGTATTGCAAGTGCCGGGGCCCGGAGCAAGCAGGGGGGCCCACTTGCCGACGCTAGCACCTGACTCCCCCGACTCACAGGCCCCACACCATGCTGGTGTCAGTGACAGCGAATGGCCCCCCGCTTGCTCAGAGCCCCGGCAGTTGCCTGGTTGCGCCAGGTAGTAATGCCAGCCCTGACTACACTCCTTATAAAGTAAGTGTGCCCCTACGCTATGAATAGCAGACAACTTGGCAATTTATGTTGTAATGACATACACTTAATGGCCATTTCATCTAAATTTGTGACAAACTGAAAATGTTTTTTTAACCCCTATACGACCTTTGAAGTATAGGTACATCATAGGTCGCCTCCCCCTCTTTGATCTGATCAGCTCTCATGTGCCCTTAACAGACACGGGTGGAGTCGTGATCCACCCGTGGCTGCTAACATGTTAAATGCCACTGTCAATATCTCGCGCAAACTGGATGTGAATTATTAGCTCTGCTCATTGGCACCTCTGTCACATGACCGCGGGCACCAATAGGTTGGCATGACAACCTGGCAGGGGTGTATCTAGGCTTTCTGGCACCCGGGGCAAGAATTTGGTTCGGCGCCCCCCCCCCCCCCATGCGATTTGCACACTTAGTCATGTACCGACAAGCTGCTCTCCCTAATGCTCTCAATGTTCAGTGAAAAACTGAGAGAAGCAGGAAGAGAAGCTCGATGTCGCAGGATCATAAGTATGAAAATCGCATAAGACTGAGGGGTCCATGTGATGACTACAGGAACCTGCAGAGCTGACTCCTGACATTGCAGCTTCTGAATTCTCACAACGAATGCACTGCACACTTTTAAGATTCTCCATTACCGGTGGCGAGAGTACACGGTCATGTCAGCGCAAGCATGTGATTTATATTCTTCTGGCCACATTCCGACTAGACGTGCCCGGCCTCGCTCTGTTCATTTTCATTGAGTGAGGCCACACATGTCTAGTCAGCATGTGACCGCATGTATGTAAATCACCGGCACGAGAGAATCCTGACAGCATGCAGTGCGCACTGTGAGAATTCAGAAATTGACTAATTCTCATGTTTTTATTTATGTTAGGAGCATTAAAGGGGCTGTCCAGGTTTGTGCTGAGTCTGCAGTGACTATGTCTATGTGACTGCAGACTCAGCACAGACATGGAGAACCCCTTTAATGCTCCTAACAAATAAAAACATGAGAATTAGTAAATTTCACAAATAATATTTACATCCAGGTACCTTATAGATGACGTCGTCTCTGGAGTCGTTCTCCTTTTCTTCATCTTGTCCAGACCCTATGATGAGTTTTCTCATCCACAGCTCATCTCTGCAGACCTCCATCTTCTCCGCTCTTCTGCACCAACTCTCCACACGATGCCCTTAAAGACAGAAGAGTCATTATAATGCTCCTGAATAAAAATATCTGCAATATACTGTCGCCTCACACTATTCCCCTCCCTCCTCACACTGTCTCCTCATATATTTACCCCCTCACTCTATTCTGCCTGCTCACACATACCCCTGACTCCCCATACTGTGTCTGCACACATCCCATCACCCTCACTCCCCATACTGTGTCCACATACATTCACCCGTTCACTCCCCATACTGTCTGCAACCATCCCCCATACTGTTTCCTCATACATACATGCTCTTCAGTACCCTCAAATCCCCCACACATTAAATCCCCCATCCCCACTTCAAATCCCCCCACACACATTAAGTAACCCCCATCCACACTCCAAATCCCCACACATACATTAAGAACCCCCCCATCCACACTCCAAATCCCCACACTTAAAATAACCCCCCATCCCCACTCCAAATCTCCCCACATAAAATAACCCCCATCCCACTCCAAATCCCACCACACATAAAATAACCCCCCATCACCACTCCAATCTCCCCACACATAAAATAGCCCCCCATCCCCACTCCAATCTCCCCACACATAAAATAGCCTCCCATCCCCACTCCAAATCTCCCCACACATAAAATAACCCCCATCACCACTCCAATCTCCCCACACATAAAATAGCCCCCCATCCCCACTCCAAATCCCCCCACACATAAAATAACCCCCCATACCCACTCCAAATCCCCCCACACATAAAATAACCCCCATACCCACTCCAAATCCCCCCACACATAAAATAACCCCACATTCCCACTCCAAATCTCCCCACACAAAAATAACCCCCCATCCCCACTCCAAATCACCCCACTCATAAAAGAACCCCCATCCCCACTCCAATCTCCACCCCCACCTCATAAAATAACCCCCCCATCCCCACTCCAATCCACAATAAATAGCCCCCCATCCCCACTCCATCCCCCACACATAAAATAACCCCCCATCCCCACTCCAATCCCTCCACGCATAAAATAACCCCCCATCCCACTCCATCCCACTCAAAAACCCCCCCACCAATCCATAAAATAACCCCTATCCCCACTCCAAATCCCCCCACTCATAAAGTAACCCCCCATCCCCACTCTAAAATCCCCCCCCCATACACACACACTCACACATGTCCCCCGTTAATCTTCGGTGGTTCTTCAGCTCCATTACACGTCTGGAGCACTTACCACCAACCGCTGCCTCACTGGCTGTGTCTTCGCCTCTGAAGAGCCAGCGTGTGACGTCAGCAGCGTGATCATGTGACCTGATCACGCTGCTGGCGCTTCATGGATGCGGAAGTGCCTGCGGCGGCGGTCAGGGCACAGAGCACTGCAGAGGAGCAAGATGTGAGTGAGTGTGTGTAGCTGTATGCTAGCGTCTCTGACTCTGACACCTGGCTGGAGCCTGGAGTGAGTCAGATGCTAGCACACTGCACAGCGATGCGCAGCAGCAGCACTTTCTCTGAGCCGGCTGTCAGTTTGACAGCCAGCGCTCAGAGAACGGGAGAGGGGGCGGCAGAATGCAGCTACAGGCGGCCCCCCTGTCAGCTGCGCCCGGGGCACATGCCCCGGTTGCCCCCCCCTGGATACGCCCCTGCAACCTGGGTCTACAGGAGACCCCTGTGGTTGTCATTGTCGAGCTGCTTTGAATGTCATCCTTTGGCTGGTGCTCATAGCAGATGAGAATTTTTGGTACACATAGCAGTGCTTAAGCCCTGCATGTGTAGCTCAAGCTGATCGCAGCTTCAAATCTCATAGGGAGACTATTGAAGCAAGTAAAAAGTAAACAAAAATGTTTTTAAAAATCTAAAAAAAATAAAAGTTCAAATCAACCCCCTTTCGCCCCATAAAAAAAACAATTAAAAAAAATAAAAAATACACATATATGGCATCGCTGAGTTCAGAGACGCCCGATATATCAATATATGAAAATAATTAATCCTATTGGTAAATTACGTAATGAGAAAAAAATAAAAATGGCACAATTATGTTTTTTAATCACGCAACATTGCAATAAAATGCAATGACAGGCGATCAACACATCGTATCTATCCATCAGTTTAGCTTGCAAAAAATAAGTCCTTATCTGGCCTCAGATCCTGAAAAATGGAGATGCTACGGGTCTCAGAAAATTGCGCCATTTTCTTTACAACCTTTGGATTTTTTTTCACCAATTGGACAAAAAGAACCTATACATGTTTGGCATTTACAAATTTGTAATGACCTGGAGAATCATAATGGCAGGTCCGTTTTAGCATTTAGTGCACATGGTAAAAAAGAAAAAAAAACAATTGTGGAATTGCACTCTTTTTGCAATTTCACTGCACTTGGAATTATTTTCCCGTTTTCAGTACACTATATGGTAAAATCAATGGTGTTGTTCAAAAGTAAAATACGTCCCGCAAAAAATAAGCCATCAAATGGCCATATCGACAAAAAAATAAAAATGCTATGGCTTTTGGCAAGAAGGGGAGCAAAAAACGAAAATGCAAAAACTGAAAAACCCAAGGTGGTAAAGGGGTTAAAAAAATAAAAATAATTAAAACATACGTTTGACCCTTAAAGTTGCACAAAGATAATAATAGATAAATGAACAGGCATTTTTCCACGCTGCAGAGTTCACCGCGGGTCAGCCTGTGAGTGAGCAGAGCATCAGTGACATCAGCGCCAGTCACTGATGCTGCCGCTGGCAACTTCTCATTCATTCCTCAGTGGTTTACAGCCGGAGCGGTCGCATTAGCTCCCGGTTGCAAACTGTTTAACCCCTTGATGGCAAAACATTTTTGTATGCCTGATCACAGCACCACACACATGAAATTACTGGTACTGAAAAGTAATTTCACTTCTCAGAGACACAGGAGAGTCTCTGAATATAAACTCATGATGATCTTTGACACTCTCAGTGCAGGAATGAACGTGTCACCTGGATTTATGTCTTTCTACATCAATTAAGGAATTTGCTCCAAAGAACCTTGTGGGGGCATCAATAAACATTACCAGACCCCAATCAGAGGGCAATAAAACTTTCACACTCCTTATCTATGAACTGTCCCAATATTTATGTTCATCTCTATCTCCATAATGACAGTTCTGCTTCACGTCACTTGTCTTATCTATTGCATTGTTTCTGTGCTGTGTTGTGTATAAATATGTGATTATTCAGCATTTGTATTAGTCTTTGCCTGATGAAGAGACCTGAGTAGTCTCGAAAGCTTGCAATTTGTTACCATCTTTTCAGTTAGCCATTAAAAGCTATCAACCACTGAGGACTCTCAATTCTAAATATTTTTCTATCTACTGGCTAACACGGTACAAAGATATACATCTTTACTGTAACCCCTTGATATGGATTGTGGCGTGGGACTTGACTGTACGGCAGACAGGTATGGGTATATTGTTGCTTTTTTATTTTGTATTTTTTACAGGAGAACGAGGACTTTGATTGGATTGGGAGTTTAATAAAGATAGTAAACCTGTGTGTTGTATTATTTCATTAAAAGACTTTATTCTAAGTGTGTGTGTTTATTTAACCCTTTACAAACTTCAGGATTAGTGATGGATAGGTGTCTTATTGACACCTATCCATTACTAAGCCAGGCTTAATGTCACCCTACAATACAAAGGTGACATTAACCCCTTATTACCCCATATGCCACCGTTACAGGGCAGTGGGAAGAGAGAGGCTCTCCTATTTTGTCGGCTTCTGCAATGATTAGCCTATTCTGCTATTTCTCTATGAAATATAAATATATATAATACAGACCAAAAGTTTGGACACACCTTCTCATTTAAAGATTTTTCTGTATTTTCATGACTATGAAAATTGTACATTCACACTGAAGGCATCAAAACTATGAATTAACACATGTGGAATTATATACTTAACAAAAAAGTGTGTAATAACTGAAATTATGTCTTATATTCTAGGTTCTTCAAAGTAGCCACCTTTTGCTTTGATGACTGCTTTGTACACTCTTGGAATTCTCTGTTAAAATTTGTATTATGGCAAGAAAAAAGCAGCTAAGTAAAGAAAAACGATTGGCCATCATTACTTTAAGAAATGAAGGTCATTCAGTCCGAAAAATTGGGAAAACTTTGAAAGTGTCCCCAAGTGCAGTTGCAAAAACCATCAAGCGCTACAAAGAAACTGGCTCACATGAGGACCGCCCCAGGATAGGAAGACCAGGAGTCACCTCTGCTTCTGAGGATAAGTTTATCCAAGTCACCAGCCTCAGAAATCGCAGGTTGTAACGGGTCAGGTAGGTGGAACCTCTGAGCTTTATTTATACAAGAAGGTTATACTTGTAAGAGAGCGGGTGGCGCCCAGGGAGACGGACAGGAAGTCACGGCAAGTGACGGGGCAGTCTCTGGTTATACGGGAAAGGATCACGGCAAGTAACCGGGGCAGTCTCTGGATTGACAGGCAGGTTGTCACGGCAAGTGACCGGGGCAGTCTCTGGATTGACAGGCAGGTTGTCACGGCAAGTGACCGGGGCAGTCTCTGGATAGACAGGCAGGTTGTCACGGCAAGTGACCGGGGCAGTCTCTGGATTGACAGGCAGGTTGTCACGGCAAGTGACCGGGGTAGTCTCTGGATAGACAGGCAGGTTGTCACGGCAAGTGACCGGGGCAGTCTCTGGATTGACAGGCAGGTTGTCACAGCAAGTAACCGGGGCAGTCTCTAGATGGACAGGTATATACGACCTGAGATGGTGAAGCCTCCCGGTAGGCTAGCAGGCAGATGGCGGATGGACACTCCCAAGTGAGCAGGCGAGAGTCTCTGGAACAGCCGGGGATCACCGCTTGTGACGTCCGAACCTCCGGGTAGGGCTGCAGTCAGATGGCAGATGATCGCTCCCAAGTGAGCAGGCAAGAGTCTCTGGAATAGCCGGGGATCACCGCTTGTGACGTCCGAACCTCCGGGTAGGGCTGCAGTCAGATGGCAGATGATCGCTCCCAAGTGAGCAGGCAAGAGTCTCTGGAATAGCCGTGGATCACCACTTGTGACGTCCGAACCTCCAGGTAGACTTGCGGACAGGTAGCATACAGCAAACGGGCAGGAAACAGGCAGGTAACTGGTAACGGGACCTGAGGGCTGAAGCAGAGTGAAACAGTGCAACAACAACATTCCTCGGGCACCTCCATTAAGGAGGAAGCCCTTAATATAGGGTGGAGTCCTCCGGCATTGGCCGGGGACTTATTTAAAAAATGCGCGCGGCTCCTTTAAGAGCGGGGGAGGGCGCGGGCGCGCGCCCTAAGTCCAGCAGCAGGGAAGGAGCGCGCGGCCCCAGCAGGGTGGAAGGAGGACGCTGAGGAAGGGTAAGGGGGGCGACGTCCCTGCCTGGCAGAGGACGCTGCTGCAGGGGAACAGCGTCCCTGCCTGGCAGAAGGCAGGGACGCCGACGCTACAGTACCCCCCCCTCTAGGCCCCCCCCTCTTTAGGCCAGAAAGAAATTTGGCTAGGATGAGAGGGGCATGGATGTTCTCCCGAGGCTGCCACGTTCTCTCCTCAGGACCAAACCCCTTCCAATCCAGCAAAAAATAAGTCTTTCTTCCTACCCTTTTGGTGGCCAGAATGTTCTCTACCTCAAATTCATCGTCAGCAGACACTGGAGCAGGAGGTGTACCTGTAGACTTGAAAAAAGAGTTAAGTACCACCGGTTTGAGGAGAGATACATGGAAAGAGTTAGGAATGCGCAAATTGGCCGGGAGTTTCAATTTATAGGACACCGGGTTGATCTGACTGATGATCTCAAAGGGACCGATGAACCGAGGGCCTAACTTGTAGGAAGGAATCTTGAGCCGGACATACTTGGACGAAAGCCAGACCTTATCCCCAGGACGGAATTGAGGAGGATCCAGACGTCTTTTGTCAGCATGTCTCTTCATACGCTCGGATGACTGAATGAGTGCGGATCGGGTACTCTCCCATATGGAGGAAAATTCTCTAACCAGAGATTCCGCAGCTGGATTGTCCACAGAGATGGTGACAGGAACAGGGATCCGAGGGTGCTGACCGAAGACTACAAAAAACGGAGACTTGGAGGAAGATTCGCTCTCGTGATTATTGTAAGAGAATTCGGCCCAAGGCAGGAGCTCCACCCAGTCAGAATGGTGGGCATTAACGAAGTGCCGGAGATAACTGGTCAGATTCTGATTGATTCGCTCAACTTGTCCATTGGACTGCGGGTGGTAAGCGGAGGAGAAATCCAAGGTGACGTCTAGCAACTTACAAGTGGCTCTCCAGAAACGTGAGGTGAACTGTACCCCACGATCCGACACAATGTGACGAGGCAGACCATGGAGACGGAAGATGTGGCGGATAAAGTCTTTAGCCAACTCGGGTGCAGACGGAAGACCTGGCAGAGGAATGAAGTGAGCCATCTTGGAAAAGCGGTCAACGACCACCCAAATGACCGTACATCCGGCAGAAACGGGCAGATCTGTTATGAAGTCCATGGCTATATGCTGCCAGGGGGCAGCGGGTACAGGAAGCGGAAGAAGACGGCCGGCAGGCAGGTGTCTCGGAACTTTGTTGCGGGCACAGGAGACACAGGCAGATACAAAGTCTATTACGTCCTTGTGCAGGGTAGGCCACCAATAATGCCGGGTTATGAGTTGGAGGGTCTTTTTTTGACCAGCGTGGCCAGCTAGTTTAGATGAATGACCCCAGTGTAGGATTCTCTTCCGGTCGGTTACTGATACGAACGTCTTACCAGGAGGGAGACGATTTAGACTCACGGGAGCCACCCGCATCACTCTGGCGGGATCGATGATATGTTTAGGTTCTTCCTCGAGATCTGACACCAGGAAAGACCGGGACAAGGCATCAGCCTTGACGTTCTTGTCAGCCGGGCGAAAATGCAAGAGAAAATCGAAGCGGGCAAAAAACAAGGACCACCGGGCTTGGCGAGGGTTAAGTCTCTGAGCATGCTGGAGGTAAGCCAGATTCTTGTGGTCCGTGTAAATGATTACCGGATGAAGAGCCCCCTCGAGTAGGTAACGCCACTCCTCCAATGCCAACTTGATGGCCAATAACTCTCGGTCTCCTATGGAGTAGTTGCGCTCGGAGGAGGAGAAGAGTTTGGAGAAGAAGCCGCAGGATACCATCCTCCCGGATGAAGATTTTTGAGTGAGTACCGCTCCGGCTCCAGAGGAGGAAGCGTCCACCTCCAGGAAGAACTGCTTGTTTCCGTCCGGGCGATGCAGCACTGGAGCGGAAGAGAAGGCCTGTTTTAAGGAAAGACAAATGCACAAGAAAAACTGGTGTAGATGACCTGAAATATTATAATAAAACAATATACCTGTAAGTAATTAATAAAATTATACCAGTAATTCAAGAAAAACAGGATGGTAAACCATCCGAAGAAGTGAAAAAACTCTATATAGTAGATGTGGATACAGACCAGCAGACACTAAGTGAATCCAACCAATGATGGTATGTAAGATAATATAAGAATTACCAATGCTATACACACAAAAAAATGTGCAAAATATAACAAATATATAAACTTTATTTGAGCAATGTAATACACAAAACAATCATAAATACGAAAATATATAAAATACAATAATCAAATAAAATGAAATAGGCAGGCTAACAGCAGATATTAATAACCCATTTAATATTATCAGGCCCAAAATAGGGTGCTAGGAATTATAAAATAAGTCCCAACCAGATTGTGAAAAAATCCCTTTAGTGAGTGCACAAAATATAAAGGGTCCTAAACACACAGTGTAAATCACAAAAGTGAATCTGACAAACCCAAAATAAGGTGCCTTGAATTATGATTAAAGTGATAAACAAATTGTGGAAAAACACATTCATAAGTGACAAAATTATATGCAGTCACAGACACTAAATAAAAAATACTGTGACAATAATTAAAATACAAAGTGCCAAAGTAACTCAAACGAACAAATGTATAACAGCCACAAAACGTGTTAGGAGTGCACAGGCACAGTTTTGCCAATCAGGGACCAAATTTTTATAATATGACCACTAC
The DNA here is from genome assembly GCA_033576555.1 of Oophaga sylvatica. NCBI lineage: Eukaryota > Metazoa > Chordata > Amphibia > Anura > Dendrobatidae > Oophaga > Oophaga sylvatica. Next base: position 496,431,617 of record JARQOD010000003.1, on the reverse strand, counting down.
CTGAGAGCCTGAGTGGGGTGCTGACAGCTGCAGGAGAACGCGCCCCGACGCGCGTTTCGGTATGGATAACCTTCGTCAGGGGGGTGAGTATAGTTAATCAACTCAGTCCTTTAAATAGTGCCTTTAGTGAGATCAGCTGATGACACACCGGCGCATCCCGGCGAGCGGAAGACCGGAAGTCGTCATGGCGACTGGCGTCACATGACCCAGACGAACCGGAAGTGCCCGGCCGTCAGGATATGTATAGACGCCGTCGCCATGCAACCACAAGCCTCCGTCTCCCCAGCATGCGCACAACATCGCTGCAGAGTAAAAATGAATGTGTAACTCCTATGTGACACTGGGCATCTTATAAATATGCTTTACTCTATTGACATAGACAACATATCTGTGCAAATGACAAAGGCCTGGTATATATGGGAATATGTATATAACCGGACAAATGTTATATGTATACCGCCTATATGTAAAGAAACAATATATATGTATACAGCCATAAACCCAATAATGTACAGATAAACATGATAATAATTATATGGTACATATCAGTAAACAAACTAATAAACATATAATGTAAAATAATAATGCCATGATATAAATACATTATAAGATAACACATCGCGATACACAATAATAATAAGTAACAATATATATGTATACAGCCATGAACCCAATAATGTACAGATAAACATGATAATAATTATATGGTGCATATCAGTAAACAAACTAATAAAACATATAATGTAAAATAATAATGCCATGATATAAATACATTATAAGATAACACATTGCGATATACAATAATAATAAGTAACCAAATACAACAATAATAGTTGAAAGCTGCACACTTCCATCCCATCCAGAAGGCCATGCGCACAAATGATGGAATATCAACTGAAAAAAGCAAACATTGAATTAATAAAAGGACAAAACAAAAAAACTATACCAGATAAAAACATGTTTTGTTTTGTCCTTTTATTAATTCAATGTTTGCTTTTTTCAGTTGATATTCCATCATTTGTGCGCATGGCCTTCTGGATGGGATGGAAGTGTGCAGCTTTCAACTATTATTGTTGTATTTGGTTACTTATTATTATTGTATATCGCAATGTGTTATCTTTTAATGTATTTATATCATGGCATTATTATTTTACATTATATGTTTTATTAGTTTGTTTACTGATATGCACCATATAATTATTATCATGTTTATCTGTACATTATTGGGTTTATGGCTGTATACATATATATTGTTACTTATTATTATTGTGTATCGCGATGTGTTATCTTATAATGTATTTATATCATGGCATTATTATTTTACATTATATGTTTATTAGTTTGTTTACTGATATGTACCATATAATTATTATCATGTTTATCTGTACATTATTGGGTTTATGGCTGTATACATATATATTGTTTCTTTACATATAGGCGGTATACATATAACATTTGTCCGGTTATATACATATTCCCATATATACCAGGCCTTTGTCATTTGCACAGATATGTTGTCTATGTCAATAGAGTAAAGCATATTTATAAGATGCCCAGTGTCACATAGGAGTTACACATTCATTTTTACTCTGCAGCGATGTTGTGCGCATGCTGGGGAGACGGAGGCTTGTGGTTGCATGGCGACGGCGTCTATACATATCCTGACGGCCGGGCACTTCCGGTTCGTCTGGGTCATGTGACGCCAGTCGCCATGACGACTTCCGGTCTTCCGCTCGCCGGGATGCGCCGGTGTGTCATCAGCTGATCTCACTAAAGGCACTATTTAAAGGACTGAGTTGATTAACTATACTCACCCCCCTGACGAAGGTTATCCATACCGAAACGCGCGTCGGGGCGCGTTCTCCTGCAGCTGTCAGCACCCCACTCAGGCTCTCAGGTAGTGGTCATATTATAAAAATTTGGTCCCTGATTGGCAAAACTGTGCCTGTGCACTCCTAACACGTTTTGTGGCTGTTATACATTTGTTCGTTTGAGTTACTTTGGCACTTTGTATTTTAATTATTGTCACAGTATTTTTTATTTAGTATCTGTGACTGCATATAATTTTGTCACTTATGAATGTGTTTTTCCACAATTTGTTTATCACTTTAATCATAATTCAAGGCACCTTATTTTGGGTTTGTCAGATTCACTTTTGTGATTTACACTGTGTGTTTAGGACCCTTTATATTTTGTGCACTCACTAAAGGGATTTTTTCACAATCTGGTTGGGACTTATTTTATAATTCCTAGCACCCTATTTTGGGCCTGATAATATTAAATGGGTTATTAATATCTGCTGTCAGCCTGCCTATTTCATTTTATTTGATTATTGTATTTTATATATTTTCGTATTTATGATTGTTTTGTGTATTACATTGCTCAAATAAAGTTTATATATTTGTTATATTTTGCACATTTTTTTGTGTGTATAGCATTGGTAATTCTTATATTATCTTACATACCATCATTGGTTGGATTCACTTAGTGTCTGCTGGTCTGTATCCACATCTACTATATAGAGTTTTTTCACTTCTTCGGATGGTTTACCATCCTGTTTTTCTTGAATTACTGGTATAATTTTATTAATTACTTACAGGTATATTGTTTTATTATAATATTTCAGGTCATCTACACCAGTTTTTCTTGTGCATTTGTCTTATCATTTTGCTGTGTTTTGCACAGGTTCTTCTACCCTATATACTGGACATGGATCTTAAGAGCAGGGAGGCGTCCTGGCTGGGTCAGGTCAATGATGTGTTTAGCAATGTCGGCACTGACAATAATACGAATATTACACAGAACAATGAGTCTTTTTTTAAATCTATTAAAAAACTGCTTTTCAAAAGGACGCGTATTTGGTGGACTAGGGCTTTTCTACAGAATTATATCGAGAAAAAACTCATTCCTAGAGGCCTGAGAGTGAGAGTAACACCTGCATTTGCGATACAAGATGATGTGTTTGTTAATGATTGGGAAACCATCTGCAATGGTACCTCATGGAAATTGATGGAACTTTTGATTGGCCTAAACTCCAAATCTATTAATGAAGTCGATAAAAATCTGGATGAATTATTTGAACAGGCCAAAAGTACCTTGGCGGCTGATCAGTTTAAGATCTTAAATGAGAGTCTTGATAAAGAACTTGACTCATTGGTCAAAGATATTCAAAAGAGACAGACCATTAAACTACAGAGAGATCAAAATGACCGTATTCAAGGAAGGGTTTACAGATGGAGAAGAGTTGTTTCAGCCACTTTTGAGGGTTCACCTACCAGGTCTTTACATCCTTCAGTGAGTGACGTGTCTCTGGCCTCCTCTTCGGTCTCTGTGGTGTCTGCAAACACTCCCAAAAGGAAAAGGAATCAGTATTTCCAATCTAATAAACGGAATCATTCTCCAGATTCTGGCAACCAGTTGAAGGTAATTAATTTGAGCAGTCATATATTCTCTGAGGCAGAAAATAATGTACTTTCTAAAGGCCTGACCTTTTGCCCAACAGCACCCTTTGACTGCTTCACTGCAATCAAGGACCTTCATTTGTTTGCCAGAAAATTAATCTTTAAACGTATGTTCCATAATGAAAGTGTTTGTGAATTTTTCCCCACAGAGACGGAACAGGAGGCGCTAGCTGATCTTGAACAGCTAGCAAGAGAGCACCATACAACTTGTGAAGGTGAGGTGCCTGATATAATTAAAAAGAAATCCACTAAATTTCCGCCGTTATCCTCTTGTTCAGCCGTGGATATTTTTGTTAAGACAGTGAGTAGAGAATTAACCAAAATTCCGGTGTATCCTCCATCTCAGAATTTGAGTGAATTAGAAAAGAGAGGACTACAAAGATTGATGAGTTTGAAGGATGTGGTGATTAAGCCAGCGGATAAGGGTGGGAATGTTGTGGTGTGGCCTGTAGAGCTCTATGAAGCAGAGGCTTCCCGTCAGTTGAGCAATGGGGAATATTATAAAAAATTGACCTTTAACCCGTTGTCAAAATTTCAGACACAGCTCAATGATTTTCTACGGGAGGCCAATGATGAGGGAATCATCACAAATGATTTACGCTCAGCACTGCAGGTCAAAGAGCCCATCATTCCCACCCTATATCTGCTTCCAAAAATTCATAAAAATCAGACGACACCACCTGGGAGACCTATTATTTCTGGAAGAGGGAATTACTTAGAAAACGTTAATAAATACATAGATTCAGTATTACAGCCATTCGTATCTACTTTGCCTTCATATACAAAGGACACAAATGAATTCTTAAAGAAAATTGATGGAATGCATGTTGATCAGGATTGTGTATTGGTAACCTGTGATGTTGAGTCACTCTATTCAAATATCAAACATACCGATGGTCTTGCAGCAGTTTCTTATTTTTTGCAATTTTCTTCATTTTCTAGAGCATTTATTGTTTTTTTCCTTAATTTATTGGAATTTGCTTTATCAAAAAATTTTTTTCTTTTTGGGGGGTCCTTCTTCCTACAAGTCCAGGGAACAGCGATGGGGGCTGCATTTGCCCCGTCTTACGCCAACCTGTTCCTTGGGCTATGGGAGAGGGACCTCCTTTTATCTGATTGTACTGAGTCTATGGAGCGTGTCCCATTTTGGACACGGTACATAGATGACGTATTTTTTATTTGGCAAGGTTCCATTGAGGCATTGACTGAATTCATCGCAGGTTTGAATGTCAATGATATCAACATGCATTTCACATTTTCTTACCATACTCACTCAGTTGAGTTTTTAGATGTCCGTATTATGAAGGATACAGATGGTTGTCTTCAAACAATCCTCTTTAGGAAAAAGACGGCGGTGAATGCTCTTGTTCACGCTACTTCTTCTCATCCGAGGTCGTTGGTTAATTCGGTCCCTATAGGACAATTTTTGCGGCTGAGACGCATCTGTTCTAGAGATGAAGATTTTTTACAAGAAGCAGTTTTATTGAAAGAAAGGTTTTTAGAACGTGGGTACAGTAGGAGGTCCATAAAGAGGGCCTTCAACAGAGCTAGACATAGCACTCGTCATGAGGCTCTTTATACCAGACACTCGAGAGATGAAAACAATGTGATACGCTTTATTGCACAATTTAGTGGACAAAGTGATGAGTTGAGGCAATGTCTATATAAACATTGGGCTATATTGAATGTTGATCCGATTCTGTCGAAATACATTGGGGACAGGCCACGCGTTACTTTCAGGAGGTCCCAGAATCTGAAGGACAGACTGGTGAAGAGTCATTTCATCAGGGATCCGCAAACAAAACCCCTCAATAAGGGTGGGTGTAAACCCTGCGGATCATGCGTGGCGTGCCCCAATGTTGTCAAGACGAACCGTTTTGACAATTTTGATAGCTCCCATCACTTTGAAATAAAGCAGAATATCACTTGTACATCCTCAGCTGTGATATACTTGGCTGAATGTCCATGTAATTTAAAATATGTCGGTCTGACCACCAGACAATTGAAAATTAGGATACGAGAACACGTACTGGGCATCAAGGCAGCATCTGAGGTTCAGGACATGTCTATGTTAAAAACCATTCCCAGACATTTTAAGATGTATCATGATTGTGATTCTTCACAATTAAAGGTCTCAGGGATAGATCTTCTTGTTGTCAACAATAGAGGAGGCAACATTAGTAAACGTCTGTCCCAACTTGAGGCCAGGTGGATATGGACATTGAATACGGTGTCTCCACTTGGTCTCAATGAGTGTCTCTCATTCGTACCCTTTTTATAGCTCTATTTTTATTCCTTTTTATTATGATCATTGTTTTGTATTTTTATGTTTTTATCTGGTATAGTTTTTTTGTTTTGTCCTTTTATTAATTCAATGTTTGCTTTTTTCAGTTGATATTCCATCATTTGTGCGCATGGCCTTCTGGATGGGATGGAAGTGTGCAGCTTTCAACTATTATTGTTGTATTTGGTTACTTATTATTATTGTATATCGCAATGTGTTATCTTATAATGTATTTATATCATGGCATTATTATTTTACATTATATGTTTTATTAGTTTGTTTACTGATATGCACCATATAATTATTATCATGTTTATCTGTACATTATTGGGTTTATGGCTGTATACATATATATTGTTACTTATTATTATTGTGTATCGCGATGTGTTATCTTATAATGTATTTATATCATGGCATTATTATTTTACATTATATGTTTATTAGTTTGTTTACTGATATGTACCATATAATTATTATCATGTTTATCTGTACATTATTGGGTTTATGGCTGTATACATATATATTGTTTCTTTACATATAGGCGGTATACATATAACATTTGTCCGGTTATATACATATTCCCATATATACCAGGCCTTTGTCATTTGCACAGATATGTTGTCTATGTCAATAGAGTAAAGCATATTTATAAGATGCCCAGTGTCACATAGGAGTTACACATTCATTTTTACTCTGCAGCGATGTTGTGCGCATGCTGGGGAGACGGAGGCTTGTGGTTGCATGGCGACGGCGTCTATACATATCCTGACGGCCGGGCACTTCCGGTTCGTCTGGGTCATGTGACGCCAGTCGCCATGACGACTTCCGGTCTTCCGCTCGCCGGGATGCGCCGGTGTGTCATCAGCTGATCTCACTAAAGGCACTATTTAAAGGACTGAGTTGATTAACTATACTCACCCCCCTGACGAAGGTTATCCATACCGAAACGCGCGTCGGGGCGCGTTCTCCTGCAGCTGTCAGCACCCCACTCAGGCTCTCAGGTAGTGGTCATATTATAAAAATTTGGTCCCTGATTGGCAAAACTGTGCCTGTGCACTCCTAACACGTTTTGTGGCTGTTATACATTTGTTCGTTTGAGTTACTTTGGCACTTTGTATTTTAATTATTGTCACAGTATTTTTTATTTAGTGTCTGTGACTGCATATAATTTTGTCACTTATGAATGTGTTTTTCCACAATTTGTTTATCACTTTAATCATAATTCAAGGCACCTTATTTTGGGTTTGTCAGATTCACTTTTGTGATTTACACTGTGTGTTTAGGACCCTTTATATTTTGTGCACTCACTAAAGGGATTTTTTCACAATCTGGTTGGGACTTATTTTATAATTCCTAGCACCCTATTTTGGGCCTGATAATATTAAATGGGTTATTAATATCTGCTGTCAGCCTGCCTATTTCATTTTATTTGATTATTGTATTTTATATATTTTCGTATTTATGATTGTTTTGTGTATTACATTGCTCAAATAAAGTTTATATATTTGTTATATTTTGCACATTTTTTTGTGTGTATAGCATTGGTAATTCTTATATTATCTTACATACCATCATTGGTTGGATTCACTTAGTGTCTGCTGGTCTGTATCCACATCTACTATATAGAGTTTTTTCACTTCTGTTTTAAGGAAAGAAAGGCCTCCTCTGCTTCGGGCGTCCACTGTTTGGGGTTAGCATCCTTGCGGGTGAGCGCGGAGATTGGAGCAGTCCTGGAAGAGAAGTGCGGTATGAAGAGGCGGTAATAGTTGGCGAATCCCAGGAACCGCTGAATGGCCTTCAACCCCTCCGGTCGAGGCCACTTCTCGATGGCAGACAGTTTCTCCGGATCCATTCGTAGGCCTGTCTGAGAAATGATGTAGCCCAAAAACGGAAGCGAGGTCTGCTCAAAGAGGCACTTCTCATATTTGGCGAAGAGGTGATTCTGCCTGAGCAGAACCTGACGAACATCCCTCCGGTGAGACTGGAGGTCCGGAGAGAAGACCAAGATATCGTCTAGGTACACCACAACGCAAGAGTAGAGGAGGTTCCGAAAGATGTCATTGACCAACTCCTGAAAGACTGCTGGAGCATTACAGAGACCAAAGGGCATCACCAAATACTCGTAGTGGCCGTCCCGGGTGTTGAATGCCGTATTCCATTCATCTCCCCGACGGATACGAACCAGGTTGTATGCCCCACGAAGATCCAGTTTGGTGAAGATTCTCGCCCCTCTAAGTCGATCAAACAATTCTGGAATGAGCGGAAGAGGGTACTTATTCTTCACCGTGATCAAATTTAAGCCTCTGTAGTCAATACAGGGACGGAGAGATCCGTCTTTCTTTTTTACGAAGAAGAAACCTGCTCCCGCTGGGGAGGTAGATTTCCGGATGAATCCTTTGGCCAAGTTCTCCTCGATATATTCGGACATCGACCTGGTCTCAGCAGCGGACAATGGGTAAATACGCCCACGGGGAGGCGTAGTACCAGGTAGCAGGTCGATCGGGCAATCATACGGTCTGTGTGGGGGTAATGTCTCTGCTTCCTTTTTATTAAAGACATCAGCGAAAGACCAATATGGAATCGGGAGTCCTGGTAGATTAGCAGGTGTAGGAGAAGGACGGACAGGATGAACAGGCACCAGACACGTTTGATGACAGTCCTGTCCCCAGCGAAGAATCTCTCCAGTCTGCCAGTCGAGCACGGGTGCATGCTTTTGGAGCCAAGGCAGACCTAGTAAGAAAGCGTGAGAGAGTCCAGGTAGAACATGAAATGAGATACTCTCAGAATGTAACATTCCCACCTGCAGGGTTATAGCCTCGGTGATAAGCTGGATGGGACGTGGTAGAAGACCCCCATCTACAGCAGCAACAGATACTGGTTCAAGCAGAGGTTTGGTGGGAATGCGATATTTCTCTACCAGAGCCTGTGAAACGAGATTCCCAGCTGCTCCAGAATCAAGTTGGGCTAGTTCGAAGTAACGGTTCTCACCGAGGAGAATTGAGACAGACAGCAGCAGAGATGAAGAGGATTTATTCTTGTCTAGGTGGACCTCTCCGAGCGAACCTAGACACAGGCGTTTCCCGACCTCTCTGGGCAGGTACGGATCCGGTGCTCCTTACTGCCACAGTAGAAGCAACTCCCCTCAGCACGGCGTGAGTCCTGACGGCTTTGACCATCTTGGTCTGGTCGACCTGCATGGCTCTGCCGGGGGCACTTGAGGAGATACGGAAGGAGTTACAGGTCTCTGAAATGAAGGAGCTAGGCGAGGAAACCTTCTCTCACGGGTGACCTCTTTGGCTCGCTCCTGGAACCGTAGATCAATTCGATTGGCCAGAGTTATTAGGTCATCGAGAGAGGTTGGAATGTCCCGACCGGCAAGTTCATCTTTAATGCGGCCGGACAGGCCCTCCCAGAAGACAGCTATCAGAGCGTCATTATCCCAAGCCAGCTCTGAGGCAAGGGTACGAAACCTTATGGCATATTGACCCACGGTGAGATTCTCCTGACGAAGACGCAGCAGAGATGATGCAGAGGAGGTCTTCCGTCCGGGTTCATCGAATACCTTCCGGAAGGCTAAGAGAAAAGCAGACAGGTTAGACACCAGAGGATCTTCTCTTTCCCAAAAAGGATTTAGCCAGGCCAGGGCCTCTCCGGTGAGATGTGACATGATGAAGGCAATTTTGGCCCGGTCAGAGTTAAACTGGTGTGCCAGGAGTTCAAAATGCAGGGTACATTGGTTGATGAAACCCCGAGCCAGAGCAGGGTCGCCTCCAAACCGAGGAGGAGCTGAAAGTCGAGGTCCTGGAATAGAAACCACGGAGTTGGTAAGCAGCGGAACTGCCGGATTGCGAGTCATGGTGCTCGCGGTGGTTGTCGGGGAAGTATTCAGAGTGTCCAGGCGGGAATTAACACACCGCAGATGACCCAGGATGGACTCCTGTTGAGACCTCTGACGAGACAGTTCATGACACAGGTCAGATAGCGAAGGTGTTTGGGTGCCACCGGGTTCCATGGCCCGAGCAAACTGTAACGGGTCAGGTAGGTGGAACCTCTGAGCTTTATTTATACAAGAAGGTTATACTTGTAAGAGAGCGGGTGGCGCCCAGGGAGACGGACAGGAAGTCACGGCAAGTGACGGGGCAGTCTCTGGTTATACGGGAAAGGATCACGGCAAGTGACCGGGGCAGTCTCTGGATTGACAGGCAGGTTGTCACGGCAAGTGACCGGGCAGTCTCTGGATTGACAGGCAGGTTGTCACGGCAAGTGACCGGGGCAGTCTCTGGATAGACAGGCAGGTTGTCACGGCAAGTGACCGGGGCAGTCTCTGGATTGACAGGCAGGTTGTCACGGCAAGTGACCGGGGTAGTCTCTGGATAGACAGGCAGGTTGTCACGGCAAGTGACCGGGGCAGTCTCTGGATTGACAGGCAGGTTGTCACGGCAAGTGACCGGGGCAGTCTCTGGATAGACAGGCAGGTTGTCACGGCAAGTGACCGGGGCAGTCTCTGGATTGACAGGCAGGTTGTCACGGCAAGTGACCGGGGTAGTCTCTGGATAGACAGGCAGGTTGTCACGGCAAGTGACCGGGGCAGTCTCTGGATTGACAGGCAGGTTGTCACAGCAAGTAACCAGGGCAGTCTCTAGATGGACAGGTATATACGACCTGAGATGGTGAAGCCTCCCGGGAGGCTAGCAGGCAGATGGCGGATGGACACTCCCAAGTGAGCAGGCGAGAGTCTCTGGAACAGCCGGGGATCACCGCTTGTGACGTCCGAACCTCCGGGTAGGGCTGCAGTCAGATGGCAGATGATCGCTCCCAAGTGAGCAGGCAAGAGTCTCTGGAATAGCCGGGGATCACCGCTTGTGACGTCCGAACCTCCGGGTAGGGCTGCAGTCAGATGGCAGATGATCGCTCCCAAGTGAGCAGGCAAGAGTCTCTGGAATAGCCGTGGATCACCACTTGTGACGTCCGAACCTCCGGGTAGACTTGCGGACAGGTAGCATACAGCAAACGGGCAGGAAACAGGCAGGTAACTGGTAACGGGACCTGAGGGCTGAAGCAGAGTGAAACAGTGCAACAACAACATTGCTCGGGCACCTCCATTAAGGAGGAAGCCCTTAATATAGGGTGGAGTCCTCCGGCATTGGCCGGGGACTTATTTGAAAACTGCGCGCGGCTCCTTTAAGAGCGGGGGAGGGCGCGGGCGCGCGCCCTAAGTCCAGCAGCAGGGAAGGAGCGCGCGGCCCCAGCAGGGCGGAAGGAGGACGCTGAGGAAGGGTAAGGGGGGCGACGTCCCTGCCTGGCAGAGGACGCTGCTGCAGGGGAACAGCGTCCCTGCCTGGCAGAAGGCAGGGACGCCGACGCTACACAGGTTAACAGCAGCTCAGATTAGAGACCAGGTCAATGCCACACAGAGTTCTAACAGCAGACACATCTCTACAACAACTGTTAAGAGGAGACTTTGTGCAGCAGGCCTTCATGGTAAAATAACTGCTAGGAAACCACTGCTAAGGACAGGCAACAAGCAGAAGAGACTTGTTTGGGCTAAAGAACACAAGGATTGGACATTACACCAGTGGAAATCTGTGCTTTGGTCTGATGAGTCCAAATTTGAGATCTTTGGTTCCAACCACCGTGTTTTTGTGCGACGCAGAAAAGGTGAACGGATGGACTCTACATGCCTGGTTCCCACTGTGAAGCATGGAGGAGGTGTGATGGTGTGGGGGTGCTTTGCTGGTGACACTGTTGGGGATTTATTCAAAATTGAAGGCATACTGAAGCAGCATGGCTACCACAGCATCTTGCAGCGGCATGCTATTCCATCCGGTTTGCGTTTAGTTGGACCATCATTTATTTTTCAACAGGAAAATGACCCCAAACACACCTCCAGGCTGTGTAAGGGCTATTTGACCAAGAAGGAGAGTGATGGGGTGCTATGCCAGATGACCTGGCCTCCACAGTCACCAGACCTGAACCCAATCGAGATGGTTTGGGGTGAGCTGGACCGCAGAGTGAAGGCAAAAGGGCCAACAAGTGCTAAGCATCTCTGGGAACTCCTTCAAGATTGTTGGAAAACCATTTCCGGTGACTACCTCTTGAAGCTCATCAAGAGAATGCCAAGAGTGTGCAAAGCAGTCATCAAAGCAAAAGATGGCTACTTTGAAGAACCTAGAATATAAGACATAATTTCAGTTGTTACACACTGTTTTGTTAAGTATATAATTCCACATGTGTTAATTCATAGTTTTGATGCCTTCAGTGTGAATGTACAATTTTCATAGTCATGAAAATACAGAAAAATCTTTAAATGAGAAGGTGTGTCCAAACTTTTGGTCTATACTGTATGTGTGTCAATAACATATATATATATATACACCTATACTATGTGTATACATGTATTCTATCTATTCTATTTTAACCTGTCAGTGTGATTTTACAGTATAGCGCACTGAATTGCCGGCTTTTCTAAGGACACTGGTGCATACTTCTCGCAAGTCACACTGATGGTCCGTGTGTAATCCATTTTTTTCTCGCACCTATAGACTTGCATTGGCGAGTCTCGTACAATATACAGTGCAAATAGCAGCATGCTGTAATTTCACTCGCACGTATAAAACGGCCGAGAAAAAAACGCATGTTGGGAGCTGCCCCATAGATTAACATTGGTCCGAGTGCTATGCGATTTCTTCTCGCATAGCACTCCGTCCGTATTCCTCTCCAGTGTGACTCCGGCCTAAGGTTAGGACAGTAGGTTAATAACAATCAAGGACCACATAAGATGGTAAGATACACAGTATACAATGAGTTACTGGACGTCTAGAATGGTGACTCTCATCCCTAATACGTTCGTAGAGCAAGCAGTAGTGGAATCACATGTATCTTCATATACTGGGAGCACACATACTATACAGAGTTGCCATGGTGATGTATGTATGAACACCGTATGGTGTGTGCAAACATAAAAGAACGTATGGGAACCTAAATGAAAATAGTGGCTCCCATCACTCATACATTTAGGAAAGATGATTCCCGTTGACATCACGTTCCATGGCGCACAATAACGCTAATGGTAGTATCTTGTGACATATTGGGCTCATTTCTGTGATTCACATGTACAATGTTAATACTTCTTTCATGCAACAATATAGCATTGTTGAGAAATGATTCTATTATTTTATCATCTTTATGTATTATACGCAATCATGGTATATGTTTTCCTATCTCACAGAAACCTCAAGAAAAGGATAGTTCTTGAAATAAGACAGTATCGGAAATATATTGGTTTAAATTTTAAGAAATTTCTGGATTTCTTTAAAATAAAATCTTTAATTTGAGCATGTCTGTTTTGTGCGCCATGTATCTTTTTTATATTTATGTTTTATATACTTTATGTATTTGTTTTATATTATATATACAATTATATTTGGGAACTATTATGTTTACACTCTCGGAAAGTCAATGTAAGACATCATTTAAAATTTACTTAGAGAAGGGATAGAAAAAGGAAAAAATTATGGAAGGATTATTGAGAAAAGCAATGTAGGAGAGACAAAGGGTTAATGTAAAAAAATGCCACAAATGACAATAGCCAGGAAGCACCTCTAGCTTGCAGCACTAGCAGGAAAGATTAGAGGGGGATTAATCAGAAGTGTAGAGGGACCACTGGGCTTGTGAAGAAAAACCATTAATTTTGCTAACTCATGAGCTTGGAAAACTAATATCCTGATTATACATGGAAAGCTGAAAAAGACAGATGGAGTCCTAAATAAATAGGCTGCAAAGAGCAGAGTCCTTGTACAAAGCGGAGTCCAGTCTTCTGCAGCAGAGTTTAAATCCACAAAGGACAAGTATAGGACAAGACCAGGCAAGAAGGGACTGGTGGAGTTTAGAGGGTTGTGTTCAGAAGTGTATCTAGGTTTTCTGGAACCCGGGGCAAGCATTCAGTTTGGTGCCCCCCACTTCCACGCAAAGCACACATGTGACTTGCACACTTAGGTTAGGTTCACATTGCGTTAGGGCAGTCCGTTCAACTCATGCGTTAAACAGACTGAGCTAACGCAACTGCCTTTTTTTATTGCGTCATGCGATTGCGCTAGCTCAGATACTCCACCTTCACTAGCAGTGATGGACCCTCGAACGCTGCAGACCGCCTCCGAGGGTCCATCACAGCATGACAGCACATCGCTAACGCATACCGATTATGACACGCGTTATCGATGCGCTACGTTATGGAGGTCTATGGGTGCGTTAATGGATGCGTTACATTACGTTAATGCCGCGTTGTAACGCAATCCGTTAGACGGACTGCCATAACGCAATGTGAACCCAGCCTTAGTCACGTGTCAAAGAACTGCTCTTCCTACTTTCCTCAATGTTCAATGAAAAACTGAGAGAAGCCGTCAGAGAAGATTGTAGTCACATGACCGTAAGTATGAATATCATATATGGGTGAAGCGGCCCTGTGATGACTTCTGGAACCAGCAAGCAGAGCTGAATCCTGACAGTGTGGATATTACATGCTGTTAGGATTGGCATGCTACAGGGCTTCATTTTATAATTAAAGGTTGCTTCCAGGTTTGAGATGAAAGTCTGCAGTCACTGTAGGGGGCTGCAGGCTTCTGAATTCTCAAAGCACATGCACTTCTCACTTTTAGGATTCTCTTTGGCACAAGTATGTGTTTTTTAGATTTCTGGCCACATTCCAACTAGATGTTTCCAGCCTCGAGGTCTCACCGGTCACTGACTCTGCGTTCCCAGCCGGGCCCCTGAACTGCAGTGACCTCGGTAAGAAAAAGTATCACAGTGTAGCACTAATCTCCCCAGACATGGATTACGGCATCGGACATAATGACGGACAGGTGAGGGATGTGGTTGTTTTTAATTTTTGTTTTATTACAGGGGACCGTGACTTCAGTGGAATGGATGATGACGTGAGTAGGGTTTAATTTAGATTTATTAAAGTAGTCTGTGTCATTCTTTCAATTAGAGGACTTTATTCTGGCTGTGTGTTTATTACAATATAACTATAGAATTGGTAGTGGATAGACGACTCTCCTTTACTAAGCCATGAGCTTGATATCACCGGATAATACAAAGCTGACATTAACTCCACAAATATGAACCCCACTTGCCATCACCACAGAGCAAATGGGAAGAGCCGGGCAAAGCATCAGAATTGGTGCATCTAATAGATGAGCCATTTCTGGGTGGCTGCATGCTGCTATTTTTAGGCTAGGGGGCAATATCCATGGCCCCTTACCAGCCTGAGAATACAAGCCCCCAACTGTCAGCTTTAGCTTGACTGGTTGTCAAAAATGAGGGGACTACACGCCATTATTTTTAAATTATTTATATGATTAGAAAATACAGCATGGGGACCCCTCTTTTCGATTGTTGCAGCACGCAGCTGTCAGTTATGCCTAGCTGGTTATCAAAAATACAGGGGAACCCTACATAATTTTTTTGGGGGGGAATCTCACCTTTTAATAACCAGCAAAGGCAAGCTGTCAGTTTTACCTGGCTGGTTATAAAAAATACAGGGGAACCCACTTCAATCTTTTTTTTTTTAGTTATTTATTTATAGCATAATTGACGGGTCATTTGATTCCACTTTTCCTGGTGTCTGCCCCAGGTTTAGCTGTTTTGGCAGCTTTTTTGCCCCCTAAAGGTGTTGTCTATGCGTTTGGTTTTGCCCTCCCATTGAAGTCAATAAGGGTTTGAGTATGTTCGGTGAACATCGAGACATTCGCCGATCCGAAACCTTCAGTGTATATCGTTGAGCGCTGTCTGCCTTTGTAAACAGGTTATTATACATCCACTAATCTGTAAATAATTACCGACTGGTGCTTGTGTAAAGTGAATGTGGCAGCAGGCTTTTGCTGTATAATCAGACAGCAACATGAAGTAGGGACAGAGACCATAATTTCAGCAATGTTTATTGGGTGCAGCAGTTGTAATAGAATCACTGTGTTATTTGCTGCATATCTAGCAGCTCTGAATAGTGAGCACTGTGTAACACTGCCCCTACCACTGAGTGTTAGCTTTCTATGTTTAATGTATAGTGACACAAAGTTACTAATCAGTGCTAAAGGCATGGTTGGATTAGAAGGCACAAGGCCAATTAGTGATAATATCCTGCTGATAAAACAATGATTGTATTAAAACAGCAACACTCAAGGGTATGCCACACTGAACAATATCGCTAACGGGATCGCTAAAAAACGTCACTATTTAGCGATCCCGTTAGCGATGTTGTTCAGTGCGGCAGCTGCCAGCGACGAGCTTCCTGCTGTGATCTCGCTCGTCGCTGGAATCGTTCCGGACCCTATTTTCTCGTCGGCGCTCCCGCTGGGTAAGTATATATCGCTAGTGTGGCACCTTTTCTTAGCGATTTAGCGGTACTTTTGTACCGCTAAAGTCGTTAAGAAGATCGCTAACGGCGATAGCGTCGTTAACTATATCGCTAAATGTGGCCGCACTTAGCGATATAGAAACAATCCCGCTAGCGATCGCATTAGTATGCGTCGTTATCGTGATCGCTAGCGGGATTGTTTAGTGTGGCAGTACCTTCAGCCCAAGAGGCACATCCCGAAATCATGCTGATCTCAGATTTCTTTGTTATAACTAAGGGTGTTGTGTACGCCAGAAACACATAAGATTTTATCTTCATGATATATCCTCCTGTTTTTAAATGAATCTCTAATAAACAGATTAATTATATGGATGGAAGTGCCAGAAAATCCCTTTTTCTTCTTCGGCTCTCAGATTACTGTACATAACAGAAAACTGCTGACAGATTCACTTTAATACTACAAAGCTGGTGGTGTAAACCAACCTTGAGAGCAGTGTCTTGTGGATAAAGGAGCATATCTCTTGCTGAAGGAAGGTTAACGAAGAAAAAAGTATATATCTTGTGTCAATATTGAGGAGAACAGATGAGCTTTTCTTTTGATGACCCTATCAGTTATTGTATTCTTCCACCGATGTACGTAGGTGAGATACGTCTGAAGAATGTGACCACACATCTCTGTACAAGCAATAGTAGATAGGTTACTCGCTATCCTACCCTCACTAGCCTGAACAGCTGCACGTGGATAATCCAGAAAGGATGATGCAGTGGACAAACTTTTAAGTAGTTTTTTCACAGTACCTTAACAAATGATGAGGTCCAGATGTCAGAGAAGATGAAGGTATGAGGATAAGGTAGCAGATGGAGGTTGGAGGGTAGAGGTAACAGGATAATCCTCTCTCCAGCTCTGATGAAGGCCTCTGCCAATATGCCATTGACCAGAAAGAAATGATGTGAGTGATGAAAGAAGATAGGAGGAGTTACAGAGAGAGAGAGGCATGATGGGAGTTAAAGCTACAATGCATGGGAACGTATAATAACAATGGCCAATAAATGGCAGGAAAGGACATCAAACTCTGCTACAAGTATAATAATACAATTAAGACATTAGTGCATACATATGTCATAGTGATGTTTGTAAAGCTCTGAAAAGATGGCTGGGCAGCACATATTGACAGCATTAAACTGCTCTTTGTGGATGATTAGCATTTCATGAAATACATAATGATAATTTAAACTGGTGATTCATTCTCTTTGGAAATCTTAGCTGGGACATAATAGAATTAGATTACACACCAGTTTATGCTTACTTGCCAAACTCTGGTAGGTAGGTGGAAAACTGAAGCCATTTTAGCCAAAAGTAAAAGAAGGCCCTTCTATAGTGTTCTATACTCTCAGGAGTCAATTCTACCAGGTTTTATTGTTGGCATATGTAATTTGACCTTATCTTATCAAGTGAATCCATACCTTTTCCCATACACATCATGGCTCGTTTAAAGACTTACCTTATTACTATGCTACAGTCAGAAGACTGGGAATCTATGGCCCAGGAACCTATATCACTGTCAGTTTGGGTCATTGAGAAATGTGTGTCATAGTTCATAATTTTATGTTACACCATATCAACGCATTTTATTTACTTTTAAATATCTGTACCAGTATGAATAATATGTAAACATCATGCCAAATATATCTTTATTCATATTTTTAATGCAGTCTTGAAACACATACCCTTTCCATGCTGTAATGGATTCCCAAATCTATAATACCCCGAGATATTCTACCACAACGGCATTACATATTATCTTTCACATCATAAATAGCTTTTGGATCTCATACTATTTCCAGTTCCTAGTTTGTATCCAGTGCTAGGAAAGAAGACTGGTGAAAAAAGGATTGGGAAAAGAGAACCTAAAAATGAAAATATAGCAGTTAAAGGGTTTTTCTCATCAACACATCGTCTTTCAAATTGCGCTCAAAGGGCAATAATCTGATCTGTCCACGTCCTGCTCCTGGCACCCCAGGCAAACAGCTAAGTGAAATCAAGGCCAGTCAGTCTTTTTTTCCAAAGCTGTCTTCTTTAGCTCACTTGTCAGCTACCAAGATACAATCATAGCTCAAAGGAGCTATTTTTCATCTTGACAATGCCAGGCCGCATGTTGCTTGTGCTACTGTGAGCCTTTGTGGCCTAAATGTACTACCATGGCCTGCAGTATCTCCAGACTTGTCTCCCATGAAATACATTTCTTACTGGGACATCAGTGGCTGACAACTGCAAAGGGAGCTGCCAACAGTGGATCTTGATTAGGGAATTATAAGAGATGACCTGCGGAAATATATTGCAGAGAATAATATAATAAATGACAAACAGCATGGATTCATGAAGAATAAGTCATGTCTAACCAACATGTTGGATTTCTATGAAGAGGTGCAAATCTGGATGTTGGTTATGCAGCTGATGTGATTTATCTGGACTTTACAAAGGAATTTGATACTGTACCACATAACAGCCTTATACTGAAGCTGTAGAAGCAGGGACTAGGGGAAACTATATGCAGATGGGTAAGGAATTGGCAAAAGACAGGAAACAAGGACTGCTCATAAATGGGATATAGTCAGCAGTGGGGACCACAGGGATCTGTACCAGGACCGATTCTTTTTAACCTCTTTTTTAATGATGTTGTGAATGGGATTGCGCATAAGGGGTCAGTCTTTGCTGATGACACCAAACTATGTAGGATATTAAAATCTGACCTTGACATTACAATATTGCAAGACGATCTGGATAAGATGACTGAATGAACAAACACTTGGCAAATGAGGTTTAATGTAGATAAATGTAGAGTAATGAACTAGGACGGAGGAATCCTATTGCTGCATACACATTAAATGGGAGTATACTTGGGACTACAGAAAAGGAGAAGGACTTGGGTATTCTGGTTGCTAGAAAGCTGAGCAGCAGTACTCAATGTCAAGCAGCAGCCGCAAAAGCAAACAAGATGTTAGGGTGTATAAAAAGAGATAAAATCCCACCATCCCAACGTATTATTACCCCTTTATAAATCACTGGTGAGGCCACATCTAGAATATGGGATCCAGTTTTGGGCTCCACATTTTAAAAAAGATATTCAGAAGTTAGAGTCAGTTCAAAGGCGGACAACTAGATTCTTACAAAGGATGGAAGGCCTCTCATATGATGAGAGGTTGGAAAAGTTGGGCTTTTTAGCTTAGAAAAAAGACGCCTCAGAGGAGATCTTATTTATATGTGTAAATATATGTGTGGTCAGAACAAAGGACTTTCACATAAGTTATTTGTTGGAATAATGCATATTGATTTGTATGTATTGCAACAACTACTACTGTACTGTTTGATATTTTGTGCATATTGTGAGGTTGTTAACAAAGTTTTGTAAAAAAAAAAAAAACCTCACTCACAGACAGGATGCCTCCTCCTTCTCTTCCTGTGTTGTTGTAATGTTTTTTATGCTGCAGCCATAGCAGATATCAGGCTGATTACATTTCATGCTGTGTTGTAAGCTGTCTATACTGGATGTGAATAAATCTACATTCTCTGTTGCTGACTCCGGATGTTACGCTGGTTAATCCGCTGCTAACATTATTCCTTCCAAAGACCATACTAATCCACTCATTATGGGTGACAGAAAGGCAATTTCAACAGCTACATAGGAAAGGGTTCTTTACAGTTAGACAGTCAGACTGTGGAATGCCGACCACAAGAGGTAGTAATGGCAGAAACTATAACAGCTTTTAAAAAAAGGATGGACGATTTTCCCAGTACAAACAATATTGGGAGTTATAGTTAAATTAGAGACATAATGTATAATTGGTTGAGAAAGATTGAAATTTATGGACCTAGGACTTTTTTCAGCCTATGTATGTAACTATGATTTTCCCAAGTGCATTCTGTGTGGCAGAACCATCCTCAGACAACCATTAATAACATCATTGATAGCAGCCAAGGTGTGTGAGTGCGTGTTTTTCCCTGAAATCTCCTTCTTGGCATTCTAATTGCAATGTTGAGTATTGTGTAGGTAAATATATAAATATATGTATATATATAACTAAATAAATATATATATCTAAAGGCCAAACAAATTACTGAAGAGAAACAGGGTCAAAGTGAAATATCAATATTTATTTAAAAAGGAATCCAGATGTAGAGATAAAGACAGCAAAATATTACATGATCACTACAATTCATACTAAATTACAATTATGCCTGGTTAAAGATATGATGAGATTTCCAGAAAAATACCCTGTCATTAAACATAACATAACCAACACATTTATGCAGTTTTGCAATAAATAAGACCTAAGCATAACTATGGTATTTGAGTAATTCTAATTGAATAGAAAGAGGGCTTAACACTCCTGGTATTTATACGCACAAACCAAAGTAACGTAACATAATGAGGCACCACTCAATTCATGAAGGAATTCTATATAAATAACGCTTCCTTCACTATTGCATGCCGCACTATGATCTGACGCCAATAACACGTGTTTGGTGTTAAACTTCCTCACGCGGCATTTGACCACAAGTTATCATGTAGTCTGCAAAAATTCATAGGCCCCGATTCATCAAGTCAGGAGCTTTTCATGCCGGTCTTGATGAGGGACTGAGGTGGAGTGGGGACTGGATTAAGATTGTGGAGTAAGGAACGCCGCCACTCGTCATGAGTTTGACAATCGGGGATCGCCATGCCCCGTTCCCGTCCCAGCTCTACTCACTTTATCGGAGCTCAGAGTGAGTGATAACGCAAAAAGCCTCAAAGCGTTTTGAAGACGACTGAACGGACGCTACAAATAACCTCCATAAACATTTTAGTTAAACTTACTTGGTTTCCTTAAATCTCCCCTTCGTCTTTTTGGACAGTTGCACGTTACCTGGATTATATATTTGTTAAGAGCCTAGATAGGACGAGCTTCTTTTTGGGCTAGGGTGAATGATTTTCTATTCATAGTTTCCACCCCAAATAACCATAAGGTTGATGTGATATTTGCTTTTCCTTGATACATACACATGTGCAGAGACTCACAATTACCTACAGTGATCAACTTTAAAACTTCTTAGCATAAGCTACATGTAGTCTCACCTTTTGCATCTAGTATTCATTTGTTATAATTGTTATTTGATCATTTCTTTTACTTAGAGGGAAGCTATCATCTTAAAATTACCTATTGCATAAAATCAGGTTTTTGGGTTATTTTTACCTGTTAAAAAATGTTGATAATGTTAATTAACCCCTTCACCACCTTGGGTTTTTCCACTTTTGCGTTTTTGTTTTTTGCTCCCCTTCTTCCCAGAGCCATAACTTTTTTATTTTTAAGTCAATACGGCCATGTGAGAGCTTGTGTTTTGCGTGACAAATTGTACTTTTGAATTACACCCTTGGTTTTACCATGTAATGTACTAGGAAACGGGAAAATAATTCAAAGTGCGGTGAAATTGCAAAAAAAAGTGCAATTCCACAATTGTTGTTTGGGGTTTTTTATTTACCATGTTCACTAAATGCTAATACTGACCTGCCATGACGATTTTCCAGTTAATTATGAGAATGCGAGTTCGTAGATACAAAACATGTTTAGGTTATTTTTTATTTAAGTGGTGAAAAAAAATCCAACCTTTGTAAAAAAAAAAAAAAGTTGCCATTTTCCGAGACTTGTAGCGTCTCCATTTTTTGTGATCTGGGCTCGGTGAGGGCTTATTTTTTGCAGGCCGAGCTGACATTTTTACCGATACAATTTTGGTCTAGATTCAAGGTTTTGATCGCCCGTTGTTGCACGTTAATGCATTGTTGCAGCGGCCAAAAAAAGTAATTCTGGCACTTTTATTTTTTTCTCTTTACTCTGTTTATTACCGATCAAATTAATTATATTTATATGTTTTATTTGTTTTCAGCAATATTCTTATTAGTAAGATTACAATGACAGGTGACACTTCTATACACAGCTGATAACATAGGATCCACCAATGTCACAGCTGACCCTGTCCCCCTGCATTCACAATGACCCAGTATTAGACACTTCAATACAAAAGACAGGGTCAGACTCTGCATTGTGACTAATGTACATGTGTTGTTTCCTGAAACAAAATAAAAGTTAGAGTCTAAAAAAGTCCCAGTGGCTGATGCGAAAACTACAAGATTTCTATTTTTTATTTTTAATACAAATTATGATATGTTAGAAAAAGGCCAATAATTAAAAAAAAATGATAATTTATCATACATGCCTGGTTTAAACAGTATGTCATTTTCTAATTATAGCTTCCATTTAAAGGCTGCTCACTGATTTCAATATGGAGCAGAGTAGGTGGAGAATTACTGCAGCACTTTAATTCCTCCCTGCTGCTGTAAACAGACTGAGTTGAATAGATAGAATCATAGAATCATAGAATGATAGTGTTGGAAGGGACCTCCTGGGCCATCTGGTCCAACCCCCTGCTCAAAGCAGGATTCTCTAAATCATCCCAGATGTCTGTCCAGCCTCTGTTTGAAGACTTCCATTGAAGGAGAACTCACCACCTCTCGTGGCAGCCTGTTCCACTCATTGATCACCCTAACTGTCAAAAAGTTTTTTCTAATATCTAATCTGTGTCTCCTCCCATTCAGTTTCATCCCATTGCTTCTAGTCTTTCCTTGTGCAAATGAGAATAAAAATGATCCTTCTACAGTGTGACAGCCCTTGAGATATTTGTAAACAGCTATTAAGTCTCCTCTCAGTCTTCTTTTTTGCAAGCTAAACATTCCCAAATCCTGCAACCGTTCCTCATAGGACATGGTTTGCAGACCAGTCACCATTCTGGTGGCTCTTCTCTGAACTTGCTCCAGTTTGTTGATGTCTTTTTTAAAATGTGGTGCCCAAAACTGGACACAGTATTCCAGATGAGGTCTGACCAAAGAGGAGTAGAGGGCAATAATGACCTCACGTGATCTAGACTGTATGCTTCTGCTGATGAACATATAGCTAAATGACTTGAATAATTTTAGGACCAAATAAACTGCACAATTATCGTGAATGAACATTCCTAAGAAGGCCCATCATGCAGTCCAGATATGGCAGCAAAAAATATCATCGTTCTCTGCAGCACATTGTCCTGTGTAAACAGGACTTGCGCTACGGGGAACAATGGCAACCTATGCTCACTGAATGGTCTATTACAGATTGTTCAGGGCTATCTGAAGGGGGTCGGCCTGCGTACACAAGCTATTACACGAATGCCAGCTGGCAAAATGTTTCTGGTAGGTGGTCGATAGGTGCAGTGTAAAGAATCGTTGCCCCAAACAGGTAATTACAAACTTTGTGTCTGATGAGAAACCTTTCTAGCTGATGAAGTTGTGTGATTACAGCAGCCTGGGCAAGTCAGGCATTGTGCAGTAGTGTATTAAAAGGGAAAATGAGAGGAGTGGAGAGTGTTGTGGGCTAGCCGGCTGTAGCGCCACTTCAGAGTTTATTCACAACTCAAATGACTGGGCTTTAATGGGGGGAAACTCCATAAATGTGCTGTGCAGAAGGATCTAGACTTTTGTATTTTTCACTAGGGACATGCTTGAAAGAAAATATTCAGAATCTCACCGCAGTGTATTAGCGAGGAATTTGCCCCCATGAGACTTAACGTTAGGGACAGGAAGCAGATTCTTCGTCTTCCAGGACAGTGAATGGAAGGATCGTGGAGCACAAACAGCTGAGCTCAGTAGAGGCCTGTTCACACTTACTACAAATAACGGCTTAGCAGCACACGTGTAACATGTCGCAATACAGTTATACATTTATCATTTAACTCTTTGAAGCCGCAGTATTTCTGCCTTGTGATAACTCCCTATGTTATGGGTTTACCTGCAGTCTTATGAAAATTCATGCTCTTAGATGCCAATGACAAACCATCTGTTAACTTGCTGACATATCCTTTTTTCAGTAATTGACAGCAGTGTAATGGGTAGCAATGATGGTAGGTTTCGGTAACTAGCGAGCATGCCAATTGCCGTGTTGACCCAGAGGCTATTAAGCAGCCTAGACATTCACGTTTTAACCATTTATCCTCCCTGGTTGTCACATTGACTCCTCTCGCTAGCCTTGCTGCATTGAGTTACTTATCCTATTCTTTCCCACAAAGCTTTTGCCGCTGTGAATACTAATTGCCTTGACTGTGGAGATGCTAGCTCGGGCTTGCGATTGGTTCAATGGCAGTGAGTGTAATTTTGTTCCTCCTGTCTGCCCTGCTCTATGAGATTGACTCACTCCTTATAGAGATCACAGCTGGCCTTCATCTGCGGCAGAAAGCAGCGTAGGATAGAGGGGGAGGAGGAATAGTTTCTATCCACACAAGAGCTTGTTCCTGTTGTCATTGGTGACTGGCTGTGGAAGTGAAGCACAGGGGGATCAAAAATACCATCTATGTGAAAGCAAATGACTTGCAAGCTATGTGGTAGCAATGAGGAAGGAATATTTTCAACAGGCAGCATCCTGGTCCTTTGCCTTCTAATGGTGGCAGCCTGCACAATATCCAAATCTACCATCTACGGCACGGATTCTCCAGTAATTCTTCATTTCTAGATCACCGGAATTTCTGCAGAAACAGATTTATTTTTTCTATCCCCCCCCTCCTATTTGTATTCAAATTTTCTGTGGTTAAGGGACATAGACGCGGATTGCAGTCACCATCGTAAAGATGATTGGGGTGAACAGTATCAACAGCAGCGCTGGTCGTCTGCGCTCTCGGTCCATGTGCTCGGTACGCTATGGCCGTAATTACAGGGGTATGGAAACCTTGTGCTATGGCTGGCCACAGAGATCCCGGACCCTTAAACCTGTGCTATATACTGATCTGGTTGTGAGCCGACTGCAAAACCGGAGAAAAAAGAAAACGGTAATTGATTGGTTTGTGGGTGAATTAATCTGTTATGCATTTGAAAATTTTCGCACAATTTTTTTTACATAATTCACAATGCATCCTTTTTTGAAATTGCAACAATGTTTATTTTTTATTCTCCTTCTCAAGCACCTGCGAGAAATAGCCTGGTATGTGTGTTCCTTCCCTTGTCTGCCTGTCTTCATCTCTTTAACGTCAGGGTGTCGTTCTTCCCATCCATCCCCTTCTCACTGTTTTGTAATTTGTGAAAGAAATGTATAACCTGATGCTTAAGCCTGTCTTGCTAATATTGCTGCTACATGAAAGTTATTAAGAATTGAGCAATCCATAAAATAGATTGTCATGTGCTTTTACCTGCATTCTCCATTAGACCTGATTGTGAACGCTTTACTATATGCCAGAGTGTACAGTAAGAAGATGTACTTACTATTTAGTCATTTGATCGCTAGCGCCTAATTTATCTAATGCTGCTCTATTTAGCCGAAAAACAGGCTTAACAAAGGGTAATTGCATTAACATATTAGTACATATCATACCAGCTAATATCTCAAGGCCGCATGCAGATGCTGGCAAATCCGTTGGCCATTATCTGTAAACAGGCCACATTTTTTACACACCGCAGATAAATGATTTCTTAACCGCTGTCCCAGGAGATCAATCATGTGTCTCTGTTAGACGACAGGCTGTAATTTAAAGCTATCCTTACTTCAGCTGTCAGTAGGGACTGCTTCCAGAATTTTTTTCTTATTTGTTGGGATTTTTAATTAAAAAAAAAAAAAATTGCGGTTGCATAAACTGTATACATGAAAAGTTATACAATGACAAACATAAATTTTTCCCACTTAGATATAAACTTGTTGTTTCATCATGAAGCTTCACAGACAATCAAGCAGTGCCAGCATTGCACTCTGATAATGCAGCCCCAAATGTTAATTGTATCATTGAGCTTGAGCTGATAAGGCCCACATTGACAGCAGATAACTGTTTCTCCTTGATAGTCCAAAGATCCTATTTTCACAGAAAAGACTACCGTATATACTCGAGTATAAGCCGACCCGGGTATAAGCCGACCCCCCTAATTTTGCCACAAAAAACTGGGAAAACTTATCGACTCGAGTATAAGCCTAGGGTGGAAAATGAGGCAGCTACTGGTAAATTTCAAAATTAAAAATAGATACCAATAAAAGTAAAATTAAAGTAGGTTAAATGTTTTTGAATAGCCATATTGAATCAGGAGTCCCATATATTATGCCCCATATGCTGCCCCATATATTATGCCCCATATGCTGCCCCATATATTATGCCCCATATGCTACCCCATATATAATGCCCCATATGCTGCCCCATGTATTATGCCCCATATGCTGCCCATGTATTATGCCCCATATTCTGCCCCATGTATTATGCCCCATATTCTGCCCCATGTATTATGCCCCATATGCTGCCCATGTATTGTGCCCCATATGCTGCGCCATGTATTATGCCCCATATGCTGCCCATGTATTGTGCCCCATATTCTGCCCCATATGCTGCCCATGTATTGTGCCCCATATGCTGCACCATATTCTGCCCCATGTATTATGCCCCATATGCTGCCCATGTATTATGCCCCATATGATGCTCCATAGATTATGTCCCATATGCTGCCCATGAATTATGCCCCATATTCTGCCCCATGTATTGTGCCCCATATGCTCCACAGATTATGCTCCATATGTTCCACAGATTATGCCCCATATGTTCCACAGATTATGCCCCATATGTTCCACAGATTATGCCCCATATGTTGCACAGATTATGCCCCATATGCTCCATAGATTATGCCCCATATGTTCCACATATTATGCCCCATATGCTCCATAGATTATGCCCCATATGCTCCATACATTATGCCCCATATGTTCCACAGATTATGCCCCATATGCTCCATAGATTATGCCCCATATGTTCCACAGATTATGCCCCATATGCTCCATAGATTATGCCCCATATGCTCCACAGATTATGCCCCATATGCTCCACAGATTATGCCCCATATGCTCCGCAGATTATGCCCCATATGCTCCATAGATTATGCCCCATATGCTCCACAGATTATGCCCCATATGTTCCACAGATTATGCCCCATATGCTCCATAGATTATGCCCCATATGTTCCACAGATTATGCCCCATATGCTCCACAGATTATGCTCCATATGCTCCATAGATTATGCCCCATATGTTCCACAGATTATGCCCCATATGCTCCATAGATTATGCCCCATATGTTCCACAGATTATGCCCCATATGCTCCATAGATTATGCCCCATAGTACAGGTCCCTTATGCTGCCACTGCTGCAACTAAAAAAAAAAAGTGACATACTCACCTATCGTCGCTGGGGGCCAGGTGCCGGTGTCCTGAGCAGGCGGGGACACCGGCACGCTATGGGGGACAGGTGCCGGTGTCACCGCTGGCTCAGGGCCCGGCACCTGCAATATTTACCTGTCCCCATTCCACCGCTGAGCGCCACTGTCTTCCGCGTCCTCCAGCAGTGAATGCTCAGGCACTAACCACGTGATCGCGCCCTCTGACCTGAACATTCACAGCTAGAGGACACAGCGGCGAGCAGCAGTGGAACGGGGACAGGTGAATATGGAATATACTCACCCCCTCCTGGCGCGGTCTCTGCAGCCCCTGCTCTTCTCCCACGGTCTCTGGCGCTATGCCTAACTTCAGCAGTCACGTGGTACCGCTCATAAAGTCATGAATATGTGCATATTCATGACTTTAATGAGCGGTACCACTGATGGCTGAACACAGGCGCCGGAGACCGTGGGAGAAGAGCATGGGCTGCAGAGACCGCGCCAGGAGGGGGTGAGGATATAGGACAGCTGCGTTCCCCGCCGACCCCCTGGTATATGACTTGAGTATAAGCCGAGAGGGGCACTTTCAGCCCTAAAAAATGGGCTGAAAATCTTGGCTTATACTCGAGTACATACGGTATGTAGCGATAGAAAATATTTAGAATTGAGAGTCCTCAGTGGTTGATACCTTTCAATTCTAAATATTTTTCTATCTACTGGCTAACACGGTACAAAGATACACATCTTTCCTGTATGTAGCGATAGTCTGCTTTAAATTTCCCGAAATTGGATTTCACATTAGGGTACATAGAACCACTATGGTCCTTATTATGTGGTTTTCCACCAACTATGATCTGTGTTTTTCTATTACTATTTATTGGTATTTTAGCAGTCCCCTCTGTGTATTTTGTTGGGGATCAGCCAATAAGTGACTGTTCCTCGGCTCTTTCTTTCATTGAACTTAAATGACACCTATAAGCTGATAATATCAGTGTGAGCCCAGCTGTTGGAAATTTGGTTTAACGCTATCCCTTGTTATAGGAAAGATGTATATCTTCGTACCGTGTTAGCCAGTAGATAGAAAAGGTATCAACCACTGAGGACTCTCAAGTCTAAATATTTTTCTATCCCTTGTTATGTCATTTCAGAAATGCATATTCCTACTAGACAATATTGGTTCAAGATCGATTATTTTTTGCATTATATAGTTTAAAATAACTGCCCTTTTTAATGATTTGTATATGGTGTAAATGTACTGTAAATAGCGCAATCTTTGAAGCTTCTGAGTTATACAGTGCTAAAGTCTGTGTGTAGAGTTGGGTGAACCTTTAACTCACCATGGACGTTATCTCCTTCATTATGATTAGATGATATGATAAATTTCATAAAACAGTATTATATTGTGCAATAAAAAAAATGTCTGAACCATTTATAAATACAGGAAATGCATGGTCGATGCTGAAGATGGCTCACAGTTTTATCTATAGTTAAAGAAAATAGATTCATGGCAACACAACCACCCCCACCCGAGTGACAGTTCATAGTACTTATTCCAGAGCTACTTTGTGTTCTGTTTCCAAGGCAACCACTGCTGCAAATTAATTCATTCATAGTGGGGTCAGGCCAAGAAGATATCGTCATGACTGATGTATGATGATTATTTTGAGAACAGAATTACATATAGAGATTAAGAAAGTATCAATGAAATCTCTTACCTTGTTTCTCTATCTTGTGAATAGGTACACTAGAGAAGCAGTCCACCTGTATACAATTACACAAAGACACAAATTATGTACCTTCATGTCGATAAAAATAAAATAGAATTTTATAACAAATTTTCCATATCTATGGATTATTGATCGCTTCTCTGTGAAGCTTAAAAACCATAGTCCCATTGTCATCACGACTGTTTATAAGTCACAATTCACCATCGTGATAATTTGTTTTGATTTTCTTAAAAGGAAATTATCATGAGAAAATGACTCATTGTTTTCATCAGGTATTCTTAAAAACATTTTTGACAATTTTTTTCTCTTTTCACAAGCTTTATTGAAAAAACGTAGAAAAAATGGTAATCTTTAAATTTTCACACTGTTGACTATTACTTACTATCTTTTCAGGAATAGTTTTCAAGAGTTTTCTTATCAGTAAAGGCAAGATTGAAATGACAGGTAACACCTCTATATATAGTTGATAACCCAGGATCCACCAATCACAAAAGGTGATATCACAGCTGACCCTGCTCCCCCTCCCTTCATAGTGACATTTGCTCAGGCTCATTAGATGATTCAATACAAAACTATCAGTCTATGTACTTGTGTTATCTCCTGAAACTAAAATGACGTTAGAGTCTACAAGAGCCTTGTGGCCATGTGAAAATGACAAGTTTTTTATGATTATTTTTAATATAGATTGTGTGTAGATGTTTTCAAAAAATAGCCAAATTTTAAAAAATATATATTTTTAACTCAAAAACCTATTTTAATCAATAGGTCACGTTCTGATGACAGCTTCCATTTGGTTCATAATAAATTCATAATGCATAGTCATGCATCATGCATAGGCTGCCTCATAAGCAACTTATATCACCTGTCCAAAGAAGTAGTCAATAAAAATTTGGCCACTGTGGCTCTGATCCCTTGAGTGTAAGTACTGGGGTCCCAGACTCCCCTATGTGAATAAAGCGTTAGTGAACAGGTGTGGCAAGTTCTTTATTAAAGCAACCTGTCACTTCCAAAAACTCATGTCTGCCAGACTTACTGGATGCAGTGAGAATATAACTTAATTTTCTCCCTATAGATGAGCTTCCTGTAAGATATGAATTAAATGCTATTTACCTGCACACTTATCACTGTATTGTTACCACTGTATCTGCGGGTGAATAGTGTTTTTCGAGGTGACAGGTTCCCTTTAACTGTCTGTCTGAGCTATGCCTAATAGGGCAGAGGCTGAGCATGCTTCATTACACAGGATACTTTGGGAACCCTGTTTTCAGGATTAGGGGTCAGGAGGGGTCTGAGCAATAATCATTTAATTTACATCCTTTGGATTTATAGGTGATGGATGTTTTTAATACCATGTTGTTTAACATACCTGCTCCTCTCGTTTTTTTTTTCTGTGGTTCTTCCGAATCATAGTTGGCTCTATATTCCGGTCACATGGCCCATCCCAGAGAGGACAGGGAATGTTTCTCTAGCCAATACACACACTGCTATTAATACTTTTTAATCAAATGCAAGTGCTGCTTATTCCATGCACAACGGCTTTGCTTGTTCAGATTGACTGCTGTTTATATGAACAAACTTGTGTTGTTAGTGTTAGTTACTGATTTCCATTATGGAAAGGCAAGAATGATTATAGCCTATAAGTACCTAAGCTACTGATGAGAAATGGAAAATCATTGGGTTGTCAAAATCAACATGCTGACGTGAGTGATGTACTGTAAAGTGGCCAAAAGCGGAAGTCATGACTGAGCTGCTGTCCGGTTACGCTCTGGCACTTTCAGGAAAACTGAGTCCCAGTCCCAGCGTGCTGTCAGGTGTGGGGCGCATCACACGCACGTGTAGGCCACAGGCCTGCGCTATCTTCAGGCCTCCATCCTCAGGAGCTGCCGCACACAACTCAGGGAACACCAAGTTCATTGTAACAATCAAACGTTTACTGATCAGTTCAACTTCATCATGTTGTAGCAAGTGGGATAGAGCACAACACTTCATATTCCTTACTTCCTTAGTACAACACCTCTTCAGCCTTGCCACTCATTCATGCTGGACTATCTCTAAGCTAACTGACTCCGTCAGCCACAGCAATTTCCTGTCCACTTTAAAAGTACTCCCGGGATCCAGTACCTTTAGCCGACACGGGTCTCTGTCCATCTTCCCCTGTATGCTAAAGGGCACGATGTCCTCGACAGCCCCTATACCAGACTTTGAGCTCCAAAAGTGACAGGAGCAATCACTCAGGATTCCAGTATGGCCTCTCACTGCCTCGAATGACTGGTACATATGGGCCCTAGCTGCACACTGTCCCCGAACCTGAACTTGTCACTGTACTTCCCTATCTCACACTAGTCACCACCCACTGTGGGCTAGTTCTAAACATTAACTGTATCTTATCCTTCTAATATCAACTAACTATCATCAATGTACCTCTAAGTATCTTATCACTATTTTGTGTCTAGGTATAACAATTAACAGTAAATAAAAATGTCAATATCTCTGAAACTATATAGACGGATTAAAAAAAAAATGGATGCAGCGGGAATAAAATAAGCGCAAAATCTTGCCCCTTTTGAGTGGGTGACGGGTTCTCGTAAAAGTTAAACTACACTATAAAATCCATTTCTAAAATGTAAACAATTAAGAAATTGCATAAATGTCATTTAACTGCTAAAATCAAATGTTAGTGGAATATCCCCATATAATTGCAGACCATTCTGCAGTAACATGAATTGCTTGTTGTTCGTGCACGTTTGTGGATCCATATCCACACCCGGTGAGCTGGGATTTTTTTCGTACCTATTGTAGTACAGCCATGTCCTCAGTGTGCAGTGAAGAGGCCGTGACCCAGGAGAGTTCAAAGTAAACACAGGTTTAATATCCAAAACTTGCTAACTAAATAAATGGTATCCTCGGGATCGCAGCCGGGAAACAAGACAGTCCGTAAATTCGGCCAGTTGTCAAGGGTGATTGCACCACCGTATAAGGCTGCGGGGTGCCAGGAGTTCGCTCTGCTTGGTGCTGTGTTCCCTCACACAGGCTGAGCTTTTGCTGAGCCGTCTGCTCTGCACCTTGCAAACTCCACACTGACACACCCAACCCTCTTCTGCAGGGGTCTTTACAAAGAACCTGTGGCCGTAGGCCACATGGAAAACCCAGGCAGGGGAGGAAACGGACCGCCCGCTACCTTCCTGTAGTCCGTTTCAAAAATAAAAGCCCATGGCAGTTTTTTTCTAATCTGCCTTGGACACATAGCTTGTCCAAGAAAAACACTCACTCACTTTTATTCTGCATTGCAATCACAACTACGCCTGTGACTGCAATGCACTCCCACGGCCTCAATATTCTTCTTTGTGCATCCTGGGGGACACATAGGCACCCTCGCATATGACCCCAATCACTGCCTCACATTATGTAGGGCTGTTGGGAACTTAAAAGCTTTCTAAATACTTTCTTTAGCTTGAGAATGGAAGAAAGGACGTTGTTATCTAATGGATATGTAGAAATGTGCTGCTACTCTCATCTAGTATTGCATGGGATTTTACCAACTGTACCAATTGACAGCCATGGCATCTTTCTTTACAGTGGGCATTGTAACCACATTGTACTATTTGTTGTATACTGTTAACTATATTGTTTCATATGTGTTTTCACATTAGACCTTATACATAATAGGTATGTTTCTACATAAAATGGGACATGTACTTAACGGATTGGTGTATCATGCCAGACCACTACCTCATTGTGTGAACTGGATTTTAATACAAAATCCACACAATAGTCTTTCTGGTTGGTCGATCTTGCCATATTAAAATAACAATAGAATATGTTGAAATATTTTATACACTTACTATCCCTTATCTGAATTTCTGGTACCAGCAGACCCATATGGTGTTGTCCTAACCAAGCAATTACACTATGGATAATGAAGGTTTTCCATGCTCAAAATTTATCCATTTATCCATAGACAGTGAGGTGCTTATCACAGAAGAGGGCGGAGTCAGACTAGCATGCAAGCTGCTGTCTCCCAGCAATGATAAGCTGCTGCTGCTGCTAAAACAATCATTGCAAACACAACTTCAGAGCTTTATATCAGAGGTATTGCTGAAGTCTGCGTTTTAAAACCCTGTCTTCAGATTACATAGCAAAACCCTGCTGATAGATTCCCTTTAAAGCTGGCCATGGATATTGGATCAATTGTCTGACTTCTCTCTCTCAGACATCTCCATACACACAGGAATGCTTAGCCCAGCTGAGCTTTCCTGTGTTCTCCATGTGCCACATATTTTCCGGTGAACAAAAGGATTGCCCATTGAAATTCAACAAGCCAAATTCTTCTCTTTGCGCTGACATCATCTGTTAGGTGAGAGCTGAGAGGTCCACATACACATTAAATTATCTAATGATCTTGCCAAAATTGGTGGGTTTGGATGACTTTTATTTAATGTGTAAGGGCCTTAACAAAAGGTAATTTCTGTTCCCTGCTATGTATCATTCTCATCTCACCTTTTAAGTAACATGTCACTTTGGTCTTTCTTTTCCTTCTGTATTCTATTTGGAAATAATGTATATATTCGCTCACTATGCTGTTGAGTTGGCAGGCACTACCTTGCTATAGTCCTGGGTTCCCTGCTCAGAGTACAGACAGAACTGCAGCTGCATCCCCCACTCACTCCCTGTCTACTATCAAGTATGTTACTTTTACTGGATTTTGGAGTTTCTGAACATGGCAGAAATACAGGCAGCTAGAAGATCAGCTAACAAACAATACTGTTTTGCAGGGAATTTCTATTTTTTTTATTTTTGCCCTGTAGTCAAGTACACAGATGCAGGTTGTCTTTGCAGGCTTAAGGTTTTATGGTTTGCAACAAAAAACTAAAATGCACAGATGGTGATGAACAATTCAATATACCTAAACAGGACAAAATTACACTCATTAAAAATAGTCTCTTATGACGCAGACGCGCAGCATTGAGACAGAAAGCCTTTGTAAGCCCTCAAATAAAAGTCAATACAATGTTGGACCATTCAAAACATAAGGAAATGCCGAGTCAGTATCCACTTATGACCAGAATCAGGTGTTCTCATAGATTGTTCAGGGTCTCATACGTTAGAGGCCTTTTTTTAAACCACAAAAGATCAGTGTCCTCTTCTCCACAAACGAAAAAAGATTGGTTTGGTACCGTGTTAGCCAGTAGAAAAAAACATATAGAGTGCTTTCAGTGGGAGAAGCAAAATAGGAATCTTGTGAGTATGATACCTTTTAATGGCTAACAAAATATAGTTTAAGATATTAGAGGGCGAGCTTTCGAGACTGCTTACGTCTCTTCATCAGGCTGGTATAACAAAATATTAGTGTTTGTTTATTTAAATGTCCATGTATCACACCATGCCTGTGCTTTTCACTGTATATAATTTGGTTTCTTCAAATATTTTGTTATACCAGCCTGATGAAGAGACGTAAGCAGTCTCGAAAGCTCGCCCTCTAATATCTTAAACTATATTTTGTTAGCCATTAAAAGGTATCATACTCACAAGATTCCTATTTTGCTTCTCCCACTGAAAGCACTCTATATGTTCTCTTCTCCACATACACAGCATCCAGGGGAATAATCCTCCATTTACTTACATAGGCAGACAAACAGACATCCAACTTTAGTGTAAAATAGTAAGGATTGACTTATTATGTGCAATGTACTCAGACAGATAAAAAATTGTTTTTAAGGGAAGCTGTCAATATGTGTGTAAATGACAGATTTGTGGTCACGTCCCCGCCTCCAGAGAGTCCTCACAGCGTGCAGTGCACGCGATGTGAGGATTCAGCGGTCTGCAGTTACATAAAGTGACTACAGACTTGTAGCTTAATACTGGACAACCCCTCTAAGCCCCACATACACTTTAGATAGCTGTCGACTGAACAATGATTTTTGACCGGCAGTTATTTCACCAGACTCTCCCATACGTGTGCGCTTGTTCTACCAAGTTCTTCTGTGTTCTCTCTGAGAGAGAGCCGCTGCCAGACACCTCTGTTGGGGCTTATCTCTAGAGAACAAAAGGATTGGCAGTCCTAAATTGGACATGCCTGATTCTTTTCTCCCCATTGATGTCAGCAGGTTCAAATGACTTTCATGGTTATTAAATCCACACCTTGCTTGTAGTATTTAATTTGAAAAGTCTAGAAAAATCCATCCTTGAAGTTTTAATCACAAGTACAGAAGGTGGATACTGCACTTCCAGCTCTCCTGCCTCTCTCCCTATTTCCCTGACTGCCATACCCTGTTCTTTGTAGGACAGGTCACTCTTCTCTCAGTGCCTGCCTCCTCTGTCCGAGATTCTGCACTGGCGCTGTCATTGCCTTTGGTCGTCTCGTCAGAGGGTCGGCGCATGTGTAGATCGATAGTCTGGCTCTTGCAACATCATCAGGAGATTACTGTGCACGTACTACCCTTTCTGATGAGATACCCTCAGGCAATGACGGCACCTGCACAGAATCTCAGACAAGGTAGGCAGGTCAATGAGAGAACAGGGACCTGTCCTACAGAGACTGGCGGCTGAGAGCGAGGGAGTAAAGGGTAAGAAAGAGTAGACATGGAGGTGCAGTGTCTGCCCCTAAACTTCCAATGAAAACATCAAGGCTGGATTTCTTTAGAATTCCCAAAGAAAATACTACAAGCAAGGTATGGATTTAATAAGTGTTAGAGGGCCTATATCCACATGCCTTTAGTTAGGGATGTAATATTCTGATGACAGGTTTCCTTTAAGAACAATTAAAAGTCGATGCATATATTTTTGCCCATATACAGTTAGGTCCATAAATATTTGGACAGAGACAACATTTATCTAATTTTGGTTCTAGACATTACCACAATGAATTTGAAACAAAACAAATCAGATGCAGTTGAAGTTCAGACTTTCAGCTTTCATTTGAGGGTATCCACATTAAAATTGGATGAAGGGTTTAGGAGTTTCAGCTCCTTAACATGTGCCACCCTGTTTTTAAAGGGACCAAAAGTAATTGGACAGATTAAATAATTGTAAATAAAATGTTCATTTCTAGTACTTGGTTGAAAACCCTTTGTTAGCAATGACTGCCTGAAGTCTTGAACTCATGGACATCACCAGACACTGTGTTTCCTTCTTTTTGATGCTCTGCCAGGCCTTCACCGCGGTGGTTTTCAGTTGTTGTTTGTTTGTGGGCCTTTCTGTCTGAAGTTTAGTCTTTAACAAGTGAAATGCATGTTCAATTGGGTTGAGATCAGGTGACTGACTTGGCCATTCAAGAATATTCCACTTCTTTGCTTTAATAAACTCCTGGTTGCTTTGGCTTTATGTTTTGGGTCATTGTCCATCTGTAGTATGAAACGACGACCAATCAGTTTGGCTGCATTTGGCTGGATCTGAGCACACAGTATGGCTCTGAATACCTCAGAATTCATTTGGCTGTTTCTGTCCTGTGTCACATCATCAATAAACACTAGTGACCCAGTGCCACTGGCAGCCATGCATGCCCAAGCCATCACACTGCTTGCGCCATGTTTTACAGATGATGTGGTATGCTTTGGATCATGAGCTGTACCACGCCTTCGCCATACTTTTCTCTTTCCATCATTCTAGTAAAGGTTGATCTTGGTTTCATCTGTCCAAAGAATGTTCTTCCAGAACTGTGCTGGCTTTTTTAGATGTTTTTTAGCAAAGTCCAGCCTAGCCTTTTTATTCTTGATTCTTATGAGTGGCTTGCACCGTGCAGTGAACCCTCTGTATTTAATTTCATGCAGTCTTCTCTTTATGGTAGATTTGGATATTGATACGCCTACCTCCTGGAGAGTGTTGTTCACTTGGTTGGCTGTTGTGAAGGGGTTTCTCTTCACCATGGAGAGTATTCTGCGATCATCCACCACTGTTGTCTTCCGTGGGCGCCCAGGTCTTTTTGCATTGATGAGTTCACCAGTGCTTTCTTTCTTTCTCAGAATGTACCAAACTGTAGATTTTGCCACTCCTAAAGTTGTAGCAATTTCTCGGATGGGTTTTTTCTGTTTTTTGCAGCTTAAGGATAGCTTGTTTCACCTGCATGGAGAGCTCCTTTGACCGCATGTTTCCTTCACAGCTAAACCTTCCAAATGCAAACACCACACCTCAAATCAACACCAGCCCTTTTATCTGCTTAATTGAGACTGATATAATGAAGGGATTGCCCACACCTGTCCATGAAATAGCCTTGGAGTCAATTGTCCAATTACTTTTGGTCCCTTTAAAAACAGGGTGGCACATGTTAAGGAGCTGAAACTCCTAAACCCTTCATCCAATTTTAATGTGGATACCCTCAAATGAAAGCTGAAAGTCTGAACTTCAACTGCATCTGATTTGTTTTGTTTCAAATTCATTGTGGTAATGTCTAGAACCAAAATTAGATAAATGTTGTCTCTGTCCAAATATTTATGGACCTAACTGTACCTGGTCGTGAGTCTGCATTACCTTATGAGTTGACCTACATGATATTGATTATATCTGCAGTCTGACGACACAAAGCTTGAGTTCTGCTGACAGTTCTTGTGCAACAACAGTCAGGAATTAGAATTCCCCTGTAAGCCCATAAATACGCACAAGCTTCTAAAGTTAGTCATTACAATGATGTTATACTAGTTGCAAATTATGTAATTTCTAATATAATGTTTAATGCAGCTTTAAGTGAACTTCACTTATCTATGACCAAACATGTGCGTGATATCTGTGTATTCAGAGCGATGATAGTCTTCAGGGGGAAGTGACTGTATCAATATATTTGTGTAGTCACAACAGTTAGAACATTTGTTCTACTTGTTCCAGCAATGCTAAGATACATACATGTGTTATAAGTAAACCATAAAAAATATCAGCCTATTATGTAGTGCGTCAGATTGCAGAAAGTTGCTTAGCGACGCTCTCGATGAGAGCCCACCGAGCCTTCCCTATGCTCTCTGCTTCCCCAAGCTGAGCACTGCCTCTCATGAGCTCTATCAGCATGCAGCAGGTAGGACGCCTTCACGTGTCCTGTACAAACAATGCCGACTTCTTCATTGTTCAGTGAGCGTCAAGGCAAGATGACGGGCACGTGATGATAACAGAGAAGAGAGCTTGTGGAAAAATAATATCCATTATTATATCCGTGGTTACATTAATCGTGACTGAAATGGCAACGACTTGCTGGAAATCTTATTTCACCTGTTTTGGTGTATCATTTTAGTTTTATTGAGATGCTCATTTTACCATACAGATCATGCCATATACACAAATGCGCGCTGTAATTTGCACTCATGGACTGTCACCGCTACAACAGACACCACAAACCACTGTTCTTCCCGCAGACCTTATTCCTTGTGGAGTTGTAGAAATATAATGCTCATTTATTTTCACTGATCACTGGACATGGTGTGGTAGAGAATATATTTAGGCGAGGTTTCAATTAAAGATTTCTAGGTTTCAAGACATTTTTAAGTAAATAGAGTTTAATACTAAAGTTCACCATTAAGGCTCTGTTCATACAGACATTTAGTAATATGCCAGGAAAACCTAATACTTCCAACATAATGGCTAATGTATGTAACAATATGCTATACTTCGGAGAAGCTGGCATTATCCTTTCTGTTTTCTGTAAACTTAAGCCCCACATACCCTTTAGATAGCTGTCGGCCGGACGATGGTTTGGCTGGCAGCTATTTCGCCCGATTTTCCCATACACAGGTGCTCTCACTCTACTAAGTGATCCTGTTTTCCCTGTGAGAGAGAGCCACTGCCAGACTCCTCTGTCTGCAGCTTATTCCTAGAGAACAAAAGGACCTTCCAGGTTTTTAACTCCTGGATCATCTGTCAGGCCGTATACACATTATACTGTTGGTCAAACACATTGATATCAACAAATTCAAACAACTTTAGTCTAATATGTATGAGAGGCCTTTAGACAGGCAGTCTTAAGTATTTTTTTATCAAACAACGTGAACTACTGTGATAAATCTGGTGCAGTGTAAGTTTGCACATTATAAGAATTGGACTGTATTG
The DNA here is from genome assembly GCA_033576555.1 of Oophaga sylvatica. Classification (NCBI taxonomy): domain Eukaryota; kingdom Metazoa; phylum Chordata; class Amphibia; order Anura; family Dendrobatidae; genus Oophaga; species Oophaga sylvatica. The sequence goes on along the minus strand of JARQOD010000003.1, from coordinate 496,392,537 downwards.
ACAAATATGCCACATACTATCCATTTTAACCTAAGGACTTGATTTGCTCATACATCAGGAGATTTGCCAGCATATTTGTGATTTGATTTCCTAACAGATCACACACCTGGGACATTGTTCAATTTCACATTGCAAATCCACCATTTCTGAACATAACCTTCTGATTATTGTCCAGTGCTCATTGGACTTACATTGAATTGTGTCATCTTACAGAGTCATATCCTCAAATGCCACTAACCTGCAAATTATTGTGCAGATTAATACCACTACCAAGCTGGCTGGTCACCTTAACGAAAGAGCGTCTGCTGGGAGAAAATTAACTGTTTCTCCAGGAAGCCACCGGCTTTCAGTCAAAGAGGTGCGGTCAGAGAGATTGTAGTCACCAGTCAGTACACAGTGAGAGTTGGCTGTAAGCACGCGACAGCAATTTGATAGACTGCTCACTCTGCAGCACATCTGTGCAGAGCCGGCTGTCAATAAAAGTGCCGGAACTTGGTTTCAGCTGCTGCTCACTGTGTACTGCGTGGTGACTACAATCTCTCTGGCTGCACCCCTATGACTGAAAGCCTGTGGCTTCCTGGAGAAAAAAAGTTTATTTTCTCCCAGTAGTTGGGCAATTAGTTAGGTGGCCAGGCAGTTTTGTAACGCTATTGTGTTTATTGGGTTAATCTGAAGGTTAATAGAATTTTTGACATGACATCATTTTGATACAGTAAAGATGTATATCTTTGTACCGTGTTAGCGAGTAGATAGAAAAATATTTAGAGTTGAGAGTCCTCAGTGGTTGATACCTTTTAATGGCTTTTAATGATACCTTTTAATGTCTAACTGAAAAGATGGTAACAAATTGCAAGCTTTCGAGACTACTCAGGTCTCTTCATCAGGCGTAGACTAATACAAAATCTGAAGAATCACATATTTATACACAAAGCAATAAGAGAAAAAAGAATGGATCTACCTGTGGCAAAACATTTTTGCTCCCCTGATCATAGCATGTCAGATATGAAAATACTTGTACTGAGAAGCAGCTTCACATCTCAAAGACATAGAAGAATTTGCGAATACAAATTGATGGTGACCTTTGACACTCTTAATGCTGGAATGAACCTGTCACATGGTTTTATGGCCTACTACATCAATTAAGGAATTTACTCCAAATACCCTGTGAAAACATCACAAAACATTACCAGACCCCAATCAGAGGGCAATAAAACTTTCACACTCCTTATCTATGAACTGTTCCAATATTTATGCTCATCCCTCTGCCATAATGACTATTCTGCTTCACGTCACTTGTCTTACCTATTGCATTTTTTCTGTGCTGCTTTGTGTATAAATATGTGATTCTTCAGATTTTGTATTAGTCTACGCCTGATGAAGAGACCTGAGTAGTCTTGAAAGCTTGCAATTTGTTACCATCTTTTCAGTTAGTCATTAAAAGGTATCAACCACTGAGGACTCTCAACTCTAAATATTTTTCTGACATGACATCACCAATTTCATGTGATATTATCATCGTCTTTCAGTTATGTATTACCCTTGCAAGTATAGTATAATCAAAGAAAAATTTGGTGTCAATAATACAAATAGACACTTTTTTTTCGTAAGTGTGAAAAGTAAATACCCAATGCTTTTTTAGCTAGATTCACACAAGAATCACAAGGATGTTACATGTGTTTTATGTGCTGATAGAAAACAGGATGTAAACCAAAAGAAAACAGGTGTGCTAATGGGAGACATTTAAGTAAACTACATTCATAGATACAAATGGATATTTATAAATATCGTTACAATGAGAGGTAATGATAAGGAAATTAGCAGGAACATGTACAAGAAAGACAGAACTACTCTCTCTTCCATTCACTTCACTTGGCAGCCATTGAATTTTTGATCAAGTTAACACTTTAGGAACACATTTACCTCTTCCCTCTTGACTGCATTCAACATTTCCTATTTCTGACACCCTCGTGTGAGAAAGGCTTTATAGTTTTCATATGGCTGGAGACATAAAAAAATAGATCCTTGTAGGCACCTCAGTTTTCACAGCGGATTACGTCTATCCACTTGCCTGTGAAACGTCTGCACAGCAAGTTCTCAGGATTTATCTTATGAGCTGTAATCCATCTATCTCATTTCATTTCATTTATGATCCTGATTAAAAAATGGTGGATTCTTTGCAATCCAAACTCACAGCATGTATACAAGATTCCATGCATTTTTGAAGGTTAACATAAGTGTGATATTGCACTGCAATCTATAATAGTCACAAAGTGATTTATTCATGATGTGTTCAGTTAGATGAAACCTGTCAATGTCATTTCATTGACTAAACTAGGGGTACGTTCTAAACATGCGCATTAATTTGATGGTAAAAACATTACTTTAACATGCCACGTGCTGCTCACTGTAGCCAAATGGGCAGTGCTGCCGTAGAGCTAGTCTCTGTCTTCTTGCCGTTAGTCCAAAGCAGCTTAGATTGACGTCCTACCAGCATGTGCCAGCCGCGAGGAGACCAATACTAGACACTACTGAAGTACCGACCATTGGAAGGCGCTACGCTTCAGTGTTACAAGTAATTCTTCTCCATAACTAGGGCAATGTTTAGAAATGTATCACCCTACAGTATAGCGCCATGCTCCTGGTTTGCATACCTTTCAATATATTGCCGTGGATCACCAGCCTAACAAGTCAGGTCCAAACCATGGGGGCTCAGGTCTGCACTTTTCTGAACTTTCTAAAATGATGATGTATACAGTGATCTGTTTACAGTCCTAGGTTTTAGTTTTAATATTAAATCATTATCGCATCTTGAATTACACTTCACATTTTCTTTTCTTTTTCTTCTAGGCTTTGTACAGTTCAATCAAGAATGAGAAGTTACAGTGGACAATGTAAGTAAATGTGAACAAAGTCTTGATTTGCCCTGTACTTGTCTAGAGAGAACATTGATATTTCTCGTTTTTTTCAACAACCTGTAATATGGATACGTGATTAACCTACGGGCAGCTGAATATAATATTTTTTCTTTGTTTTTCATTTTGATTTTTTTCATAGCATGTTATTACGTAAGGCTATTGTGAGCAGACCCAAAATATCAGGGAGATAAAAGTTTATTACAAAATTTGATGCAGTATCAGTATGAAGGTGTAGAGTCTGCAGTATCGGACGATGGCTGGACTTGATGCTATAGTATAATATGGTGGGAAACATACTTGATGTGAATCCCTCTGGATGGGTGCAATAATGATTGAAGCTTCTTGAATATATTTGAGCTTATGTTGAATATTAAAAGAAAGCGATTACAACTTTTAAAAAGATTAATTAAAATATTCTTGATACTATGACTATTTGGTCTGCTATAAATGAAGTTGACAAAACTCCAGACATAACTGAAAAGTTATTCAGTTTGTGCACTTCATTTCTCATTTTCAGTAAATGAGTTAAAGCCCCCATAAAAACTGGACTAAACTCATCTGAACCTGCTATTTTGGCATGCTCGGCCGATAGTCTAATGTGGAAGGAGGCCTCCTGATTCTCGCCTGACATCTGACCATTGAAATCTCAACTGCTGATACTATTGATTGGCGAAGAGACCCCACTCCAAGAGGAGTCTGGAAGCCACTCTTCAATAGAGAACACAACTATAGTAGCGCTTGGTGAGCCAAGCATTCCTGTGCATGGGAGAGTTGGGGGAGATTGCTCACCGACAGCTATTTAATGTGTACAGGGGGGCCTTTACTTTATCTTTTAAAATGATTACAGACCTTTTAAAACAAGGAAGTTGGATTTCCTCTATCATCCTAATATAATGGATGTTACTCACCTGGCTTTCTTCTCTTATGATTGCTTTTTTGCAGTAATTTACACTAGGTATCTCAGATCACCTGTCAAACATCTTTGACATCATCACCATAAACATTTTAAGGCCGGCTTTGGAAGTTTCCTGGTGCATGGGTAATAGCACAGTTTCAACCAGAGATATTATAGTATAGATAGTTGTGATTTCAAATCAATACATTCACCCCAATACACCAACAAAGAGTAAACAGGATGAGTCCTTAAATGCCAAGTCCAAAGCCAAGTATAGTTATGTAGCGCTTCAATATAAGGGTGTAATGAATATCCGAAAGGGTAATGCCAGCCACTCACCACCATTATTCAACTGAGGAAAGAGTGAAAACAATTTGTACCAGACATAGTTCCACGGATATATCATCCAAATTCAGCCAAAGTAAACACCTGGCTGCTCATCTGTACTACCTGCTCTGCTTGTTTGTCAGCCCATCCTGCTTTCTCTGTTGTCCCAGCTGATTCTTGAGTCATCCATCAAGCTCTGCTCCACTGCACTGTCACTTCTGTCCTTACTACTCACCCCAAGCTCATGCTTACCTCTCAGCTTATATGGATGCATTGCCTCAAACACCAGCTGTTACACTTCTGACTCCTCAACGCTTGCCACTCCATATCTACCTACTGCTGTCAGTTTTGATGGAGGTCCTAAGACATATTTGTGAACCAATGCACAGTACGGTTTGAACTTTGTTCCCAACTATTTTTTTCTGTCTGGTCTAAAGTGGCATTTTTTATTCTTTGTTGTCTGGAAATGCTTTGGGCCGAACAATTATGGGAATGAGATGATCCTATGATGCATTCTCTAGCTTCCATCCTGTCTCCCTTGGCTACGTCATCTCTTCTGAAGGTCTGCATGTAAAGTGAAAAGCCTTATGACAGCTCATGAATTTTTCCATCAGTTTGGCATCAGTTGTTGTGATCTGTTATGTTGTACGAGGCTCAAAAAACTGATATATGAACCAAGCCTAAGAATAACAATGTTGTACACTCTCTTTTGCTCCACTATTTGGCAGTTTTAGTGGATGTCATCTCACTCAATACTAAAATGTGTTCGCCAAATCTGATGTATTCGGCAGGTTCATCCAACATTTAATTCCTCTCCCCACTGAAAACATACTTACAGTCAACTGAACGAAATATGGATGATCGAGAGGAATAGCTGGAAGCTAAGTCATTTGTTTAGCAGCTCTTTAAAGTGTATGGCGACCTTAAAGGGGTCAACCACTACTTTAGAAGTCCCTATCATATATGATCTAACTGCCATAGATAAGCTCTTTTGTAAATACTTTGTTTTACCAAATCCTTCTGTAACCAGAGATGATCCCTGATCACATGATCTTTGGCTGAGAATACTCTGACTTCCTGTTACCTTCCTCAATTTCTCCCCAACTTCCTGGCTCTGGAATCTGATGTGTCATCACAGTCATGTGACTTTCATGCTATGTGGGCGGGCGGAGCCCTATTCAGCAGAGCTCACTCACTGCTTCTCTGCATATGGCTGCAGACACAGCTCTCCTATCTCTACACATTTCTCCCTCCAAAGCTCTGTCTTGCATGTATATGTATACAGCAGAGTATATACAGTATATACCTCTATACCCTATGTAATAAATATATATATACCCTGCAGTATTCCCTCTACAGGACATTATGCGGAGACTGTGTGTGACACCAAGGGAAGAACGGAAGCATTGGAGGGCTTTAGGCAGAGTGACACTGTGTGTGCTCACTGCTGGGAAGATGGGAGATGTAGTCAGAACAGAGCAGAGAATTCTGGAGTGGAGTTTATGGCTGTAACAGCAGAGTTGATGCCAGGGGTGAGAAAGCGAAGCAGAAAGGCAAAATATAACATGAAAATCTGCAGATAAGGTATATGGGGTACTTTAGGGCCTTTTCCTTATGAGTATACAGTGCCTACAAGTAGTATTCAACCCCCTGCAGATTTAGCTGGTTGACACATGCGGAATTAATTTGGCATTGTGACATTTGTACTGTAGATCAGCCTGGAAGTGGGAAATGCACTGCAGCAAAAATTTTTGTTTTATTTTATTTATTTTTTTTTTAAAACGTTAAAAGTTAATTCAGAGTGTCATTTATTATTCAACCCCTCAAACCACAAGAATTCTGTTTGGTCCCCCTAAAGTATTAAGAAGTAGTTCAGGCACCAAGAATAATGAGCTTCACATGTGTGGATTAATGATCTCTTTTGCCAGCCTTTTCTGACTATTTAAGACCCTCCCCAAACTTTTGAACAGCACTCATACATGATCAACATGGGAAAGACAAAGGAGCATTCCAAGGCCATCAGAGACAAGATCGTGGAGGGTCACAAGGCTGGCAAGGGGTACAAAACCCTTTCCAAGGAGTTGGCCCTACCTGTCTCCACTGTTGGGAGCATCATCCGTAAGTGGAAGGCTTATGGAACTACTGTTAGCCTTCCACGACCTGGACAGCCTTTGAAAGTTTCCTCCCGTGCCGAGGCCAGGCTTGTCCGAAGAGTCAAGGCTAACCCAAGGACAACAAGGAAGGAGCTCCGGGAAGATCTCATGGCAGTGGGGACATTGGTTTTAGTCAATACCATAAGTAACGTACTCCACCGCAATGGTCTCCGTTCCAGACGAGCCCGTAAGGTACCTTTACTTTCAAAGCGTCATGTCAAGGCTCGTCTACAGTTTGCTCATGATCACTTGGAGGACTCTGAGACAGACTGGTTCAAGGTTCTATGGTCTGATGAGACCAAGATCGAGATCTTTGGTGCCAACCACACACGTGACGTTTGGAGACTGGATGGCACTGCATACGACCCCAAGAATACCATCCCTACAGTCAAGCATGGTGGTGGCAGCATCATGCTGTGGGGCTGTTTCTCAGCCAAGGGGCCTGGCCATCTGGTCCGCATCCATGGGAGGATGGATAGCACGGCCTACCTGGAGATTTTGGCCAAGAACCTCCGCTCCTCCATCAAGGATCTTAAGATGGGTCGTAATTTCATCTTCCAACAAGACAACGACCCAAAGCACACAGCCAAGAAAACCAAGGCCTGGTTCAAGAGAGAAAAAGTCAAGGTGTTGGAGTGGCCTAGTCAGTCTCCTGACCTTAACCCAATTGAAAACTTGTGGAAGGAGCTCAAGATTAAAGTCCACATGAGACACCCAAAGAACCTAGATAACTTGGAGAAGATCTGCATGGAGGAGTGGGCCAAGATAACTCCACAGACCTGTGCCGGCCTGATCAGGTCTTATAAAAGACGATTATTAGCTGTAATTGCAAACAAGGGTTATTCCCCGAAATATTAAACATAGGGGTTGTATAATAATTGACCCACACTTTTATGTTTAAAATTTATTAAAATTCAACTGAGCAACATAACTTTTTGTTTTGTAAGATTTATGCTTCTGTTAATAAATCCTACTCTCGTTTGCAGTTTGAAGGCTCTAAGGGTGAGTTTCCACGGTCAGGAAACGCTGCGTGTTTGGCGCTGTGCGCTGGCGCAGCGCCAAACACGCAGCGTCCAGATGTTACAGCATAGTGGAGGGGATTTCAAGAAATCCCGTCTCCACTATGCGTAACAATACGCAGGTGGCAGACCTGCGTAAACGGACATGCGGCGCGTCTTTTCAGACCGCAGCATGTCCTCGCGTATTGCGGCGACGCTGCGTCGCCGCAACAGAATTAACACAGGGCTATGTAGCCCTGCGCTCTTTCCGGAGGTGTTCCGGAGGTGTCCTGAACACCTCCGGAAAGATCGCGCGTCATAAAGGGGGCGGGGCTTAGACGGAGCGGAATTTCCGCTCCGTCCAAAGCGCTATGGTTCCGGACCGTGGAACCATAGCCTAACTTATTTGTATCTTATCAAACCAGCTAAATCTGCAGGGGGTTGAATACTACTTGTAGGCACTGTATGTCCAGTGACTGAGTTAGGGCAGTGGACAAACCTTTTAAGGGGATGTGTACACATTGAATATTTGCTGTAGTATTTTCTGCACCAAAAACCAGTGTTGACAGGAAAAATGCTGTGTAAAATACGAGCATCCGTGACTTGTTTTTATATGTGTTTTTTATGCATTTTTACTTGCCTTTTTGCCAAATTCAATTGAATTGGGGAAAAACCACTGAAGAAATAATAACAGAACTGACAAACTGCAGATTTGATAAAATGCTTTGATGATTCAAATTCACCGGAAACGACAGCGTTTTTTACTCTTCAAAAACAGGTAGTAGAAAAGCGCAGCAAAAACAGGGAATGTGAACAAGCCTTAACGACAGGCTTAAAAAAGGTTAAACGTCAATCAGAAAACTAATCTGAACTAATTATGTCCATGATAGTAAGAATACGCAGTATATATGATGTATATGATCATCTGATGTAAGTGTTTAGTAACAGACGAAGGAAATAACATTGTTCAAAAAGTAATTTTTCCTGTAGTAGAAAATAATAAACATTGTTGTAACTCTTTTAGACTTTGCACATAAAATATATATTTGTAGCTGCTTATGTTAGCACAAAAAGATGGTTCACAACATAATTCTTTATCCCAGACGTGCCCATACGGCAATCTCCAAGTTAACCCTTGAAGTTGTGCTTAGAAATATGATTACATATTACATTTCTCCTTAATATTGTAAAGAGTATGGTCTGTCATAAATGGAAGAACGAAATTTTATAAAGTTATTTGGCAAAGACATAAAATAGCAAAAAAACATAAATCATGTTAGTGGAATTATATTGGGTTGGCGCTCTGTTACAGCTACAGGGACTGGGCAGAGTACACTCATGGATTCTGCAGCATACCAGAAATTCTGTAGTGTAGACTGAGGCCATCTGTCAGAAAACTGAAGCTAAAATGGATCTTACATTGATTCACAATGCACAATCAAATCAACTCTGGCTTAAAAAATGTTTTAAAAGTCTAAGAGTTTTAAAATGTCGAAGTCCAGGTCCAAATCACACTGAAATGCACCAGTCCCAGAAGAGGGCAGTTCACTCTTTACCCCAGGAAATCGATGTATATTTATTTTATTTCTAGTCCATGTCAGTCATCGAGACCGGTGAAAAAATGGATACATAATATAATCTGAAAAGTCCTCACACTGCGCTGTTGACAGAAAAATGTTCTCAGAAAATAGCGACAAAAACAAATTATCCTTTTTTCAAACAGGGTATCACGATAATGATACTGGACCACAAGATGAGGATAACACTTCATATGTGCATTCCAGTGAATGGTATAACAGACAAAATGTAAAAAAAAATGGCAGAATAGTTTTTTCACTATTCTTTCACTTAAAGTGTTAAGAAAAGTTGCTTATTAAAGGGAACCTTTCATGTACAAAAAACACTATTAAACTGCAGATATGGGGTTAATCTGCAGGTTAGATGTGTTCTGCATCTGCCCGGCGCTCGCATTGAGAGCCCCGCTGCCTGGAGGAAATGAACTTTATTCGCCCCAGCAGGCTCGGGCTTTCAGTCACAGGGGTGGGCTGAGAGTCGGCTGTCAGTCAGTGACGGAGGTGTAGTTTCAGTCGCCGCTCTCTATGCACTGAGCCACGCCGGCCCACCCCTGTGACTGAAGGGCCAAGCCTGCCGGAAAGAATAAAGTTAATTTCCTCCTGGCAGTGGGGATCTCAGTTGGGGCGCCGGGCAGGTTCAGAATGCTATTAACCTGCTGATTATCCACAAAACTGCAGATTAATAGCTTATTTTTTACTTGACAAGTTCACTTTAAATGATATGTACTTCAAAATAGTTCCACTGATAAATATAACTCATCCTGAAAAGAAAACCCTCATATTGTTACATCAAAGTAAATATTAAAATGTTATGGCGATTAGAAAGTGACAAAGTACGAAAAAAAAATGCTTTGTCCTGAATACCCAAAATAGGTCAGTCTTGAAGGGGTTAAAGTCGGCTTTTTGTGCCATCCTTAATAGTATTAGTTAAGTCACATCTCCAAATAGCCAACAATTTACTTTAGCAGTTTGATATGGTCTCTAATCCTTTTTCTAACCTCTAATCTGTGGAGTTGGTGCCCTTATTTTAAACAAGTTATGGATTTTTCGGGCAGCTGCCAATCTGATGTAAGAACCCGGATTCTGGTGTGTAATCTATTCAACGTGTTTCATGCCAGGACATTTTTCTATTTGTTCATTACCCCTGAAGACACCTGTTAAGATCTAGCAGCGATAACTTACAGAAATACTGCGGAACTGAAGGGTATAAATTGGTTATGAATCAATCTGAGCCATTCAGCTCTTGTGGGAAGACTTTGGTTTATGTGTGGATGCACAGTTGGAATCAAAATTATTCAACCCTCATTGTAAATTGTTTGTAGCAAAATGTGCAAACGTTCTCATGTTTCAATAAACCAAACAACAACAATTTAAATAACTCCACACAAATAATATAATATTAATAACAATATTCATCTTAATTTACTAAGAGGTGCATGCCGCTTGATGAATTAGGCCGGGGTCACACATGCGAGAAACTTGCACGATTCTCGTGCCAGTCTCTCGCATGAACACCCGGCCTGCCGCCGGCACTCGGACAGGAGCGTGCGGCTGCATAGAAATACATGCAGCCGCACGCTCCAGTCCGAGTGCCGGCAGCAGTGCGAGTTTCTCGCATGTGTGACCCCGACCTTAGGCACATCTTGCAAGTAGCATGGGCCTCTGCCAGAAATGTTACTCCAGTTACACTCCAGTAACGCTATGACTGTTAAAAGGAACCTGTCATGTCCTTTTTGGGATGTAATCTGCAATATGCATCACTAACAGTTTTTTCATTAAAATGGCGCTGTAATCATGTGCAAAAAAGCACACTATATAGTTACATCGTACCTGCTCATTTACTTATAGGGGTGTGCTAAATTCAATCACAGTTGGCGCCGCCCACGCAATTTGAATGAGGTTCCCGGGGTTGCTCTGACATTGATATGGAAATTTAATTAGGATAAAAATATCCTTCTGTGTTTGCTGCTTGCCATGTCCAAATCTCTATATAATGTCTTTTTGAGCGCTCAGAACGAAATGAGGACTGTCCACAACGCAAGTGTCAGTATAACAGTTCGTCAAAGACATACATTTATTATTCATTCAAGGTTTTATACGTTTACAAAAAGGGGCTGGTTAGTCAATTAACATACAATTAAAAGCTGCTAGATTATTGGCTGTTCTAGTGTAAATATGATAATTATGATAATCATGATTAAAAGAGCTGAAGTTGCAGAATTATTGTTTATATTCTTGTGACCTAGTTGTCTTGCATAACTATAATGTAAACAACAGATATCTAATAGGACTTTTTGTACTTCATGCATTTGTTCCTTTACGAAGGCCTTATGAAGGCCTTATGAAGGCCAGATTTCTTTAAAACGACTGATTATAGCTGGCCTAGAAATATGTGAGCACAGGGTTTTTTAGCAAGTGAGATCTATCTAACTGTGAACTGTGAATACATATATGTGAATATATTTTGAATATATGGAATACATATATATTTCCATGACAGTCCCCCCTTAGATACCACTTGCCCTAAAAAAACCTGCTCCTGGCCCAAGCGCTGCAACTCTTTTGTTCTGCCTGTGAGTTGAGACACCCCTAGCGCATGTCTCCCCCACCGAATATAGACTTTTCGCAAATGGGCGGTCAGGAGGACTGTCCCTGTCGGGGGTTTATGTGTTTGCAATCATAGTCTCCTTATTTGATAGGATGTTTCATCAAGGATGTGTATTCTCAGTCTGGAGGTAGTTTGGAGATCTGGTCAAGCCAGGCAGTTCTATCCGGACTGGTGCGAGGTCCAAGATGGTGAGTGGCATCAAATTGGTTGTCTCCTGAACAGTTTTTTCCATTATCCTGCGGATACAAGGAATTACACAGCAACCAGTAATTAATGCAAAAATGAGAACCCCCATAATGGCTGTCCCAACCTGTGCCAACATTTTCTGCCACCCACTCATCCACCCAAAGTATCGATCCCATGGGTCAGTGACACCTGAGTTCTGTTTCAGTTCCTCTGATAACTCAGTAAGTTTCTGTATTGCCATTGTGACTTTACCATTTGGGCCAGTGTTGTCTGGGATGTAGGTGCAACAGGTGTCTTTGATCATTTTGTAAACACCTCCTTTCTCAGCTAGAATCATATCCAAAGCCATTCTATTCTGGAATGCCATAATGGAAGTGGGGCCTAACTGTGCTGCCAAACCTTTTACAGCATCTATGGTGAAGTTAACAAATCTCTGCTGGTTATAATAGATGTAATTTATCCAATCAACATTTTTGTTTATAGTTACTAGTGGCAATAGTGATTCAAATCCTGCTTTAACTTGGTCTCTGGCCTTGAACTCATCAAGTAGGTCATCTGTCTGGTCAGTCAGAGCATCCACGACATCCTTCATGGCTTAGGTGTCTCTCCTGGTACGGGAGCTTCCTTGCAATGCGATACGTGGATCCAAACAGGCTTTCCCTCTAGTTACACAGAGGTTGATGTCATCCGGGGCTCTTGGACAGGATCATCAAATCTAACAGAAAAAAAGGAACAGCATCCAATCCAGGTAGAAGTATGAAAAAACTTTATTCAGCCACCATAAAAGTGTTTTATGGTGGCTGAATAAAGTTTTTTCATACTTCTACCTGGATTGGATGCTGTTCCTTTTTTTCTGTTGGACTTCGTTCGTTTGGATCCCCGAACTTCTGAACGTGCATCCTTGATAACTCCCGAGTGCTGTCAGCTGCTTGAATATTTGAGGATCATCAAATCTGGCAGTGAAGAGAAAAACTCGAGAATGGACATTAGTTTTTGACCAATTCAATTACATAAGTGTTATGATCTGGTAGCTGAGGAGAGCAGGCAAAAAAAAAAAAAAAGCAATACACCAGAGAGGTTGGAATCTATGGGATTGCAGTACCCTGACTAACCACCACAACTAAAGGCAGCCGTGGAGCGTTCCTACGTTGGTCCTAGACGCCTCGTCACAGCCTGAGAAGCTAACTACACCTAAAGATAGAAAAAGGAAAGCTATCTGCCCCGGAGCAGATCCCCAAAGAACATAGGAAGCCCCCAAACATGTAATGGCGGTTAGACAAGAGGAAATACAGACACAGACAGAAAATAGTATGAGCAAACGTTGGGGCCCAAACTTCCTAAATAGAAAAGGATAGGAAAGGCACTTACTGCAACCCCAAAAAACCCTGAAAAGTACCAACTCTACTAATTACAAAAACACCTGAGATCACACGACCTCTACCACCTAAATTAGTTCTCTGGTGTAGCAAAAACTAAACAGCAACCACTGAAAAAACTGGAAAAGGCAAATGAACAAACAGTGGCTGAACTAAACTGAGAGGAGCATAAGCCCCCGAAGGGGACCCGGCAGACCCCCACAGAAGTGCAGGACAAAATGCAGGCACCAAAAAACTAAAAGAAGAAAATGTCTTATCTGTTAGCAGAAGATGCAGGCACGAAACAGCTTTTCTGGGTCTCTGGGAGTGTGCCTTACGCTAAACAGTGCAATAGGGAGTGTGTCATGCCATGGTTTGTGTGTCTCTTGGGCAATTTTTCAGTATTCTATTCTTAAGTGTTTTGTTCAGTTTTTCTACCTTCCTGCTGCTTTGGGGTGGTAAGGAGTGTGTAGACCTAGGTCTGACCCTACTGCTAATCGGGTCTCGTGTGTCAGATTTGCTGTGAATGCGGGTCCCTGATCACTTTCTATCATTTCTGGAACCCCCGTATCTGCACACTATTTTCCGAAAGTAGCTTCATTGCAGTAGTCTTTGCTGATTTGGAAAGCTTCTGTTCATCTTGAAAATACTTCTTTTGACCACAATGGCGTATTTGAATCCTTCACTTGGCGATATCTGGATGTGGTCTATCTGGATCCTTTGAAGCTGGTAGAGTGGTCTTTCCAGATGAGGTGAGGGGGACTTTCTTCCATACGTCCAGGCTTGCATTTGCCGCAGGTCAGACAGCTGCTGGTGAATTTGGCTGTTAGGGTGGAGATCCCTGAAGCGAACCAGTAAGCACCAATCAGATCATTCATTTGTGTCTTTGATATGTGGATGTGGGTCCATCTACCCATTGGACCACCATAGGGTGCATACTTTGTGGTAGGCAGAGTTTGAAGTCTATTATTGATAGCCTTCTTTCTTCACATGTTGCTTTTTTCGCATTCAGCTCTTCTTCTCCTTTTGGAGCTTGGTCTTGTAACTTCTTGAGCAGATCCCAGGACGTCTTTTTGTCAGGTTTCTTGTCTTCAGTCGTCATGTAGTAGCCGTCCGGCTCTACGACCTCTCCCACTTCTCCATGTTGTCTTCCTTTGGCTGCTTCTTTGGCTGCCATGTCCGCCATGTTATTGCCTCACGCCTCTTCTGTTTTCAGTTTTCCATGCACTTTGATTTTTCAAATTGCCACCATTTTGGAAGTTGGAGTACACCCAGCAGGTCCCTGAAGGCTCCATGATGCTTCACGGTTGTCCCGTTTGCTGTGATGAAGTCCCTTGTAGCCCAGATGGGTCCAAAGTTGTGTGCTATGCCATGCGAGTACCTGTAGTCCGTGTAGATGTTTGCAGTCTTGCCTTCTGCCATCTGGCAGGCCTTCGTCATCGCTATCAATTCTGCTTCCTGGGCTGACAGGCTAGGTGACAGACTTCTGGACCACAGGATTTCTTGATTGCTGGTCACTGCACTTTCTGTGTTGAAACTTCTTCTGGAGCCATCCAAGTATCCCCCCCTTTGGGGGTGGGAGTAGAGTGGCCGGGCTGAGGACTGTAGGTCTGGAGACGGTGACATTATGAGACAAAGGCAATAGAGGCGCCACAAAGATGCCTGGCGGCAGGGAGATTACTGTTGGTTGAGCTTGATTGAAGATTGCCAAGATGTCATGTGGAGTGAGAGTTTCCACTGGCTGTCCAAGAGTGATTTCAGCAACCTTGTCCAGGAGGGTGTGTGCTGCGGATACTGCCATCAGGCAGGAGGGTGCTCTTCTTGCAACTGGATCCAAGCGGGCTGAGAGGCAGCCTAAAAGTCTCTGTTTTCCCCCGTGAATCCGTGCCAGGACTCCAGTAGCATGACCTTCTTTCTTCCATCAGGTAGACGGAAAGACTTTTCATAGTCAGGTAGGCCTGGTATTGGCGCTGAGACTGTGGAGTTCTTCCAATCTCCTGAATGGGTTGAAGGCTGCGTCTGATAGAAGGAGCGGGGTTGCGTTGATGCAAGCGCACAGAGGCTGCATTAGGACTGAGGCATCAGGGATCCAGATTCTGCAATATGACACTAGACCAGGGAAGTCCTGCAGCATTCTTGGAGTTGTTGGGGGAGCCATCTTCTCCACAGTGGTCTTCCAGTCTTTTGACATGTGTTTCGTCTTGTGGGCAATACAGTGTCCCAGGGATGTAACTTGCTTCTGGCATCACTGGACTTTGTTCTTCCAGACCTTGCGTTGCTGTTCTTCCAGGTAGAGTAGGAGAGATAAGGAATAGGCTGTGCAGGTGTCGATGTCAACCACACAAAAGAGAAAGTCATCCACGTGTTGTAGAAGAGTGACTCTTGCATATTCTGCAATCCAGTTGACGAAGATGGAGGACATTGTCTTGGTGAAACTTGAAGGGCTTGTTTTGAGCACCTTGAGGCAACATTGTCCATATGCACTGCACTGGTGCGTGAAAGCAGGCCTCCAGGTGGAGGGGAAACACTGAAGAAGGTACTGGCCAGGTTGATCACCGTGAATACCGTTGCGGTGACTGGGACTCTTGATTGCAGAGTGTGATGGTTCAGCACTGTTGGGGTTTCAAATACCGTAGCCTCTTTCGCGGCCTCCAGGCCTTGCACCATTCTGAACTCAGTGGGGTTTACAGTCTTTTTCTTCACTGTGGAAAGCTGGGATTGATTCCGATGGGCGAGGCAGCCCAGTTTGGCCTTGTCCTTCAGTATGTGGCAGGGGACTCCCATCTGCTGGTGCAGAGCTGGCGGGAAAACAAGCCGTCTACTAGGATCCACATCATGAGAGATGACGACCAGCTGGCTTTCTTGTTCTCCACCAAGACAGTTACTGTGTTAGCACCTGTTCTGGTCACAGGGGGTCTTCTTGTTGGGACGTCTCCTTAAACGGCTGCTTTTTTCTCAGCACGGGCCATCAGTAGTTTCTTTTTCTCCAGCTCGGTCTCAGGTCAGTATTTGTGCACAAGTTTGAAGAGCTGAGTGGCCTTTTTCTGGTCTAGGGCCTGGGTGAACTGGTTGATTGCAGGGGGCACCTCCTGGTGCTAGCAAAAGATGAACCTCTGGCGTTAGAGCTGGATGAGGTGTTGCCATTCCATGAAGCGAGTAGAGTCCTTCTTGAGTTGAATATCCTGGCCAATGTCAAAGTTCTCAGGCCGTCTTCTTAGGCGAGTTCACTTAGACCTTCAGTTGGTCAGAGACATCTTGACTCTGGGTGATGGAGTGGCTTTTCTGGTACTATGTCCAGCACCTCCTGTGATAGGTCTGCAGTCTGGTTGTTTGAGGTTCCTGTTTCTTCTTGGGTCAGGGATGAAGAAAGTGTCATGGTCCCATCTTCCTGGAACACTCTGGTCGCTTTCAGCTTCTGCAGTAGGTCCACTCCCAATAGGTTGAGGGTGCAGGTTTTTTACACAACAAACTGGGACATGATGGAGTGTTCTGGCTGAGTCCACACGCTCAGGGGCTTCATAATCTGGAAATATCTGACTTGACCATCAATTCCCATGCAGGAAGCAGAAGATTCTGGTTGCGGAGTTCCACAAGAAAAGATATGACTACGCCATCCACTCTCAGGATATTGGTCCCACTGGTGGGGTTCCTTGTGGACTTGGTGTGCTCTTGTCCTATGGACGGGGTTCTTCACTGCTTTCTGTGTTTCTTCTTTTTCGGGGTGAAGTCAGTGTTCTGCACTTGTTCCGGAAATGACCAAACTCGCCACAGTTGTAACACTTGACATTCCTTCTGTCCCGGCGGGACTCAATCCTTTTTGCTACTGTGAGCAGGGTATCCATTGCTATTGACGTGTACTCAGGCCTGGCTGCTACCAGTGGTTTCCTGATTGGTTCTCTCAGTCCATGCACAAAAGCCTGTGCCAACATCCGTCTGTGTGTCTGATCATGGGTAATGAGGCCCAAATCTTGAAACACTTGCATTACTCTGTCATGGAACTTCTCCACAGACTCTGTCTTGTCTTGACTCGTGACATGTAGGCTGAGAGTTTGTCCTGTCAGTCTGCTTTTGGCCCATTCTCTGAGTTGCTCAATTAGCTTTGGTCCTGTCTCCCAGGCATACGCATCTAACTCTGTTGGGAGCTTGAAGTGTTCTCTCATAATTGGCCAGAATGCATCACCTGCTTTTATTTCCATTACGGTCCAGAGATCAGTCCAGGCTGCTGCATACGTTCGCTGGATCTGCTGCATTTTTTGGCAAAATGGCATGGGGTGTATCCCTGGGTCTGGCAGCATACTGATAACCTGGCTTGGGATGAAGGGCTCATAGGATGGTGCCTCTACCTGTCCCTGCTCTATTGGTGCTTGTGTGTTTTCTTCCCTAGTATTGGGCAGCATGTGTGACGTTGCATCTTCATCTTCATCAGATAAGAAGTGACATGGTGTACTTGGTGCATACACTGGGTGAGATTTGGGCTTTAAAGTTGTCTTGCTGCATGGGGATTTCCCACTTCCTTGCTGAGGCTGCGGTGGATCAGTGTCATGGTTCCATGCTAGCAGCCCTGTAGCTATACCACCCCCCTGTGAAGCCCTAGCTGTGGACTGTTGTGTCTGGGGGCTACATGTAGCGTTTTGTGTAGGGAGATCTGCACTTTCTTCTCCTGATATAATGACTGGCAATGTTTGTACTGTGCTTGGGATAGACAAGGTGCCCTGTGCTGGAAACACTGAATACAGGGACACCACATTGCTTGGATTGGGCGTTGACCCAGTTGATGACGAAGTAGAAAAAAGAGGAAGAGAAGGGAGGTGTGAGGGAGGAGCGAGAGAAAGAGGAGGGGAGGGAGAGAAGAGTGAAAGGGGGAAAGAGAGAAAGATGGAGGAGAGAGAGAGAAGAAAGATGGAGGGGAGAAGTAGAAGAAGATGAAGAACAAGATTTGAGAGTTGGAGAGGAAGAGATAGAAGAAGAGGAAGATGAAGAAAATGGATGTGTCAGAGATGTGATGGAGGGAAAAGAAGGAATGAGAGGGATGGCAGCGAGGAAAGAGGAGAAAAGTCTGAAGAAGAAAGAGAAAGGGACTGAGAGAAGAAAAAGGAGAGGGTGTCCCCCCTGTGACTCTTGAGAGGGGATGGTTGAAACAAAAATGCCTTCTCCCTGTGGAGAGAGGCGGGGAGCGTTTTTCCCTGTACAAGGCTCCTTACTCAATGAGAGCAGCCTACACCTGTCCCGTGTCTCCACATGATGGACATGTGATGTGTGTGACTCTGAATTCTGCTCTTGTGACATGTCAGTGATCTTTTTCTCACAGATGATTTAACACCTTTTCAAACTTATTCACATAAAAAAAAAATCACTTCCTGGTCCGTTCAAATTAACTTGCTGTATCTTTTACACGATGCACCGCTGCTCTTTTATAGCAGATGGTAATCTATTAATAAACTTTCCCGTTACCTTTCAAATAACAAAAAAACAAGAAAAAACATTTCATTATGCAGCGTAAAGGCTGCCTGTCTATTTGTTTCTCACGTACTGTGTCTATTCCAAAAACCTATTCAACAAAGGTGATTTAAAAATCTGAAAACTGCTGCACTCTGGTTCTGTTTGTTCTCGCCGAATGCCCGACGGGAGGGGCTACTCAGACCACTGCGTAGTTTGTGTCTGCTCTCTCCCTCAGCCTGTAATTCTCCTTATCTATGTGACCTTGTTCTAAAGCAAGCTTGTAGAAAAAAAAAATGGCTGGAGAAATAAAGCTCTAAAATAAATTGCTTAGAGAAAAAATCTCTCCAAAATCATTTAAAAATGTACTTAAAAGAAAAATTTTAAAAACAAAAGTTAGATTTAGTAAAAAACTCTAGAAAAAGAAAACAAAAAAAAATAATTCACCAAAAAGGGGAGAAAAGAAAAACCGTATTAATCATAAAACTCTGAAAAACAACCCTTGTTACTAAAACAGCTAATTAAAAATCTCTGGAATGTCAGCTGGCTGCTTCCCCCCTCCCTTCCTTATATCTCTGCTTGCTGTCTCTATAGGCACTGAAATCACGTATCAAAAAAAAAAAAAAAATTATTATTCCTCAGAATAGCAAAAAATGAATATAGTTCAGTCTGAATGCCTGATAATTCTCACGTTAAAACCTGTAGCCAAAAAACTAGCTTAAAAAAATAAAAATCAAAGCCAAGAAACAGAATGCCTGATAACGTGATTAGCAGAGGAGGGGGGTCAAAGGGGTTTTCTCGCTGCTGCAGCCAGCACACTGCTCTGAATGAGATACTGACAGAGCGCACGGAGATGTGATTTAAAGCGACAGTACCTGATACAGACAATGAGACAGACACCCGGGAGAATACGAATCCCTCTTTTGATGATCTGTGACACATACAAGCTGCTCTGGTAACTGATAACTCACCAATTGCACTGAGCGCGGTGAGGCTCAAGGTTCTATCGCTCTGTACCGTGCGCCCTGGCCGGTGCGCTGGTCACAGTAATCTGCAATAGCCTTCATCAAAATTCTCACTATCCACGTCTGATTTGACTGGGATGGCCTCCCGGTGCGTGGACAATTATTGTGAGAACTTATCCAAACAAAGCTTCTGCCCTTCACGTCTGATTTGACTGGGATGGCCTCCCAGTGCGTGAAAGTTTACTGCAGAAACTTAACCGAACAAAGCCCTCGCTTCCACAACTGGATTTTTTGGGATAACTTCCCTCCAATGTGTGAAGACTATCTGCGTGGACTTATCCAAAACAAAGCTCCCGCCCTCCACGTCTGATTTGACTGGGATGGCCTCCCGGTGCGTGAAAGTTTACTGCGGGAACTTATGCAGCAATTGTCTTTTGCTATACAGCCCCAGAGATCAGCAAGCAAAAACACAGTCACTGTTCCAACTTTCTCCCGGTTCACATAAAACATGAAACATATACAGCACAGCAGCAAACAACTCGGCTTATATCCCAGGGCTTTTGGATAAGGGTATGGACTTTTTACACAACCTGGGAATGCGGTGATGACCACGTCCGACCGGCTGGAAGTGTAGGCTAGGACTAGGCACAGGGAACATTCAGGTAAGATGACAAAGTTTTCTTACCTTACTGATGGAGCTGCAGTCTCCGTCCCGTGTGCCAAGGCCAGGGCCAACACCCCCGTCTCTCCGGTCGGCCGGGTCCTCGTGCGTTTCGTCCAATGTCCCGCGTGCAGGCGCCAACTGATATGGAAATTTAATTAGGATAAAAATATCCTTCTGTGTTTGCTGCTTGCCATGTCCAAATCTCTATATAATGTCTTTTGAGCGCTCAGAACGAAATGAGGACTGTCCACAACGCAAGTGTCAGTATAACAGTTCGTCAAAGACATACATTTATTATTCATTCAAGGTTTTATACGTTTACAAAAAGGGGCTGGTTAGTCAATTAACATACAATTAAAAGCTGTTAGATTATTGGCTGTTCTAGTGTAAATATGATAATTATGATAATCATGATTAAAAGAGCTGAAGTTGCAGAATTATTGTTTATATCTTGTGACCTAGTTGTCTTGCATAACTATAATGTAAACAACAGATATCTAATAGGACTTTTTGTACTTCATGCATTTGTTCCTTTACGAAGGCCTTATGAAGGCCAGATTTCTTTAAAACGACTGATTATAGCTGGCCTAGAAATATGTGAGCACAGGGTTTTTTAGCAAGTGAGATCTATCTAACTGTGAACTGTGAATACATATATGTGAATATATTTTGAATATATTGGAATACATATATATTTCCATGACAACATCACTCAAATCCGCTTTGAAAAATCCTGCGCTTGCGCAGTGTATCATGGAGCCGTGCTTGCGCAGTGTCAATCTGGGAGCCGCGCATGTGCCGTTACTAGTAGCTCCCTGCGCGTGCGCACTGAAGCTGTGGGTAGTACCCAGCTTCTCTGACCGTGTGGCAGAAGCCAATCGACACTGCGCAAGTGTGGCTCCGTGATACACTGCACAAGTGCGGGATTTTTCAAAGCGGATTTGACTGACGTCAGCGCAACCCGGGAAATATCACTCAAATTGCGTGGGCAGCGACAACCGTGACTGAATAAAATGAAGCTCACCCCTGACTAAATGAGCAGGTACAATATAACCATATAAAGTGCTTTTTGCACATGATTAGACCATCATTTTTAATGAAAAAAAATGTGTTAGTCATACAGATTGCGTCACTGACAAGGCACTGGGGACAGTTTACATGCTAAAAAGGACATGACAGGTTCCCTTTAATGAATTTGTTGGGCAGGCTTCGTCATGCCTGTCCTACCCCAACTCCATCCATTTTGACAGAACTGGTTGAAATTGGCATGAAAATTCCAAAAGTCACTAATTTTGTGATGTTTTACTTGAGAATTCAGGCAAAAACACCTTCATGGATCAGGCTCAAAATGCCACTTTTATCCACTTAGTAGAGCCCCTTTGGCTGTTGTGATTTGCTACAAACGTTATGCATAGCCAGATACCAGCTTCGGACAGTGTTTCTGATGAATCCTAGCCCATTTTCAAGGGTAATGATCTCTAGATCTTGACTCTTGGGTTCGCTTGTGTCTTCTTTAAATCCCACTGAGGATTTTCTATGGGGTTCAAGCCAAGCAACTATGATGGACAATAGAGAATTTTCCAGGACTACTTCTGAATCCAAGCCTTTATGGACTTTAAAGCTTGCTTGGTATCATTGTGCTGTTGGACAGTCAAATGATTCCCCAGCTTGAATGTCTTCACACAAGGAAAGAGGTTTTCTCCTAGAATTTCCTGATACTTGATTGAATCCATTATTGCCCTTTACAGCCAATTTTATTTTGCTTTTGGGTTGGTTTTGGTGTGCATCTTGGAGTTTGGGCATGGAGACCTTCATCGCTTAGTATGCTCTTTACTGAAACCTCAGTGCTTGCTGCCACCAAATCTTTCTGCATGTCTTTCGCAACCACTTGAAAATTTTAGACTAGACTGTGTTAAGATAGCATAGCCAGTGCTCATTTAACTTTGAATTTGCAAGCTCTGGTTCCAGCTGTATCTCTGGAGGCATTCAATGCCCTTGGTATGGTTTTATATTTGTTTCTTTGTTTATGCAAAGCAATCATATTTTCTTAACTTTTTGGAGCATTTTTTTCACTGCCTAACTACTGTATATTAGTGTTCACTAATATGTTTGACATTACCCCTTACGTATCTGCAAAGATTCCTCAGGAACTCTGCCAGAAACAGGAGTTTGGCAATATGCCACATTTGCACCAGATCATAAGAGCCAGAGGTGCTCTACCAAGTACTTAAGACACTTGTCATCATGAAGGAGTTAAATAATTCTGATACTGCAGAAGTCAGTAAATGTGGCATTTTGTGGCATCTTTTTTGATTGGTTTATTGCAAGTTTGTAAATTTTCCTAATAATTCTAATTTGCAATGAGGTTGAATAATTTTAATTACAACTGTATTTTGGGATTATTTTGGAACTATTGTAATGAGTGTAATTTTAGTTCAGACTTTAGGAGACCGTTTCTCATCAGCTCGTAGAATTGCCTCTCACAGAATTCCAATGTAATAAAATATTTGAAGAGAGTACAGTTGCCCATGTTTTAAACAGTCTGCAAGATCTCATTTACTATAGCATGAATGAGTAAGATTAGTATTTCCAATGATAGTCAGTAGTTGTGGCAACTAGCATGGCTTGTTGGCTGAGATGTATTAACACTTGCTGCTGCCCTAAGCACCAAACTTGGCTACAACCCATATGAGCTCAGCTTTCCATCTGGGTTCTGATATTTTTATCACCAGGCATATTGATAAAGACTATACTATTCTTGCATTTAAAACTACTGGAACCCCTTGAAGGAAAACTAAGAATGCTAATCTGAACAGAACTTTAAGGTAGACATTTTTTTCTCCAAGCCCCATTAAGATAATTATGACAATCACACAAATTTGCCGAGTGTGAATATACGGTGTTGTAATAGCTTGGTGCAGAGTGCATATGAAGTTATTAAAATATACCATAGAATACTGCTGTCTAGCACCCATACAGTAAAAAGTTCCATAAAACTCATCATAAAGTGCATAAAAGTGCTCTCTCACTCATTCACACGCCAAATGACCTACATGTAGTTTTCAGAGTATATTAATGTTATGCTGCTTTTGCCTGTGTCTAATTAGCTTATTCAACAGAAAAGCCCACAGTTCATGCATCCAGCATATCGGTAGTACCCTAATTCATCCAAACGAGGCCGAGTGTCCTTTCGACCTCCCTTGCTCAGCTATACATCAGTATGGCTTTTTTCAACACTATGTGGCTATGTAATGGTATATCCAATGCACTGAAAAGGACTTGGTCCAAAAACTTCACAGAAAAAAGTCTATACTTACCAAAACCAGGTTACAACACTTGTGAAGGATGGCACCAGAGAGATCACACAGAATCCCACAGCTGCAAACACCTGTGAAGGATGACACCAGAGAGATCACACAGAATTTCTCCGCATGTGACAAACCTGTACCTCGCCACCCTGCCTGGAATCACTATTTTGTCACCGAGATCATGTGGTATAGTCTTCTCACCTGCACCAACATGATGTCCCGGACCCCCTGGGGACAAGTTAGGTCAGCTTGGCGCAGTTTTACGCACACACCTTGTCCACACGGGTCCAAGGAGGCACGGGTAATGAGAGAATGTGGCCCACAGAGTTACTGACGTGGCACCACAGTCGCTCACAGTCACAACCATGACAGGCTGAGAGGCCCCTTCCATTAGCACCAGTGAAACAGAGCGCTGCCAGCCCAGTAGAACTGCCACCAGTTCCTCATTAGATATGAGCTCAGTCCTTTTGGCGCCATTGGATCTGGCCAGGCCCACCTACGCGTTAAGACCAAAATGTTTGCTATCTGGTTTCTACTGGTTGTTCTATGTATCACCATACTGCTGGGTGCTATAACAGGTTGAGACCCAGCTGGGTGTATGCCATGTTCTGGGGATCTCAGAAATATATACAATGTACAGTGTGGTAGATTGGCTCATTCGGCTGCAAACAGAGGTAGACACAGATCAGTGGCGTAGCAACTGTTTGTGGCGCCCGGGGCGGCAAATTTTAGGCCACACCCCTAGCCACACCCATTTAACTGGTCACACCCATATCCACGCCCTGACCACACCCACTTAGCACTGCTGATCACACTGTTTCATAAACAATAATTATAAACACATACCTCTCAACCGTCACGGTTTCAGCGGGACAGTCCCGATTTCGGGACCCTGTCCGCTGTCCTGGCCAGGCGGTTTACTTTCCGCATTAGAATCGTACATACGGAAACCCCGGGGAACTCCCACACATTCTAGCAGCCACAAGTCACGTTCCATCGCTGACCTCATTTCCCCAGGATGTGGGGATCTCACCAGCTATGAGGCGCTCCATTCAATACCCGGCTCTCACTGAGCGAGACAGGCAGGATCTGGGGATCTCTTCATCTGTTGAACAGATCCCATGTTGAGATCCCCACATCCTGCTTGTCTCGCTCAGTGAGAGTCGGGTATTGTATGCAGCGGTCCGTACAATACCCGGCTCTCACTCCAACGGCTCGATGCGTCGCCGTTCTGAAGACTCTCCCGAGAACGAGTTACAGTACCTGCTGCTGTAAGCTGACCACCGGAAATGAGGTCAGCGGTCATTTCCAGCGTTCAGCTGACTTACAGCACGTCACCTCCGGTGGAACGTGACATGTGGCTGCCAGAACGTGTGGGAGGTCCCCGGGTTTCCGCATGTACGATTCTAATGCGGGAAAGTAAACCTCCCGGCCAGGACAGCGGGACAGGGACCCAGCCCTACACAGATAACAGCATTCGCTCCGTCCCCACGCAGATCCATGCACATAATGGCACCCCTCCTTCCCCCCTGCAGCCCCCAAGCACACAGATCCCGCAAGTATCAGGACCCTTGTACATGCGCGGCTCCGCTCTTTATGGCCCTGTACACACACGGCTCCGCTCCACACACCTCACAGGCACAAGGCTCCGCTCTGTACACCTCGTACACACACGGCTTCGCTCCGTACACCTCGTACACACGGCTCCGCTCCGTACACCTCGTACACACACGGCTTTGCTCCGTACACCTCGTACACACACGGCTTTGCTCCGTACACCTCGTACACACACGGCTTTGCTCCGTACACCTCGTACACACACGGCTTTGCTCCGTACACCTCGTACACACACGGCTTTGCTCCGTACACCTCGTACACACACGGCTTTGCTCCGTACACCTCGTACACACACGGCTTTGCTCCGTACACCTCGTACACACACGGCTCCGCTCCGTACACCTCGTACACACACGGCTCCGCTCCGTACACCTCGTACACACACGGCTCCGCTCCGTACACCTCGTACACACGGCTCCGCTCCGTACACCTCGTATACACACGGCTCCGCTCCGTACACCTTGTACACACACGGCTCCGCTCCGTACACCTCCGCTCCGTACACACATGGCTTTGCTCCGTACACCTCGTACACACACGGCTCCGCTCCGTACACCTCGTACACACACGGCTCCGCTCCGTACACCTCGTACACACGGCTCCGCTCCGTACACCTCGTACACACGGCTCCGCTCCGTACACCTCGTACACACGGCTCCGCTCCGTACACCTCATGCACACACAGCTCAGCTACATCCACACTGTAAACCCCTTATGATCCCACATATAAACTTACCATCATCCAGCACCATGACGACCAGTACAGCAGCTCCTGCACACAGGGGCCTGATCATGTGACACCTAACTCCTCCCCTCCTGTGACCTCATCACAGGTCCTGCTAGCACCTTTACAAACGACAGCACAGCAATGGTAAATGCTGGCTGTGCAAAGTTGGGAGGGCAAGGAAGGGGTGCATGGGGGGCGTGGCGACTTCTCACTGCAGGACACATAGTGTCCTGACCGAGCCAGCAAGCGGTGGGAGGGGTTAGAATCGGGACTGTTGGGGTATGGAATTGCTGCTGCTGCTGTGCCGCCCCCACACACACGTGCCGCCTGGGCGGACCGCCCCCCCGCCCCCCACGCTACGCCACTGACACAGGTACACTGTCTCTTTAAATCTTCCACTGGTTTATTAAATACATGCAGCATAAACCAGTGCAAAGTGAAAATAAACATGGCCCTTCAGGCAAAATAGGAAAACTAAACAAAATGGTATATAGTCTCTGCAACTGCGTGGGATCCGCCGCCCAGGATATAATAACCGTGTTCAGTACGGTTTAACACAAACTCTTTTCTGGAGCTGCCATCTCTAGACACACCAAACACCGAATGACTCAGAAGGCTGTCTATTTACCTTCTAAACCCCACCCTGGGAAGGAGATACAGTGACCAGTTTCCCACCTGCTCTTCAGCTGTTCACTAAAAAAAAATCTAGCCCTTAAAATGGCCAGTTAACCACTCTCAGCACTTAGTGTGCTGGAGCAAACTTCTAGGTTTCTGATTACTGAAGCTAACAGCCTCAGTGAAACATATCTGCCCTCCAGTACTTTGCCAGTGACTAGGCTAGGACGTATAGTATCTCCATAATTCCTCTTTATGGAATCATAGCTAACTCAACAAAGCAGTTTAGACTGCATTGTATCTACATGGCAAGCAAGTCTTTTGTTCTGCTATGAGCTGACTCAAGATGTGAGATCTCTCACTCATGGTCTTAGAGACTTGACCCCCACTGCTGAGCTGCACACTGAAGGGGGTTTTATAATCCCATGCCACATAGGATACAAACAAGTGGCATGGGATTATATCTCCAATAATCTTCACAATACTAATATACTGCAGGTTGCAGCAGACCACCATGATAAAAGGCAGAGGCGACACTGGTGCAAAATACTACAATCACTCATAGGCTGGGGTCACACTAGCGACAAAATCGGACGACTGCAATGCGATGAAATATCGCATTGCAGTCGGACCTATGTTAATCTATGGAGCAGCTCCCAGTATCAGATTTTTGTGGTCCGTTTTAAACGTCCGAGTGCAATCGCAGCATGCTGCGATTGTCACCGATTGTGGGTCGACTATCGCCAATGCAAGTCAATGGGAGCGCTGAAAAATCTGATTACAAACGGACCGCACGTGTGACTTGCGATTAAATCGCATCGGTGTCCTTTAGAAAAGCCGGCAATTCATCCCCGGCTATACTGTAAAATCACACTGACAGCTTTATTAAAGAATAGAAAGAATAGATATACACACATAGAATACATATATATATATATATGTATATATATATATGTCATTGTGACATATATAGTCAATAATATAATCCGGCACACCAAACGATAGTAGGATGCAAAACAAAAATCTTTATTTGAAAAAGAGACAGCTCATGTGGAAAAAAGAGGAACTCCGAGGAACAGTGGTAAATATCGGTACATAACATCTCAACGTTTCGGCGTTTTATGCCTTTTTCAAGAGGTACCATTTACTTAATGAATATGAAAAGGACAACGTCCGGGAACTCCATAAATGCATCGGTGAGCCGACATGAAATGATACATTGTTTAGACACAGTTAACCATGTAATTTCCTGTATTTTGATATATGGTTTGAACGTACAATTACATAAGTGTATGTGTACAAAATTTCAGACATGTAGGGGTTAATTAAAGGTGTAAATTCGTTGTAAAAAAAATGCGGGGGTTCCTGCTGTATTTTCTCCACCAGACAGACAAAGCAAGCGAGTGGGGGCAGATAATAATAGCCTAGGGAGGGTACATTTTTTTTGTGCCCCCCCTGGCTACTGACATCTGCCCCCAGACACCCCAGAAAGGGCAAATCTAATTAGAGATTTGACACATTTTTTTTACAACGAATTTACACCTTTAATTAACCCCTACATGTCTGAAATTTTGTACACATACACTTATGTAATTGTAAGTTCAAACCATATATCAAAATACAGGAAATTACATGGTTAACTGTGTGTAATCAATGTATCATTTCATGTCGGTTTCTGTGATTTCACAAAAGCCGGCAATTGAATTAGCGGCTATTACAGTATGTAGAAGTCTAGGAACTATAAATATATATATATATACACATGTCACAATGACATGTGTATATATATATATGTGTTCTATGTGTATATATCTATTCTTTCTATTGTGATTTAAATACTATTCTTTTGGATCCATTATATGTCATTTTTGCAAGCCTGCGAGAAATTCTCGCAATTCGGATGTAAATCAGATGTGACAACTACGGTCAGATGCGACTAAATTGCATCAACTACAAAAAATCGGATGCTAGTCGCATCAATGTTCATGAAATTTTAATCCGATTATCGACCGACTAAAACGGTCAGATTTTTTACTCGGTGTGTGTGACTCCAGCCATAGACCTATCATCAATGAGAGAGGTGACTGCTTAGAATTAGATGAGCCAGCAGAGGAAGCAGGTTGGATATTGCACACTGATCCTGCAGGCTGCAGACAGTGTGCTGACAAAGCTGAACCTTGTAATTAGTAGTAGTAGTAAATCAATGTGATGTGACTGAGCCCAGGACTATGTGATCAGCACCAGAAGCATCAGTTAAACATACTTTAACATTAAAGTGGAGGAGCAGAGCGCTGATGTCTACAATTAGTCCAACTACTGCGTTACCTGCAGAGCGGGACTATACGGAAGATGACTGAAACATCAGCAGCCAAAGTTAATGCAGCAGTTCTTACACTGCTGAAGCTTAATAGCACATCTCTCCGCTCTGCATCTAACCCCATATATCCTGACATGTGCAACATGTCCCAAACCAGGAGCCCACCGACCCTACTACATAAATATAAACTTTGGTGGCAACAGCATCTGCATAACAAACAATCAACTGAATAAATGGGCAAGCTGAGTGCCAGCTACTTCCTTCAGCTCTAGGCATGGGTCCTTGAGTGCTTTATTACAAACACGGCCCTACTTGTTCAACACTAGAGGGGTCCGACTACTGTACATTATAATGGAAACCAAAAACTGGAATTGAGCAATGAAGGCTGGAATAGAGGTCTATCCTTTTCACTGATGAGTCCTGCTTTTGTCTTGGACACAATAAAAGCCGGAGATTTGCTGGAGATGACATATGCTATGGTGAGGTCTTCACAAAGGAACAACCATCCTACTGGCAGGATGAAGGTGTGGGGTGGCACTTATCTTCATTCGAAGTACACTAATAGTTCCGTGTTACATTGATTTGGTGGTGAAACCAGTGGAAAGGCCATTTTTCCAAAGTGTCCCAGGAACCGTTTTTCAAAATGACGATGCCATGGTACCATGGCCTGCAGCATCTCCAAACTTCTCTCCCATCGAGCACATCTGGGATATCATCATTGGTTGGTAATTGCAAAAGCAGCTGCCAACAGCAGTTCTTGATGATCTTTATGCTTAAGTGCTTTCATAGTGTTCCTCAGGTAACAAATAGTAACCTTATTAACACCATGCAAAGGCGTGTAAGTGTGTGTATTTCTGTGTGTGGTGTTCTTACTCGATACTGAATAAATTGAGATGCTTTGAAAATGCTGTTTTCATGTTTTTCATCATTCATATGCCAATAATGCCAGCCTTACAGATCAGTCCTGTGATTTCTATCATTTTATGAAATGTATTTCTTGGTGTTGCAATTTCAATGTTCAAGAGTGTAAGTATTACAGGTTCTTCTCCTGCATTTGTTGATACAGTCTTACTCAGAGACTCCACAATGCTCCTGTTTTACAACAAAACATTTTCTCCTAATGGAGAAAAATATGAGCAGACCAGTCCATCTGTTAAAGGGAACCTGACAGACGATCAACTGGCAACATGTACAGTATAAGACAATGGCTGCATGATTTCGGTCATATATGTTTAGCTCTGAAATGCTGCGGCGTTGCAGAGAGAAGCATAGTTTAATGGCCGCTGTTCACCAAGCTGCACTGGAAAATAGTCAGACAGGCAGGACCCTATTAAAAGCTTGACCATTTTATCTTTATTTTTAAGGAAACCTGAAACTGATCCACGGCAGCGTATAACAGACACTGTCTGCATGATTTCCGCCATATATGTTTAACTTGGCAACACTGCGACATTTCAGAGAAAAATATATTTTAATAGCTGACTAGTTGGACAGGTGGGTCCTCCCCACCCGCTGCCCTGAAGTGATAGGTCTCTCCCCCTATACATAGAAGTAGCGAGAGACCTGTAGGTGGGGAGAAGCCGCCAGTCACCCACCTTTCCAACTAGTCTCCTTTGCTTCTCAGTTCCTCGCAGCTATTAAACTATATTTTTCTTTGAAACGCCGCAGTGTATCAGAATTACACATATATGGCGGAAATCATGCAGCCAGTGTCTGATACACGCTGCCCGTGGATCTGCTGTCAGATTCCCTTTAAAATAAAGTGGACGACTTTTGAATAAGGTCCCAAACAGGGAAATATCCTATGTTAACTCCAGCAGTGAATCGAGGTTTTGTAAATCGGGCACCTTTATAAGTTGCTGTAGCTATTATGATCATGGTGTGTACATAGTGTTTTATTCTGGATATGATATTCCTGGTTGTTGCAAAGTATGTTTCCCAGTACTTCCAGGATTAGAACAATTTAACAAGAAATAAATGATGTATCCTCATGTTTACTGCACTGACGTGTCAATTTAAATTGGTGAATAGTGGTTTTGGCTTCTTTTGTGATGGAGATGAAACGCTGGCTTATATTTATTTCTGGCATTTTTTTGACACTTTTTTTGCATGTGTTAATCAATATGTTACATGAGTAGCACATTTCATTACTGGATAATAATTACAGCCTATATTCACTGTGATAAAAAAAAGTCCATCATGACCTGCATTTAGGCTGACCATTATTCATCATGAAAGTCAAGTGATTGCACAACGAGTAGGACCCCTAACGTCATTATCCGACAGTATAGTCTTCCCTAAGAAGTGACAGGATTCATCCAGCACATGGTGTGTACCAGAAAAGCCACGGATAATCTGTCTAATAGCGATTAAGCACTCTTTACATGCACTGAGCTGTCTGTTCTCTTATTTGCTGACTTTCAGCCAATTGAATCCAATAATGTCACCAGTGACTGAAGATGACAGGCAGAGATGCTCCTCTGAACTGCCGAGCATTCACTATTCTAATCTATGATTCCCTCTTTAATTAGCAGGTCAGATGGAAGATTTTTTTTCTTTAGACTCTTTTAATTAGAGCTGAATAGCAAAACTTGAAGAAGCCTATAGGCGAAACAGTTTAATATAGAATTGGAATGAAAGAGAAATGCTAATGCCGTCATGCAGTATGGTGTGTTAATGGGACAGCGCTCTTTGCAGCGCCCTGTCTAAACACTGATATATGCATTGTAGCAAAAAGAGTTTTAAGGCCCATCCTTAAGGCATCGTTATCATCGCACATTTCAGGGATGAGTTAATTGCGAGTTCACTTGAATGCACAGTTTATTTTAAATTGGGTTCTGAGCTAAAAGATTATGGAGGCCAAGACATAATGGAGAAGTGTTTTCTGAAAATGTTTTCCTCTAGAAACAGCTGTCTTCCAGGAGGAGAAAATGTTCTCCTGTAGTTAAGTGGAGGGCCTTTAAGGAAACCTCTAAAGACGAATGAAAACGGACTATTAGTATTGTAAATGCAGGTTATGATATTATATATACAGTGGCATGTAAAAATGTGTGCACCCCTGGACAAGATTACTAAAAAAGTTTGGGCACCCTGCATGGTTAGTACCAAGTAGCATCACCTTTTGCAAATATCAAAGCTTTTTTTGTAGCCAGCCAAGAGTCTTTCAGTTCTTGTTTGAGTGATTTTCATCCATTCTTCCTTGGCAAATTCTTCCAATTCTGCGAGATTTCTCTGTCATCTTGCATGCTCTGCTATTTTGAGGTCTAGGCACAGATTTTCAATGATGTTCAGATCAGGGGACTGTGAGGGACATTGTAAAGCTTTCAGCTTGTGCCTTTTGAGGTATTCTATTGTGGATTTTGACATGTATTTGGAATCATTATCCATTTGTAGAAGCCGTCCAGCTTTCTTACAGATGTTGTTATGTTTACATCAAGAGTTTGATGAAATTTCATTGAATCCATTCTTCCCTCCTAAAATGTTCCCCGTCCCATTGACTGCAACACAACCCCAAACATGATTGATCCACCCCCATGCTTAATGGTTGGCGAGATGTTCTTTTCCTGAAATTCTTTGCCCTTTTTTATCCACACATACCTTTGATCATTGTGGCCAAAGAGATCTATTTTAACCTCCTCGGCCCACAGGACTTGTTTCCAAAATGCACAAGGCTTGTTCAGATGTTCTTTTGCATACTTCTGATTTTGAATTTTATGGTGAGGACTAAGGGGAGGTTTTCCACTGATGACTCTTCCATGAAGGCCATATTTGTGCAGGCGTCTTTGAACAGTAGAATTATGTACCACAACTCCAGAATCTGCTAAATCTTTCTGAAGTTTTGCAGTCAAGCGGGGGTTTTGATTTGACTCTCTAGCAATCCTACAAGCAGCTCTCACTGAAATGTTGCTTGATCTTCCAGACCTTATCTTGACCTCCACTGTTACTGTTAACTGCCATTTCTTAGTTACATTTCAAACTCAGGAAAGGGCAACTTGAAAATGCTTTGCTATCTTGTTATAGCCTTCTCCTGCTTTGTGGGCCTCCACCATTTTAATTTTCAGACTGCTAGGCAGCTGCTTAGTAAAACTCATGGCTGCTGTTTTTTCTCACAAGGTTAGAAGAGGCTGGGTTTTTATAAAGCTGGGAAATTTTCATCATCTCGCCTTTCCTAATGATGACAGTGAACAAGCCATAACTCTAACAGGCTAATTAAGCTCTGAAATCTTCCTTAAAGTTATCTGAGCACTCAAATCTCTAAGGGTGCCCAAATTTTTGCATTGTCCCATTTTCCTTTTTGTAATTTTTAAAATGTAAAACGTGACAATATACTTTTTTTTTAACTAAAATACAAAGGAAATGTGTCATGTTTAACTTTATAGGCCTTTTAGAGATCATTTAATCTTCATCTTGCTTAACTCTTTTTTTGACCAGGATTGCCCAAACTTTTACTTGCCACTGTAAACATTTAGCCCACTGTAATGCAAGAAACCATGAAAGTTAAGTGGAAATGGTTCAGAAAATTTGTTTTGTTCATTATCAACTAAAAAGAAAGCATATTGTGCATTGTTTCTCATATAAAGCTTTTTCAAAACCTAGAAAAAGCGACAAATCATACTTTATCTTTGTCACCATCACTGTTTGCATTTGAGATGTGTCCAACCTGTGACCTGGAGATGGTGGATTGTTCAACAATGGATATCTTTTCTCATCTATGTGGTTCTTTGGAGTTGTAAAATGCTTATTTTTATGCAGATCCTTACTTACTACATTATTCCCAGGAAAAGAGAGCTAACTTTTAAACAGGCAGGATTGCATGTTCAGGTAGGGCAATGTATGAAAATGAAGGCATAGGACCATATATAATGTCAGATCTTGAAAACCACATGTAGAAACCACATGTGGTACCATAATATGGATTTTATGGTTGCAGATGTTGAATCACACCCAACAGCAGCAATAAACCATGGCCACAGATGACAGCTAAAACTGTATTAAAATATGATTTTTGCTAAAATTTTGTACCGCCCACTGACACATGTGAATATAGCCTAAACTAGATGACCTATAAGTAGAAGAAATGTAAATTAATAAGGGTGGAAATATTTTACAGTTTCCACCGTCTACATTTACCATAACAATCACCAAGCAAATTCAGTGTAGCTTACTAAATAGCAATTTATTAAAATATTAGAAATAGAAGAAGCAGAAATAAAGAGCTATATTTTAGGGATACGTAAATTTGGCAAAAACCTGAATTTTCAGTTTTTTCTTAGTAAGACCGAGTAAGTTCCTATGATAAGATTTTGGTGAGTTTTTGATGCTGCATATTTTCGCTGGGCAAACTGGAACGAATTTACAGAAATCTCCAGCCCACCGTGCTCTTTTTATGCTGCGAAGAGTGACATGCGCGTGTGTATTTGAAATTCGCAACGTGTAAATTTCTTTTCCGGGTATGCAGAGTTTTATGTGTGGATCTTCTCCATAGAATTGCATTAGATGTGGAAAATCCGCAGGTAAAAAAATGTGCATATGTTTTTAGAAAGCGTAAAAAGCAAGTAATTCGCACATGACTGTATCAGTACAGTTTGATCCAAGCCAAATACCCAAAATATCAAAAACAAAGAAGCTTTATTTAAACCAGGGATTAAAAAAGAGTATTATGAAAGCCATTTAATTTTGGCGCAAACTAGCCATTTTTCTGTTGCAGATTTTAAAAATTTTTAAAAGGGGGTTAACCCTCAAGCAACTCCGGTTCTATGCCTATTAGGGCTTAGACATTGTGGGGCCATTTGGGCCCACCCCATTGATTTTAATTTCCCTGATTAGCAGAATTTTCCTAAAATAATTCTTGCAGCCACAGCAAAAAAACGGTGAAAAGAGGGTCATACCACCTTCGAAAAGTTCGCCCTTTTCAAAAAGTTGGTTGGTGGCGGCGTAAAACGTAAAGTGCTTTTTTTTTCCCCAAATCCTTTTTTCCCCCAAATTTAGGAATTTTTGAGCCAAAAAAAAAGGGAAAAATGTTGATGAACCTCCTATGGGGGAAAAAAAAAGGACCCAATTTTTAAAATTTTAAAGTGGGGGTTTTTTAGTTGATACATGGTCTTTTCGTTTTTGTGTTTTAACTTGGGTTTTTCTTGACGGAACATTTGCCTAGATATGTGAGAATGTGTGATAAAAAAACATTTTAATGTGAGAGCGAGAGGGATCGGGCTGAGTTTTGGCAGGCCTGTGCCGAATAACACTGTGCAAAGGTTTGGATTTTAGCAGTTATGGAAAAGGTCCAGGAGAGATAAAAAGTCCTTTATTTTTAACTAAAAGTCAAAGCCCTCAAACCCTGGTGGCTTTTGTGACGAGGGATCCCTTTTGTTTTCGCTGTTAAAGAAAACCTTTCCCAAAATGTTTTAAAGGGCATGCGATAGCAGATGGTCGGTGTAGGGAAAGAGTCCCCCTATGGGTTTTGTTCTTGGTGGCTTTTGGGAGAATACCTACTACGTTGATTGAGTAGAAGAAAAGGGTTATTTCGGACGAACAGACAGAGGTCGGGGTTTTCGCGTTAGCAAAAACAAGCATAAAGCAAATTTTGCTCTTTTTAATAATAGATTTTTTTTTTCTCGAAAAAAAACATTTTTTTTTTTATGTTTCTTAATGTTTTGCCTGCTGTAATATCCCCCTTTTCCGTCGTTCCTTATTTTTGAAACACCCGGGCCTAAAGAAGTTACCGTCCACCCCTTTTTATTTTTTAATGCGGTTTACGTATACCCTTTTCATTGCAAGGGGGGTAGCGTACTTTGCCTGGGACACAGTATTTTTGAAGAACAATTTTTTAGACTAAGCAAGGGGGCATTATTTGCTTTTTGCTTTTGGTACATTTTTTTAAAATGCCCCTGCAAATATGCCTATATTTTGAAAATAAATTTGTTTATTGATATATTTTGTTTTTTATTTAAAAATTTTTAATGTTGAAGGGAAAACTTTAAGTCCCCTATTCAACCCAAACCTACCAACCTGCCCTAACTGTTGATCCCGAGGACGGCAAAAAAAAAACCCAAAAATGGGAAACAGTAAGCTTCACAATTGGGGAAA
>JARQOD010000003.1:496318789-496356694 GCA_033576555.1 Oophaga sylvatica | reverse complement strand
GCACCAGAAGCATCAGTTAAACATACTTTAACATTAAAGTGGAGGAGCAGAGCGCTGATGTCTACAATTAGTCCAACTACTGCGTTACCTGCAGAGCGGGACTATACGGAAGATGACTGAAACATCAGCAGCCAAAGTTAATGCAGCAGTTCTTACACTGCTGAAGCTTAATAGCACATCTCTCCGCTCTGCATCTAACCCCATATATCCTGACATGTGCAACATGTCCCAAACCAGGAGCCCACCGACCCTACTACATAAATATAAACTTTGGTGGCAACAGCATCTGCATAACAAACAATCAACTGAATAAATGGGCAAGCTGAGTGCCAGCTACTTCCTTCAGCTCTAGGCATGGGTCCTTGAGTGCTTTATTACAAACACGGCCCTACTTGTTCAACACTAGAGGGGTCCGACTACTGTACATTATAATGGAAACCAAAAACTGGAATTGAGCAATGAAGGCTGGAATAGAGGTCTATCCTTTTCACTGATGAGTCCTGCTTTTGTCTTGGACACAATAAAAGCCGGAGATTTGCTGGAGATGACATATGCTATGGTGAGGTCTTCACAAAGGAACAACCATCCTACTGGCAGGATGAAGGTGTGGGGTGGCACTTATCTTCATTCGAAGTACACTAATAGTTCCGTGTTACATTGATTTGGTGGTGAAACCAGTGGAAAGGCCATTTTTCCAAAGTGTCCCAGGAACCGTTTTTCAAAATGACGATGCCATGGTACCATGGCCTGCAGCATCTCCAAACTTCTCTCCCATCGAGCACATCTGGGATATCATCATTGGTTGGTAATTGCAAAAGCAGCTGCCAACAGCAGTTCTTGATGATCTTTATGCTTAAGTGCTTTCATAGTGTTCCTCAGGTAACAAATAGTAACCTTATTAACACCATGCAAAGGCGTGTAAGTGTGTGTATTTCTGTGTGTGGTGTTCTTACTCGATACTGAATAAATTGAGATGCTTTGAAAATGCTGTTTTCATGTTTTTCATCATTCATATGCCAATAATGCCAGCCTTACAGATCAGTCCTGTGATTTCTATCATTTTATGAAATGTATTTCTTGGTGTTGCAATTTCAATGTTCAAGAGTGTAAGTATTACAGGTTCTTCTCCTGCATTTGTTGATACAGTCTTACTCAGAGACTCCACAATGCTCCTGTTTTACAACAAAACATTTTCTCCTAATGGAGAAAAATATGAGCAGACCAGTCCATCTGTTAAAGGGAACCTGACAGACGATCAACTGGCAACATGTACAGTATAAGACAATGGCTGCATGATTTCGGTCATATATGTTTAGCTCTGAAATGCTGCGGCGTTGCAGAGAGAAGCATAGTTTAATGGCCGCTGTTCACCAAGCTGCACTGGAAAATAGTCAGACAGGCAGGACCCTATTAAAAGCTTGACCATTTTATCTTTATTTTTAAGGAAACCTGAAACTGATCCACGGGCAGCGTATAACAGACACTGTCTGCATGATTTCCGCCATATATGTTTAACTTGGCAACACTGCGACATTTCAGAGAAAAATATATTTTAATAGCTGACTAGTTGGACAGGTGGGTCCTCCCCACCCGCTGCCCTGAAGTGATAGGTCTCTCCCCCTATACATAGAAGTAGCGAGAGACCTGTAGGTGGGGAGAAGCCGCCAGTCACCCACCTTTCCAACTAGTCTCCTTTGCTTCTCAGTTCCTCGCAGCTATTAAACTATATTTTTCTTTGAAACGCCGCAGTGTATCAGAATTACACATATATGGCGGAAATCATGCAGCCAGTGTCTGATACACGCTGCCCGTGGATCTGCTGTCAGATTCCCTTTAAAATAAAGTGGACGACTTTTGAATAAGGTCCCAAACAGGGAAATATCCTATGTTAACTCCAGCAGTGAATCGAGGTTTTGTAAATCGGGCACCTTTATAAGTTGCTGTAGCTATTATGATCATGGTGTGTACATAGTGTTTTATTCTGGATATGATATTCCTGGTTGTTGCAAAGTATGTTTCCCAGTACTTCCAGGATTAGAACAATTTAACAAGAAATAAATGATGTATCCTCATGTTTACTGCACTGACGTGTCAATTTAAATTGGTGAATAGTGGTTTTGGCTTCTTTTGTGATGGAGATGAAACGCTGGCTTATATTTATTTCTGGCATTTTTTTGACACTTTTTTTGCATGTGTTAATCAATATGTTACATGAGTAGCACATTTCATTACTGGATAATAATTACAGCCTATATTCACTGTGATAAAAAAAAGTCCATCATGACCTGCATTTAGGCTGACCATTATTCATCATGAAAGTCAAGTGATTGCACAACGAGTAGGACCCCTAACGTCATTATCCGACAGTATAGTCTTCCCTAAGAAGTGACAGGATTCATCCAGCACATGGTGTGTACCAGAAAAGCCACGGATAATCTGTCTAATAGCGATTAAGCACTCTTTACATGCACTGAGCTGTCTGTTCTCTTATTTGCTGACTTTCAGCCAATTGAATCCAATAATGTCACCAGTGACTGAAGATGACAGGCAGAGATGCTCCTCTGAACTGCCGAGCATTCACTATTCTAATCTATGATTCCCTCTTTAATTAGCAGGTCAGATGGAAGATTTTTTTTCTTTAGACTCTTTTAATTAGAGCTGAATAGCAAAACTTGAAGAAGCCTATAGGCGAAACAGTTTAATATAGAATTGGAATGAAAGAGAAATGCTAATG
This sequence comes from Oophaga sylvatica, assembly GCA_033576555.1. Lineage (NCBI taxonomy): Eukaryota > Metazoa > Chordata > Amphibia > Anura > Dendrobatidae > Oophaga > Oophaga sylvatica. The sequence goes on along the minus strand of JARQOD010000003.1, from coordinate 496,353,960 downwards.
CCGTCATGCAGTATGGTGTGTTAATGGGACAGCGCTCTTTGCAGCGCCCTGTCTAAACACTGATATATGCATTGTAGCAAAAAGAGTTTTAAGGCCCATCCTTAAGGCATCGTTATCATCGCACATTTCAGGGATGAGTTAATTGCGAGTTCACTTGAATGCACAGTTTATTTTAAATTGGGTTCTGAGCTAAAAGATTATGGAGGCCAAGACATAATGGAGAAGTGTTTTCTGAAAATGTTTTCCTCTAGAAACAGCTGTCTTCCAGAGGAGAAAATGTTCTCCTGTAGTTAAGTGGAGGGCCTTTAAGGAAACCTCTAAAGACGAATGAAAACGGACTATTAGTATTGTAAATGCAGGTTATGATATTATATATACAGTGGCATGTAAAAATGTGTGCACCCCTGGACAAGATTACTAAAAAAGTTTGGGCACCCTGCATGGTTAGTACCAAGTAGCATCACCTTTTGCAAATATCAAAGCTTTTTTTGTAGCCAGCCAAGAGTCTTTCAGTTCTTGTTTGAGTGATTTTCATCCATTCTTCCTTGGCAAATTCTTCCAATTCTGCGAGATTTCTCTGTCATCTTGCATGCTCTGCTATTTTGAGGTCTAGGCACAGATTTTCAATGATGTTCAGATCAGGGGACTGTGAGGGACATTGTAAAGCTTTCAGCTTGTGCCTTTTGAGGTATTCTATTGTGGATTTTGACATGTATTTGGAATCATTATCCATTTGTAGAAGCCGTCCAGCTTTCTTACAGATGTTGTTATGTTTACATCAAGAGTTTGATGAAATTTCATTGAATCCATTCTTCCCTCCTAAAATGTTCCCCGTCCCATTGACTGCAACACAACCCCAAACATGATTGATCCACCCCCATGCTTAATGGTTGGCGAGATGTTCTTTTCCTGAAATTCTTTGCCCTTTTTTATCCACACATACCTTTGATCATTGTGGCCAAAGAGATCTATTTTAACCTCCTCGGCCCACAGGACTTGTTTCCAAAATGCACAAGGCTTGTTCAGATGTTCTTTTGCATACTTCTGATTTTGAATTTTATGGTGAGGACTAAGGGGAGGTTTTCCACTGATGACTCTTCCATGAAGGCCATATTTGTGCAGGCGTCTTTGAACAGTAGAATTATGTACCACAACTCCAGAATCTGCTAAATCTTTCTGAAGTTTTGCAGTCAAGCGGGGGTTTTGATTTGACTCTCTAGCAATCCTACAAGCAGCTCTCACTGAAATGTTGCTTGATCTTCCAGACCTTATCTTGACCTCCACTGTTACTGTTAACTGCCATTTCTTAGTTACATTTCAAACTCAGGAAAGGGCAACTTGAAAATGCTTTGCTATCTTGTTATAGCCTTCTCCTGCTTTGTGGGCCTCCACCATTTTAATTTTCAGACTGCTAGGCAGCTGCTTAGTAAAACTCATGGCTGCTGTTTTTTCTCACAAGGTTAGAAGAGGCTGGGTTTTTATAAAGCTGGGAAATTTTCATCATCTCGCCTTTCCTAATGATGACAGTGAACAAGCCATAACTCTAACAGGCTAATTAAGCTCTGAAATCTTCCTTAAAGTTATCTGAGCACTCAAATCTCTAAGGGTGCCCAAATTTTTGCATTGTCCCATTTTCCTTTTTGTAATTTTTAAAATGTAAAACGTGACAATATACTTTTTTTTTAACTAAAATACAAAGGAAATGTGTCATGTTTAACTTTATAGGCCTTTTAGAGATCATTTAATCTTCATCTTGCTTAACTCTTTTTTTGACCAGGATTGCCCAAACTTTTACTTGCCACTGTAAACATTTAGCCCACTGTAATGCAAGAAACCATGAAAGTTAAGTGGAAATGGTTCAGAAAATTTGTTTTGTTCATTATCAACTAAAAAGAAAGCATATTGTGCATTGTTTCTCATATAAAGCTTTTTCAAAACCTAGAAAAAGCGACAAATCATACTTTATCTTTGTCACCATCACTGTTTGCATTTGAGATGTGTCCAACCTGTGACCTGGAGATGGTGGATTGTTCAACAATGGATATCTTTTCTCATCTATGTGGTTCTTTGGAGTTGTAAAATGCTTATTTTTATGCAGATCCTTACTTACTACATTATTCCCAGGAAAAGAGAGCTAACTTTTAAACAGGCAGGATTGCATGTTCAGGTAGGGCAATGTATGAAAATGAAGGCATAGGACCATATATAATGTCAGATCTTGAAAACCACATGTAGAAACCACATGTGGTACCATAATATGGATTTTATGGTTGCAGATGTTGAATCACACCCAACAGCAGCAATAAACCATGGCCACAGATGACAGCTAAAACTGTATTAAAATATGATTTTTGCTAAAATTTTGTACCGCCCACTGACACATGTGAATATAGCCTAAACTAGATGACCTATAAGTAGAAGAAATGTAAATTAATAAGGGTGGAAATATTTTACAGTTTCCACCGTCTACATTTACCATAACAATCACCAAGCAAATTCAGTGTAGCTTACTAAATAGCAATTTATTAAAATATTAGAAATAGAAGAAGCAGAAATAAAGAGCTATATTTTAGGGATACGTAAATTTGGCAAAAACCTGAATTTTCAGTTTTTTCTTAGTAAGACCGAGTAAGTTCCTATGATAAGATTTTGGTGAGTTTTTGATGCTGCATATTTTCGCTGGGCAAACTGGAACGAATTTACAGAAATCTCCAGCCCACCGTGCTCTTTTTATGCTGCGAAGAGTGACATGCGGTGTGTATTTGAAATTCGCAACGTGTAAATTTCTTTTCCGGGTATGCAGAGTTTTATGTGTGGATCTTCTCCATAGAATTGCATTAGATGTGGAAAATCCGCAGGTAAAAAAATGTGCATATGTTTTTAGAAAGCGTAAAAAGCAAGTAATTCGCACATGACTGTATCAGTACAGTTTGATCCAAGCCAAATACCCAAAATATCAAAAACAAAGAAGCTTTATTTAAACCAGGAGATTCCAAAAAGAGTATTATGAAAGCCATTTAATTTGGCGCAAACATAGCCAGTTATTCTGTTGCAGATCTTAAAAATTTAAAGGGGTTAACCCATCAGAGCAACTCCGGTTCATATGTCCTATTAGGGCATCTAGACATTGTAGGGCCATTTGGGACCACCCCATATGATTTTAACTATCCTTGATTAGCAGCATGAAATCCTACATATCTTCTGTGCTAGCCACAGCAGGAAAACTGAGTAGCAAAGAGGGGCTCATACCACCTTCTGTAAAGCTTCGTCCATTTTTCAAAAAGTTGGTTGAGCTGGCTGGCGTAAAACTGTCAAGTCGCTATTTTTTTCCACATCTACTTTTTTCCGCAAATATTAGTGAACTTTTTGATGCCAGAAAACTAGTGGAAAATGCTTGATGAACCTGCCTATAAGTGGCACAAAAAAAGGACCCAACTATCTGAATTTAAGTGGTCAGGTTTTTTAGTTGATACATCGGATCTTTTCGTCTTTTTGTGTTGTTATACTTGGGTTTATACTTGAACGGAACATTTCGACCTAGGATATGTAGAGCAATGTGTGCTATATAAAAACAATATTCTAATAGATGACTGAGCAGAGAGGAGATCGAGGCTGACGTTTTGGCAGGCCTGTGCCGTAATAATCACTGTGCAGCAGTTTGTGCATTTCAGCAGTTACTGGAAGGTCCAGGAGAGATAAAAGTCCTTTATTTTTAACAGTAATGTCAAAGCACTCAACCATCGGATGGCTTTTGTGACGAGCATCCATTTAGTTTTCGCATGTATAAAGAAATCCTTCCAAAATGTTATAAGGTCACTGCAGCATAGCAGACTGGTCGCTGTTAGGAAATGAGTCCGCCATATGGTTATGTTCTTGAGCTGGCAATTAGGAGAGAATACACTACATACGTTGCATCTGAGTAGAAGAAATGAGGTTATTGTCGGACAGAACAGACAGCACGGTCAGGCTGTTTGCAGCGTTAGCAAAAACTAAGCATAAATGCACAATTTGCTCATATCACATAACTAGATTTTTTATATTATCTCGAATACAACATTTTTTTATGATATAGAAGTATTCTTAATGTTTTGCCTGCTGTAATATCCCCTCTGTCAGCTGTACGATACCATATATGTTCTGAATCACCGGGACCACTAAAGACGTTACCGTCCACCCCTTATTATTTATTAATGCTGTTACAGTATACCTTCCTCATTAGCATAGGGTGGTAGCGTTACCTTATGCCATGTGGACTACAGTATATTTTGAAGAACAATTTTTTAGCACTAAGCAAGGTGGCACATTATTTGCTTGTTGCTTTTGGTACATTTTCTATAAAATGCCCACTGCAAATATGTCCTATATTATGAAAATAAATTATGTTTATTGATATATTATTGTTTTCTATTACATAATTATTAATGTTGAAGGAAGACTTTAAGTCCATCTAGTTCAACCCATATCCTATCCTAACCTGCCCTAACATGTTGATCCAGAGGACGGCAAAAAAAACCCAAGTGGCAAACAGTAAGCTTCACATTGGGGAAAAAAATTCCTTCCCGACTCCACATACGGCAATCAGACTAGCTCCCTGGATCAACGCAATATCTAGGAAACTAGTGAATATAGCCTGTAATATTATACTTTTCAAGAAAGGCATCCAGTCCCTTCTTAAATTTTAGTAGGGAATCACTCATTACAACATTAGACGGCAGAGAGTTCCATAGTCTCACTGCTCTTACAGTAAAGAATCTGCGTCTGTGATTATGGCTAAACCTTCTTTCCTCCAGACGTAGAGGATGCCCCCTTATCCCCGTCACAGGTCTAAGAGTAAAAAGATCATTTGAAAGGTCTTTGTACTGTCCCCTCATATATTTATACATTGTAATAAGATCACCCCTAAGCCTTCGTTTTTCCAAACTAAATAACCCCAAGTGTAATAACCTGTCTTGGTATTGCAGACCCCCCAGTTCTCTAATAACCTTGGTCGCTCTTCTCTGCACCCGTTCCAGTTCAGCTATGTCTTTCTTATACACCGGAGACCAGAACTGCACACAGTATTCTAAGGGTGGTCAAATTGGTTTCCTGTTTGTTTTCATATCGTAACTTGGCTAATGAAAATTTTGCATCCACATTCCTAAATACTTTAGCCCCTTAGTGACAGAGCCATTTTGCAGCTTAATGACCGGGCCAATTTTTACAATTCTGACCACTGTCAATTTATGAGGTTATAACTCTGGAACGCTTTAACGAATCCAGCTGATTCTGAGAATGTTTTTTCGTGACATATTGTACTTCACGTTAGTGGTAAAATTTCTTTGATATTTCTTGCGTTTATTTATGAAAAAAACGGAAATATGGCGAAAATTTTGAAAATTTAACAAACTTTAAATTTTTATGCCATTAAATCAGAGAGATATGTCACACAAATTTCTTAATAAATAACATTTCCCATATGTTTACTTTACATCAGCACAATTTTGGGAACAAAATTTTTTTTGTTACGAAGTTATAAGGGTTAAAAGTTGACCAGCGATTTCTCATTTTTACAACACCATTTTTTTTTAGGGACCACATCACATTTGAAGTCACTTTGAGGGGTCTATACGATAGAAAATACTCAAAAGTGACACCATTCTAAAAACTGCACCCCTCAAAGTGCTCAAAACCACATTCAAGAAGTTTATTAACCCTTTATGTGCTTCACAGGAACTGAAGCAATGTGGAAGGAAAAAATTAACATTTAACTTTTTTTGCAAAAACTTTACTTCGGAACCAATTTTTTTTATTTTCACAACTGTTAAAAGAAAAAATGAACCACAAAATTTGTTGTTCAATTTCTCCTGAATAAGCCGATACCCCAAATGTGGGGGTAAACCACTTTTTGGGCACACGGCAGAGGTTGCAAGGGAAGGAGCGCCATTTGACTTTTTCAACGCAGAATTGGCTGGACGCCATGTCGCGTTTGTAGAGGCCCTGATGTGTCTAAACAGTGGAAACCCATCACAAGTGACCCCATTTTGGAAACTAGACCCCCTAAGGAACTTATCTAGATGTGTGGTGAGCACTTTGAACTTCCAAGTGCTTCACAGAAGTTTATAACATAGAACAGTGAAAATAAAAATCATATTTTTTCCACAAAACCAATCTTTTCACCCCAATTTTTATTTTCCCCAGGGTAACAAGACCCCAAAAGTTTTTGTGCAATTTGTCCTGAGCGTGCTGATACCCCATATGTGGGGGTAAACCACTGTTTGGGTGCATGGCAGAGCTTGGAAGGGAAGGAGCGCAGTTTGACTTTTTCAACGCAGAATTGGCTGGACGTCATGTCGTGTTTGTAGAGGCCCTCATGTGTCTAAACAGTGGAAACCCCCCACAAGTGACCCCATTTTGGAAACTAGACCCCCTAAGGAACTTATCTAGATGTGTGGTGAGCACTTTGAACCTCCAAGTGCTTCACAGAAGTTTATAACATAGAACAGTGAAAATAAAAATCATATTTTTTCCACAAAACCAATCTTTTCACCCCAATTTTTATTTTCCCCAGGGTAACAAGACCCCAAAAGTTTTTGTGCAATTTGTCCTGAGCGTGCTGATACCCCATATGTGGGGGTAAACCACTGTTTGGGTGCATGGCAGAGCTTGGAAGGGAAGGAGCGCAGTTTGACTTTTTCAACGCAGAATTGGCTGGACGTCATGTCGTGTTTGTAGAGGCCCTCATGTGTCTAAACAGTGGAAACCCCCCACAAGTGACCCCATTTTGGAAACTAGACCCCCTAAGGAACTTATCTAGATGTGTGGTGAGCACTTTGAACCTCCAAGTGCTTCACAGAAGTTTATAACATAGAACCGTGAAAATAAAAAATCATATTTTTCCACAAAAACTATCTTTTCACCCCAATTTTTATTTTCCCAAGGGTAACAAGACCCCAAAAGTTTTTGTGCAATTTGTCCTGAGCATGCTGATACCCCATATGTGGGGTAAACCACTGTTTGGGTGCATGGCAGAGCTTGGAAGGGAAGGAGCGCCGTTTGACTTTTTCAACGCAGAATTGGCTGGACGCCATGTCGCGTTTGTAGAGGCCCTGATGTGTCTAAACAGTGGAAACCCCCCACAAGTGACACCATTTTGGAAACTAGACCCCCTAAGGAACTTATATAGATGTGTGGTGAGCACTTTGAACCCCCAAGTGCTTCACAGAAGTTTATAACGCCCGGGCATGAAAATAAAAAGTCATATTTTTTCCACAAACCTGATCGTTTAGTCCCCAATTTTTTATTTTCCCAAGGGTAACAGGAGAAATTAGACCACAAAAGTTGTTGTCAAATTTGTCCTGAGTACTCTGATACCCCATATGTGGGGGGGGACCACTGTTTGGGCACATGGCAGGGCTTGGAAGGGAAGGAGCGCCGTTTGACTTTTTCAAACCAAAATTGGCTGGAATTGAAATTGGACGCCATGTCGCGTTTGAAGAGCCCCTGATACGCCTAAACAGTGGAAACCCCCCACAAATGACACCATTTTGGAAACTAGACCCCTTAAGGAACTTATCTAGATGTGTGGTGAGCACTTTGAACCCCCAAGTGCTTCACAGAAATTTATTAACGCAGAGCCGTGAAAATAAAAAATCATTTTTTTTCCTCAAAAATGATTTTTTTAGCCAGCTATTTTTTATTTTCCCAAGGGTAACAGGAGAAATTAAACCCCAAAATTGGTGTGCAATTTGTCCTGAGTACGCTGATACCCCACATGTTGGGGTAAACCACTGTTTGGGCGCACAGCAGGGCTCGGAAGGGAGGGAGCGCCATTTGACTTTTTGAACGCCACGTCGTGTTTGGAGACCCCCTGATGTGCCTAAATAGTGGAAACCCCTCAATTCTAGCTCCAACCCTAACCACAACACACCCCTAACCCTAATCCCAACCCTAATGCTAACCTAAATCCCAACCCTAATTCCAACCCTAATTGTAACCCTAACCCTAATTGTAACCCTAACCCTAATTGTAACCCTAACTCTAATTGTAACCCTAACCCTAATTGTAACGCTAATCCTAATTCTAACCCTAATTATAACCCTAACCCTAAGGCTAGGTTCATTTTGCGTTTTACCAGCCCGTTCAACACATAGCATTGACGGGCTGGTAACGGTGTAGCATAACCAGAGAAAATTGCCCATCCCCCCAGCACATCGTGGCGGGCGCACTGAGCATGCGCCCGCCATTTTCTCAATGGCGGCGGCATCGGGGGACAACGGAGGGCCCTGGGGCGATAAGAGGTGGATTGGGGGCCACATGGGGGTCCCGGGGACCCTTTTTCTCTCTCCTCTGATGTCCGATGACATCAGAGGAGAGAGAAATTAAATGGCACAACATTTTTTTTCTTTTTTTGTTGCGATCGCCGTTATAGGGTTAATAACTGCGATCGCAACATCGGTGTTGGTAAAAACCGACCCGATTCATGTTCTCTGGGGTCTCGGCTACCCCCGGTAGCCGAGACCCCGGAGAAAATGCACCTCTGGGGGCGCTATTCACCTTTTCCACAGCGCCGTTAATTAACGGCGCTGTGGTTTAAGTACCCTTAATGACCGCCGTTAAAAGGCGTATCAGCTGTCGTTAAGGGGTTAAAGAGACCAAATAATAAATTCTAGTCTTACTGCCTTTGAATTATGGAAGGGAGTCAAATAGCCGCACTTTGACTTGTAACGTATATGTTAAAGCGTAACCATCATTTTCATTTTCTCCATAAATCAATAGTAGTCATAGAAATAAGAAACTTCGTAATATATCTAATCCGCTTATTTCTCCTTTTATCATTCATTCTCAGTTCAGGAGTAAAATTTGTCTTCAGTGTATACAGACTTTCCCTCAACTGAAATAGGAGAGAACAGTTGGTGCTCATAAAGTTCTATGGAGAACTGTAACTGTTGTTGCTTTTAGCTCCAACCTTCTCCACCTCCATAGAATTTTATAAGCACCAACTGTCATCTGTCTCAGTAATGTGAAAACTTGTCTGCACTGAATGCAGTTATTACCCACGAATTGAGAATTCTAAAAGGGAACGATCAGTCCAGGAAGAGAAAGTTGGAAATTGTCATGCATACTATTGATTTATGAAATAAAATTAAAGTGACTGTTAGTCTTTACGTGTACTGTATGTGAATTTTAAAGTCACTGTAAGTGGTGTAAGCATACAATATGACAGGTTATTTCAAATAATGCATAATGGCAGGAATTTTTCTTAAAAGTTTTCCATAAAACATTGAAGTGGTACACAATATAGGGACTCTTTCTAGTATTATCTTAATATCCTTGATATGTACTGCCCAATCAGGAATTGCACTATATATATGGTAGAGTGCTGTATGTTATTGTGATCCTGTCTGTGATATCGAAGCTACTGAAAAGTCTTCTGCAATGATCAGAAATTGCGAGTCTCCAATGTAAAGCTGGCATAGAAAAAATATTTATTGCTTTACTGTGCTAAATAACAGTGCCCCAGTAACACCTCCATGTTGTGCCACATGCTGAATATCCAGTGCCAAAATAACAGCCCTACAGTACACGTCAAACGTTTGGCCACATCTGTGCATGTCATGGTTTTCCTTGTTCTTAATGAAATGTGGACATTGTTGATTCAGACTGAAAGCAGCAAAACCCCGAACACATATGGAAATAAGATAAAAGTAACACGTGTAACATAAGGCATAATATTTGTTAAACCTTAAATTCCTCACAATACTACCCTTTTACTCTGGTGAAGGCTTTATACATCCTTGTCATTCTTTCAAACATCTTCATGGGTTGTCACTAAGAATCGCTTCCAAAGAGCAGGTATGCCTCGTCAAGAGTTGATGTGTGTAGTGATGAGCGAGTATACTTGTTGCTCGAGTTTTCCTGAGCATGCTCGGGTGATCTCCGAGTATTTGGAAGTGCTCGGAGATTTAGTTTCTGTTGCCGTAGCTGCATGATTTGCGGCTATTAGACAGCCTGAATACATGTGGGAATTCCCTAACAAACAGGCAATCCTGTTTAGCAGCCGCAAATCATGCAGCTGCGGCAACAGAAAGTAAATCTCCGAGCACACCAAAATACTTGGAGATCATCCGAGCAACGAGTATACTCGCTCATCACTAGATGTATGGAATCACCGGCCTACAGAAACTGTCCTCAGCCTAAATGAGGGATAATGGAAGAATCTAAGGTCTAACACATATTCTGGTGTTTTTAACATGTGTTTCTTTCCCTCTTGCTTCCATCTTTATATCTACGCGGTTTTGATGCTTTCAGTCTAAATCTAGAATGTGCGTATTAATAAGAAAAAGAAAAACCATTGCATGAACAGACATGTCCAAACTTTCCTAGTGCCTAAATCACATAGCTGTAAAGGATCTTATGTAAAACCATCGCTGATGTAAGATTAATCTATCACGAGGACACGAGGGTGGTCAAGTAAATGGAGACAAACCATAAGAATTGCCCTAGTTGTACATTCAGACATCTACAGTAGCTCTGACAATGCTAAGTCACCATGTTATGTGACAATAACGGTTTATGCATGATTGATCCAATATCTAGGATCATTTACAAAACTGTGCAGTTGTTTGTCATGAATTTCTGAACTTACTATTCTAGTGACCTGTTACGTACTTAATAGATGTCTTGGGTATCGTGCCTTTATTGTGATTGTGTCACGTCACTTGACCTATATCCAATTGCCACTGTGACCACTTTAAAGAAAAGCTGAAGACAAAACTGGGTCATCTCATCTTCTTTAATATGTCCAATATACACAACCCACAAACACAGGACAGACACAACCTGACCATGCGGCAGCAGCACAATGTTCTCTCGCTAATTTTTATTATTCAGATTGCTATGCAAAGCAGTTGTGCCTCTAGTTTATGCATGTACACATAAATATTGAATGGCTGATGTTTGTTCGGTATATATTACTGGTTGTTTTCCTGAATTCTGCCATCATCGCGCTCATTATCTGTAGTCTCCGTAGGCTCTAGGCTTTGGGACATGGAGGGATTAATCATACATCCATGTAGCTTTCAGTGCCACGGGGGCTGAGCAGTTTGCTGCATATAAATCTCAATACCCTCTGGCTCCGAGGACACTCTTCTTCCTATTGTTATTCGGCACTTGATGGACTTGGGAGATTGTATAGCTTATACCGTAACATTCACTCATTCATTGTGTTTGAAGAAATGAACTCAAAGATGAAAATGCTAATGAAAAGATTCTTAAAGTTTGGCATTTATTCTTTACTGGATGTTTTTCAGGAAAGTAATGATACTACAATATGAATTTTCATACTGCTAACCATTGTCATTTCTATTGTTTGTGTGTTGCGGTACGTTTACCAGCAGACCCTGCGTATCCGTGAGATCACAATTATTATGATGTATCTGACTAACACAGTTCTTTTAGCTGAATACGATATAATAGTCCTAGTACTGACTTAGCTAATTATGTAATTTGGGTGCTGTACACGTTTTCTATCCTTCAGCTTCCGTGTAAAACACACAACCAAACCTAGATGTGTCCCATCTGGCAGCCAGTGGGCAATTCTTCTCTCTTCATAATAACTCAGCTTGTCACATTGTATCGCTTTGAGCATTGTGGGCATATTCAACATCATGTTGTGCGTGATTTACAGTAATAATCTTTTACATGGAAGAAATGGGCAAGGGTAAAATTACCTAAATAAGACATGTAATCAAACCATATAGAGCGGTAAAAGACCACTCGCGGTTATCCATATGTTCCCTGCATTCTGTTAAGCAGCTGGCTGCATAGACCAATCGTACTAATAAAACACATAAATGATTTTTGGTTAAATCTTATACTTTGAGTAAAGGAGATGAGTTTTTCGTTGGGAATCCACAGGGTATCAGCATGTGGTGAGTCACATTCTTCATAAAGCAGTTAGACGCAACAGGCTCAAAGCAGATGGGACTACTACTATTTCATAGTTAGAGTCTGTATGATGTGAGATAGAAAATTCCGTTTTCTCAGTCTGGATAGAAATATTGCACATTATTTCAGAGGCAATTATTGGGGTTAGCCTGGCCCTTCATTAGATGATTCCTCACCAGGCTTTGATGGTTAGGGGGCTGCACAGTCAACAAGGTCCATCAGAAGTTAAAACTAGGTGACCTGACTATTCCTATCAAACTTTTTTTTTCAGTTAAGATGTAAAATTCTTTTGCTCAAAAAGTGGACAGCGATATCATATGACATTTAGGCCTTGTTGCAGATTTTACAACTATTCACAAGTTTTAAATGAAATGACTGATGGTGGGTCATATGTCTTTGAAATTTGGAACCAAAATAAGATAAAGCTTGCATAAAACAAGTAATGCTTCAAAACTGGATTCCTGGTAGTTTAGACTGATGAGCCAACAGATCGGAGTTTTTCTTGCAGGTGCACAGTTTGTCTTTTGACTCAGCCGTGTGGGCTGTCATGTACGTGACTTCTCAGATGAGTTGCTTCACAATGTTGTGATTGGGCAATAGCTGCCTAGTGACATATCTAATGGTGTTCACCCATGCCATTCACCTAATCTGACATCGTGTGCTGGATGTCTATTAGACAAGTTTTTCCAAGCAGTCTTTTTGTTTTGTTTTTTACTTGTATTTAAAATAGCGAGCATCTCCCAGGCCGAAGCCTACTGACTTCTTTTACCAGCTTTGCGTCTTACGTTAAGTGGCTAAAAAAGGCTAGAAATACTGAACATATCCACAGCAGGTCATTGCACTGCATATGTTCATTCTTTTTAGCGTTTCCTAAGTGCTTTTTCAGAAGGGTTAAAAAACGTACCCTCCTGATAAAGAAATTGTGTGCACGTACCCTTAGGCTACCATTTTTTCCCATATTTTCACTGGAGGGACGTGATCGTTGAAAAGTCAACACCATATAGGGTTGAATTAAAAGCTGCTGATGCAATATTACTTCATGGGTGTCATAGCTGAATATTGCTATTTAGCTCTGAAATTACAGTTTCTTTTAAGATAGGTGATAAATGTATGATTTCTGTATTTCACCATTTAACCTCCACTGATCACTAGAGTGCCTCCTCCAATTGAAGCTGTGTAAGGAGGCCAGGTTGGTAGTCGTGGCAACTTGCTGTTATGTTCCCACACCCTGGTGCCCCACAGATTAAATATGTCTTTCCCGCTGCATGTGCAGCGTGCGCAGCAGAACACTCACATTCACTGCTGGAGTCCCCTCGGCTGCGGTTATTTCGGTTCCGCATCCAATCCTCTTCGGGTTGGTCTCTATTCTAGCTAGTGAATGCCCACACGCCGCTCAGCCTGGGGCCCCTTCCTGCCATAGCAGCCTTATCCCCATGGCTAGCAGACTCTCATCCTTCACTGCTGCATCCTGACTGCACTGAGCCCTAACCAGGAATTGCCCTCCTATATCCCACTGCTCTGTAGCCTCTCCCAACAGGAAAACCCCTAGACTAACTAAACCTAAGCTAATAATCCTATTCCTTATCTCTGATATGCCCCACTAATCTAACCCCACTATTATCCTATACTAACCTCTATACTATCCCTACCTCTACACATATTAAATACATCACAATACAGTACATAAACAATACAGCACATTACACTAACATTAGCAAATGACAGGGTGCAGAACGTAAGACAGGTGTACAGTATCAACAGGGGAAGACACCTGACGGACCCTATTACCTCCTTACAGCTGCTCCACCAATTCTATAAGTTGCTACAGTGGAATGTAAAAGTTTAGGCACCCAGATCAAAATGACTGTTATTGTGAACAGTTAAGCAAGTTGAAGATGAAATGATCTCTAAAAGGGCTAAAGTTAAAGATTACATATTTCCTTTGAATTTTGAGGGAAAAAAATTGTAATTTTTTTACATTTGAAAAATTACAAAAAAGGAAAATGGGCCAATGCAAAAGTTTAATCATCCTTGAAGATTTGTGTGCTCAGATGATTTTGACCAAGGTTTCAGGCATTATTTAGTCTGTTAGGACAGGAAAAGTCAGGTGGTGCAAATTTCCCAGCTTTATAAAAACCCAGCCTCCTCTAACCTTGTGCCAAAAATCTGCAACCATGGGTTCATCCAAGAAGCTGTCTATCACTCTGAAAATTAAAATGGTGACGACCCACAAAGCAGGAGGAGGCCACCACCTCCTCCATGCTTCACGGTGGGAACCAGGCATGTAGAATCCATCCATTCACCTTTTCTGCGTGCAAAGCAGTAATCAAAGCAAAAGGTGGCTACTTTGAAGAACCTAGAATATAAGACATATGTTCAGTTGTTTCACACTTTTTTGTAAAGTGTAATGTATAATTCCACATGTGTTAATTCATAGTCTTGATGCCTTCAGTGTGATTCTACCATTTTCATAATCATGATAATCATGAAAATACAGAAAAATCTTTGAATGAGAAGGTGTGTCCAAACTTTTGGTCTGTACTGTATGTGTTGAGAAAAAAGGGCACATAAATTCAGGAAAAGAACATCTCACCAACCAATAAGCATGGAGGTGGATCAGTCATGCTTTGGGGCTGTGTTGCAGCCAATGGCAATGAGACCATTTCACAGGTACAGTGAAGAATGGATTCAATGAAATTTCAACAAATGCTTGATGCAAACATAGCACCATCTGTAAAAAAGCTGAAGTTGAAAAGAGCATGGCTTCTACAAATGGCAATGATTCTAAACACACATCAAAATCCACAATAGACTCCCTAAAAAGGCATAAGCTGACGGTTTTACAACAGCCCTCACAGTCCCCTGATCTGAACATCCTTGAAATTCTTTGCCTATACCTGAAAATATCAGTGCCCAAACTTTTGCATAGACCCATTTTCCTTTTGTAATTTTTAAAATGTAAAAAATGACAATATATTTATTTTTAAACTTTTACATGCCACTATATATCCTACTTTCTAAAGTATTGCTTTCTGGTAATGTTCAAATTTTTCCCTTCAGTCAACTGGGCGTATGCACAGAACTTCTCTGTAGGCATTTACTTTTTGCTTCTGATGCAGGCAAATGAAAACACAGCTGCATCCACAGAGAAGTTCTGTTTTATATGCCAAGTTGGCTGAAGGGAAAATTTCCACCATTATTACCGGGGGATGAATAACTTTGGAATGGAGGGGTACAGGTGAAAAAAACTGTTCCAGAATCAGTGGAGCAGCACTGGAGAAGGTACTCAGTTTAAAGGAGATACCCAGGACTTTAGAAAAAAGGGCCCTAACCACTAACAGGCATGTAGTTCCTAACAGAGGCAAGTACCTGCCTCTTGTACCAAGCGCCAGTCATTAACCGCTCCTGCTGGAGATTCAGCTGCTCCCTCTCAACAGAGCAGCGGTTTCTCTTCCTGTTGACAGGGCAGACAACTGGCGCCGTGCTGATTGACAGCCGACTTCCCCCAGTTAGGCAGCGGGAATTAGCATGACACAGTAGTCCCGCCCTGTCAACAGGAAGAGAAACTGCTAATGTGTTGATGTGACATCAGCGGACGTGTGTGACTGCTCTGTGCCGGTGGAGAACGATGCTGGGCACAACAGGCAGGTAGGTAGCAACTACATGTCTGTTAGTGCTTAGGCACTTTTTTTATGTCCTGCATATCCCCTTTAAATTAAAAACTCCAGACTGAGGGACTGCCAAGCAGTGTACTCACTTCATTGTATCACTTATGTCTGATCTTCCATTGTATAGGATATAAAGCTCTCTCAATCATTTCTACAGATGTGAGGACATGTTCTACTTGCTTATGACTCATATTAAAGGTAAACTGCAAACAAGACACAGTAAATGGTAAATGTCTCATTATATTTGGAACAGTTCATGTCACATAAATGACATCTGATTTCCAGAATTTAAGCATTGTGTTTCTGGCAGCAGCCCGTTGCACCACGGTCTATTTTGGCGGTGGATTCCTGTTTGCAAATCTGTCTTTAAGGCCCCACATTTTGTTTCTTTCTGCTGGTTAATTTTCGTATTGTGCATTTTTAGAGCTGTGTGGAACAGCTTTGATAGCATTTACATCGAGCATTATGTAAAATGCAGCCCTAGGTTCTGTTGCTAAGCAACAGTGAAACATTAGTTCTCTATTTTGTTGCCTTTACATGTGTGTCCACTTATGAAATCCACCCTGTGTACTCGGTGGGCTGGAGTGAGGGTCACTGTCAGAGCACACTCATACAGAATCATTAGTGTCAATGGGACCTAAGAGTTTTAGTAGAAGATGGATAAATGGTTGTAGGGAGGAGACGGAGGAACTCAAGACCTTGTATTCTACACAGAAAATAGCTACAGCACCTGACCTTAAAAACACTCGCTCTGTTACAGCTTGGTTAAACCTCCCATAGAGGGCTATGATATATTCTCCTGTATGGGCACTGAGACTTTTTTCTCCCCTTTTAAAAAAATTATGAGCGGTTAACAGTGTGACTGCTATCAATGTATTTACAGTACTG
The DNA here is from genome assembly GCA_033576555.1 of Oophaga sylvatica. Classification (NCBI taxonomy): domain Eukaryota; kingdom Metazoa; phylum Chordata; class Amphibia; order Anura; family Dendrobatidae; genus Oophaga; species Oophaga sylvatica. The sequence goes on along the minus strand of JARQOD010000003.1, from coordinate 496,337,479 downwards.
TGCAAAAGTTTTAGGCAGGCGTGAAATAAACTCTAAAATGTAAGAGTGCCGTCAAAAATAGAAGTGTTAATAGTTTCTTTTTAATCAGTTAGCAAAATGAATGAACAAAAGATAAATCTAAATCACATTAATTCTTTGGTGTGACCAGCCTATTCCTCCAAAACAACATGAAAGCATCAGTTCTGGGTATCCTTCCACGCAGTTTTTGAAGGAACTCAACAGGAGGGTGTTTCCAGGTGGAGAACTAACCACAGATCTTTTGTAGATTAAGGGTAAGTTCACACAGGGCATTATTGCTGCTTTTTTTTTTCTGCACCAAAACCATGTCTTCTTGGCTGGAAAGAAGCTGCGGCAGAAACGCAGGTTTAGGTGCATTTTTGGTGCGTTTTGGTGCGGATTTGGTGCTGAAAGAAGTGACATGCTCTATGTCCAAAAAACTCAGCAAAGCATAAAATCCTGATGACACAAAAAAACAATGTGTGTGCATGAGATTTTTGAAATCTCATAGGCTTTACTGGTACTGTAAAAAGAAGATGAAAATTAGCATAAAAAAAAACGCAGCAAAAACGCCCAGTGTGACCATACCCCTAGACTTCTGGAAATTCTTCTGTCTCTTTATGTGATCCTAGAGAATCGATAATGTTGAGATCAGGGCTCTGTGCAGCCATATCATCTCTTCCAGGACTGTTTGTTCTTCTTTACTCTGAAGTTATTTTTTAATGACATTGGCTATATGTTTTTGGACGTCCTGCTGCAGATTAGATTTGGAGCCAATCAGATGCCTCCCTGATGATATTGCATGATGGATATGTATCTGCTGTATTTCTCAGCATTGAGAATATCATTAATCCCGGCCAAATCCCCATTATCATTAACTGAAATACAGCCACCATGCTTCACTATTGCCTGCTTACACTCATTATTGTACCCTATCCAACCCTTTGGACAACAAACTGGCTTCTGTTGCCTCCACATATTTCACATGTAGTCCAGACAGCCTGCTGCCATTTTCTGCACCCCGTTTTTATGTTTTTATGTATAGCTAATCGCTTGGTCTTGTTTTCATGTTGAAGGTATGGCTGTTTAGCCACAGTTCTTCCATGAAGACCACTTCTTACTATACTTCTCCAAACTGTAGATGGGTGTGGGTGGTTCCCTCTGGTTGCTACATTAATTTATCGCATATAAGTATCAAAGAATAGTACCATCATACAGGAACAAATAGTCCCGCTACCTAAACCAATGTTCCCTAACCTTTCTTATCTTGAGAGCCACATTCAGCTCTGAGAGATGGGTTCAAACCACATCAAATGTCATTTGAGTGAATCCATGTCATGTACCCACTATTATTACTAGTGCTAACAGAACTAGCAGCATTCTAAGTCAGAGATAACTGTTATCACGGACACAAGCTCCGATGATAACTGTATGTACTCACTGAGTCAGGGTTCTCGTCCATCACACTACCAAGGTCACATTACATACCCCTGAACTGAGACCCAGACTTTATATACACTTGGCATCACCCATAAGCACCAAGGCATGTACTGAATGTTCTCCCTACCCAATGTGGTACAACAAAAAATGCTCAGTGCTACATCAGTTGTTTAGAATACAAATTACAGATTTATTAAGAGAGATCGTTCCAACATTATTCAGGTCAATGAGCAATGTCTGGCACCATTAAAGTACTTAAAGCAGATGTGTCACCAGATTTGATAATGCAAACTTTATACATTATTAATTTGATCTTAGACTACATCTCTTAGTACTTTTTAAAATATATGGCTGTATAATCTTCCAACCAGAGCTAAGCTTATAAACTGTTCAGTGAAAAACAAAAAGCAATGGCCCAAAGCCAGAAATAATGAAATCCCAAATGCACAAAAATAGCATGAAAAAAAAAACAAAGGAGAAATGTGCAGGATATAGAAAATCACGATAAAAGATATAAACTTTATTGGATACCAATAAAAAGATAAATATATGAATAGAATGTTCAGGCACAAGAAGAAATGTTCAGGATATAAAAACTCACAATGAAATTTATAAACTTGTTTATAGACAATTAGAAAGATAAGTATCTAAACATATATAAAGTAAAGGTAAAATACACAGACATTTGACAAAATGGTGAGCCAGAGCCTATGAAATACTGGGAGAATAAAGTTTGAAGGTAGGAGCACCCTGGTGTGGGGCTGTTTTTCAGCATTCAGCACTGGCAAAATATATGTACCGTAATTGAATGAAGGATGAATGGACAAATGTACCAAGAAATTCTTGATAACAAAAAAATGCTGCTATCTATCGGGATGATGAAGATGAAATGAGGGTAGATATTTCAGGAAGACGTTGATCCCAAACACACAGCCAAAGGTCCAGCCAATCACCTGTCCTGAATGCAGTAGAAAATTTATAGAAAAAACTTAGAATTAGAGTTCATAGAAGAAGCCCACAGAACCTTCAGGATTTGAAGAGTGTTTGTGTGGAAGAATGGGCCAAAATCCCACCTGAGAAATACATGCGACTAGTTTCTCCATAGAAGCGGTGTCTTCGAGTTGTCATCAACAAAGGTTTTTGTACTAGTATTAGTTAAATTTCAGTAAGTGTGTTCAATACTTTATCCCTTTGTCATTTCTAATTATTACACATAATTTATGGACATCTGTGGTTTGATTCATTTGTCTGTGTGGATTGGATGGGTTGTTACTGACCAGTGATGAGCGAGCGTGCTCAGATAGGGTGTTATCCGAGCACGCTCGTGTGCTAATAGAATATCTTCGGCGTGCTCGAATACAATGTTCAAGTTGCCATGTCTCGCAGCTGTTCGACAGCTGCAACACATGCAGGGGTTGCCTGAATGTTAGGTAATCCCTGCATGTGTTGCGGCTGTTGAACTGCTATGAGAGATGCAGCCACGGTGACTCGAACATAGTATCTGAGCACTCCGAAGATACTCAATTAGCACACGAGTATGCTCGGATAACACCTTATCCTGGCACGCTCGCTCGTCACTGTTACTGACTTCTGGTGAGAATTTCATGTCAATATCACCTTTAGAAATATATTTACTTAGAAAATTGCTAACTTGTTTACTACTTATTTCACCCGCTGTATCTCTCATATGCATTCACAAATCATAGAAGTAAAGGGCAAAGGATTATGAAATGGAATAACACAATAATATCACAAAGCACAAAGTTAAGGCACAATGAAGGAGTGAAAAGTACAAACCACTTTGGACCAATGAGAATAGCCTTAGTGGAATGCAGATTACAAAGATGGCCAAAATTGTATTACAGCATTCACCCGACGCGCTTTGTTCCCAAACTATTTGAACTGTGGAGGGGATCATTGAGCGTCACAGTGAGATGTCTCTTTAAAGACTTTTTCAGTATAATTAATAAAAGTCTTATCGGATAGGTCCGACCACTGGTTCTTCTACTGATCTTGGGAATGGTGGTGCTTAGGCCTTGTTCCTAATGAATCATGCCCACAAATGCATAATGGAATAGGTAGAACAGTACTCGCCGATGTCCCACATTGCTAGTACTCCAGGAACCACGAGTAGCCTGCAAGAGCTACACAATGCAGGACCCCCATAAGTGTTTGGGAGTATCTTACTACACTAAAGGTTCTCTGCAGCATTTAGCATTAATTTGAGATGTTATTACATGAAAATTAATAAATACCAGCCTAATTGACTGGGTAATGTTAGATTATTTCATTTTTATGTATTGATATTGTGTGTTGTGATTCAGATTTTTCCCATTCGTACCTCAGTCATGTTGGTAAAGTAAATCCTGAGGGAAAAATATGTATTACAGCATAGACAATTGGGCTACGGTGAGGACGGCCTATGAACAATACTATTGTTATTGATTTCTTGTGGATTAGCATGGCTAATGTTCTGTAATAATATCCACACAATGAGAAGAGGACCGAAAGCCATTGCCGGAGGTAAAAGTTAGGTTGCCTGCAATGTTTGCTCAGTCCTCGTTTCCTGACATTGCGAGCCGCATTCTCAGGGCTTGTCATTTCAGGGGGATTAGTGATACTGCCACGTAATCTATGCGTTCGGCTGCCCTAGTCATTGTTGCTATGGTGACACAGAACAGATGCTGAGCGCTCTCCTAATAAGCATCCATTTCAAGTGATTTTGTGAGGAAAAATAAATAACACAAAAATAGCCATAATTCGTTGTTATTATTTAATAATTTCTTCCAGGATTTTCACTATTTAAAAAGGTAAAATATGGATGAATAAATCCATCCTGACCTGAGGTACACTCATATTTACAGCCTCCAGACCATAATAAACAGCGGCGTTGATATCTTGTGGATAGGATTATTTAACCCTATCTCTTGGCTCCAGTTTTGGTGAAGCCCCATTTTTCAAATCTGATGTGTCACTTTATGTGATAATGACTCTGAAATGCTACATATTCCAGTGATTCTGAGATTTTTTTTTTTTTTTTGGTAAGTGTAGGTCACTATGTTTTGCTTTTTTTTAAATGAAATTTCTGAAAATTATCAACTTTCAAATTTTAAATACGCATACCCTTAAGGTACTGTCACACTAAGCGAGATCGCTAACGAGATCGCTACTGCGTCACCGATTTATGACGCAGTAGCGATCTCGTTAGCGACGCAGCTGTGTGTGACATGTAGCAGCGATGTGGCCCCTGCTGAGATGTCGCTTATCGCTTATGAATGTTCTGAGCCGTTTTTTGGTTGTTGGTGTCCCGCTGGTGAGCCTGAATCGCTGAGTGTGACACCCTTTATGATCGACTTTACCAGCGGCGCAGGCGGGACTAGGTTTTCCCAACGACCACAGAGGTCGTTATACAGATCGCTGATCTCTGATGAGATCTTTGTGTTTTGAAGCTAACTAGCGACCACATAACGATCGCACTAGCGATCTCGCCAGGTCGTGTCGTTGTTGTGATCGCTAGTGCGATCGCTAAGTGTGACAGTGCCTTTAAACCAGAAAATATAATATCACAATCCCTGTTGCAGTGTGTGCAAAACTGGACATGAACTACAGGAAATGTATGACTTCTATAATTGCAAACAAAGGTTTCTGTACCAAATATTAAGTTCTGTTTTTCTGTTGTATCAAATACTTATTTCATGCACTAAAATGAAATGTAATTATTTAAAAATCATACAGTGTGATTTTCTGGTTTTTATTTTTAGATTGTGTCTCTCACAGTTGAAGTGTACCTACAATAAAAATTACCGACCTCTCTATTCTTTGTAGGTGGGAAAACTTGCAAAATCGGCAGTGTATCAAATGCCAATTTTCAAAACAGTATATCTAACTGCAGTGTAGGCCTCTATTTTTCCACTGACACATGGTGGACCTGAGTGGGAACTTATTTTTTACTGAATGAGTTGATATACGATTTTGGGGTGCATAACATTTTGGATTGCTTAAGGTTCGGTTAACATTTATCTTGTGCTCTACATTGAGCACTTACTTCAGGTTTTCTATCTAAATCTCAGATGGAAACATTCACTATAATGAGGCAGGCTACTCTGGACGCTGTCCTCTATTAGGAAGTGTCCTGTCTTTTTAGTCATGCAGACAACTGTGGTCGACCACACATTGTGCTCTAAAAAGATGCCTAAAAAATTAAATCCGCTGAACAGAGGGCAGACTGAGATCAAAGTGACTCCATCTGACTCATAGTGATTGGTTCTGTTGGGGATTTCTTTTGAATCGTGATTTTTTTTAGGAGTTATAGGGAAACCCTGAGTTAAGTGTTCAGCATAGAGCACAGGACAAATGAGAACTGAGGCTTAGTCTGAATTTCGAAAGTCAGAATGAAAAATGAAAACAGCAGTTCAAGAATTGTTTTTAATTTTTTTTTAAACCTTTCACTGTACGGTATAAGTGACAAGACAGCTTTATTGTTCAGGTCTGTCTGATTACAGCAGTACCAGATTTTATATAGTTTCTTACGTGTTGCTTCATTTTCCCATTAACAATGCTTTTTTAAAATCAGTAAATAGTTTTTAATTAGTAAATAGTCATCATATTCTGAGAGCTATAAATTTATTTAACAGAATTAACAGAATTGTTTGACTTCTTTTTTTCAGGACAAGTTGACGTTTTAATTTGTACCATTTTAAGGAACATACCATTTTATGATCGCTTTTTATTCAGATCTTTAGGAAGCAGAATGAACTGAATCCAACAATTCGAGAATTGAGTTTTACTTTTCCACTGTAACGTAAAAAGTTTTTTTTTTGCTACTTTAATGCACTAAAAACAATATTTTATTGCATTACCATACTATGAGAGGTGTAACTTGTGAGGACTTGCTTTTTTTCAGAACAAGATGACGTTTTGAGCAAAACCTTTTTTAATGATTTTATTTTATTACTTTTAACTCCATATTTTGTGTCAATATGATGAAAAAGTTACATTTTTGGCATTTTTTTAATTATGTTTTTAATAGTTTTCATAGTACAGAATAAATAATGGATAAGTAATATGACAGGTTAGCCGTTTAGATTGTTCCAGACATGGCATTATGAATTACGTGTTCTTTTAATCAAATATTTTTTATTGAACATTTTCTAAACCCTACCCTTACCAACTCTCAAATTTCAGTCCCTGAAAATACTGTTTACCTTGTAAAAAAATTTGTAGGGGAAGCCATATTGGTAGATTGTGAAGTAAGTAAAGTAACTGTAGCATGAGGACCATTTTAATTAGGTTGGCTCTTCCTATCACCAACAGAGGCAGTTTACATCAGGCCGTTATTTTAGTCTGAAATTTAATCAAGAGGGGACCAATGTTTAAGGATTCATACTCTATAGTATCTATAGCACCTTCACTTACTATTATACCCAGATATCTAAATGAGTGAACCACCTGAAGTTGTACTGCTTCTACCATCTCATTTGAAAGCTTAGGTCCTACCGTGATAAGTGCTGATATACCTCAGTTAATAGAAAGGCCTGACAACATCCCATAACTATTGATAATGACTATAGCTTCCGTTAGTGATGTCTAGAAAAAGAAGAATATCATCCGCATATAAGGCAATTTTTTCTTCATGTTCCCCATATGAGAAGCCTTGAATTTTTGAGACGCAGCGCATTGCTGTGGGCGGCCAGCGGTTCTATAGCAATGGCAGACAACAATGGACAGAGGGGACAGCTCTGCCTCGTGCCTCTCTGTAAGGGAAAAGATGTAGGCTTATGGTTATTAACTTGGATCTTGGCCTGAGGAACAGAATAAAGAAGCTTAATCCAGGACATAAATTGCTCCCCAAATTCCATATGGGATAGCGTACGCCACAGAAACGTCCTCTCAATGCTATCAAAGGCCTTAGCCACGTCGAGAGACGCTATTGCTTTATATTTGTGGTTGTGAGAGGGAAGTTGAAGATTTAGATATAATCTATGTATATTAACCACATATTTGGCATAAAGTTGGCCTGATCCTGATGAATTACGGACGTTATCATTTTATTAATCCTATTGACTAAGAATTGAGCCAGTATCTTAATGTCTACTGTGAGTAATGAAATGGGACGATACAATTCTGGAAGCAAAAGATCCCTCCCCTCCTTTGCAATCACTACAATTATGGCCTCGTTCATTGACGGTGGTAGTCTACTCCTCTGCAATGCATCATTAAAAACCTCTAATATTTGTGAGAGAATATATTTACTATACTTTTTGTAAACTTCTAGTGGAATACCATCCTCTCCAGGTGACTTATTATTTGACAAGAAGCCTAAAGCATGCTCAGTCTCCTGCAGTGAGATAGGTTTATCTAAGAGCTGAGACTCCATAGCTTCCAACTTAGGAAGAGAAAGTGGGGGGAGGAATCCATCCAATTCCTCAGTCGTGGGTTGTACCTTGGAGGTATATACTGAAGCATGAAATTCCCTAAATACCCCGAGTATGTGTGGAGTTGAGCATAGCTTCTCCCCAGACAGGTTCTCAATGGAGTTAACATACAGTGATTTCTGTTGTGCCTTTATAATCATAGCCAGCGTATGACCTGCCCTTTTCCCTTCTTCACAAAAAGTCTTCTTAAAAAAAAAGCGTTTGTTATCCGCCATAGTGATTAGATGTTGTTTCAGTAGATCTTGAGAGTATTGTAATTTTTTATTAGATAAAGTGGAAGGGTTTTGTATGTGTTGGATTTCTGCTTTCTGCTCTTCCTCATTCAAAGTTTTCCCTAATGCTTTTGAGAATGTTTTAACGCCATTAACTTCCTTGATTAGCAGACCCCTCATAAATGCCTTCAACGTCTCCCAAACCACAGGTAATGAGGCCGATCCCTTATTGACCTCAAGGAACTCTTTCAATAATGTAGGAATGTTATTATCTCGCAACAGGATGTTGAGCCTAAAAAGGTTAACCTCCTTGACCGGTCCAATGAGCGTCTATAGTCAGAGGGGATCAGCTCCACCAGTAATGTTGAATGATCCAAAAGTCTCCGGGGCAGATATTCTATTTTACCTATTATTTTTGCTACCGAGGTATTACCTACAATGAGATCTATGCAGGACAGTGAACCGTGTACAGCAGAGTAACAAGAAAATATTTTATTATTAGGATGCCTTGCTCACCAAATATCTATTAGCGCCACTTCATCCAGTACTTTCTCAAAGGGAGTTCTCCCATCTTCTGATCCGACTATATTCCCTGAAAATCTATCTAGCGTATAATGTACTGTATTGTTAAAATCACCGACTATCTATAGGGGGCATCCAGGTTTTCTGTGGGCAAATGATAATACATTTTCGAGAACTGACCCTGTGAAGGGTGGGGGAATATAGACTGTAGTACTGATAATTAAATTATTAACTAGCTTCCCAAATAAACATATGCATCTTCCCTTCTTCCCTCTTTATCCACTTCTTTATCAATGAATTGAAAGGGAATGGAACTGTGGTTTTCTTTTTGTTTTGACATAAAAGCTGCATTTTTAGTGGTGAAACTGTTTTTCCCTATTTTTTCATACATTTTATGTGTGCTTTTATACATTTTTTAAATTTGATCCATCTTTTCATTTACATTTCCACTTATTATCTCTACTACAGAACTTTAATATTTTTTACTTTGATCACTGCAATGCTTTTACACTGACACAGCTTGTTAGGCACTGCTATAAGCTAGCAGGCCACCGTACCCTGAGGACATTACTTGTCCTTGGGTTGCCAAGGCAACTATTGGGTGCTGACAGGGCTATAGAGGGAGTCCTCTCCTTTTGTTAACCATTTAGTTGCGATTGACCGTGACATCTAAGGGTACAGTCACGCTCAGCGACGCAGCAGCGATCCCGACAACGATACGACCTGGCAGGGATCGTTGCTGCGTCGCTTTGTGGTCGCTGGTGAGATGCCAAACAGTCAGATCTTCCCAACGACGCAGCAACGATCAGCGACTCGTAGCAACCTGTATAACGATGTGTCGCCTATGTGTCTCGGTTCTCAGAGGTCGTTGGTAAGGTGTCAAACACACCGATGCATGCTACCCAGCGGGACAGCAATGATCAAAAAATGGTCCAGGCCATTCCAACATGACCAGCGATCTCACAGCAGGGGCCAGGTCGCTGCTACGTGTCAAACATAGCGAGATCGCTGCTGAGGTCGCTGTTGAGTCACAAAACTTGTGACTCAGCAGCGATCTCGCTTAGTGTGACGGGGGCTTAAGGTTAAACCGTCCTAATTGGAACTAAAACCAACCGTGACCAATGCAGAAGGGTGTCAGTTATAGTATATGCTGACACCCACTACATTTACGCCCATCGGAGGACACTATTTACTTATTTCTCTGTATTGTAAAAAGGCAACCCTGAAGATTAAAGCACATTAATGACTGCTGTAAAAATGCATTTCGGAGGTCATTAAGGGTTAAATATTGTAATATCATTTAGATGTTTAAGAGCAATTAAATGTCCCTTGGGAATAAATTAACATATTAATGATCAATGATAGCCTGACCTCATATGCATACTCATTGTCCTATTAAAAGTCTTGAGAACAATGTATCATCTGAAAATATCCAAGTTTTATGTTAAACATATTTTTCTCTAATTTTTGCAGCTGCTTTTTCCAACGTTTCATGTATTCATCTATAGTGTCATTTTGCTTTGCACTATGATAGACAGCAGCAGTGTGAGGTCAATGAAAAGGTTTTCATGATGAAATATCTCACTGGTCCTACTCCTGGGATTATGGTGTGGGGTGGCATAATGTATGGCAGCCAAACCACTCGCACATACATGAACAGCTTGGCCCTACAATAATTTGGTCATAAAACCAGTGGTACGGCCATTTTTCCATAGTGCTTCAGGAGCCGTTTTTCAACACAACACACCAGGCTGCAAGCTCCTCACACTATTGTGAACAGTCTGTGTGGCTTAAACGTGCTACTATGATCTCCATTGTCTCCAAAGTTGTTGGACATCTTAAGACGTCATTGGCCTGCAATTACAAAAAGAGCTGCAAGAAGCAGATCTTGATGATTTGCCTAAGTGTATTAAGCATGGCAGAACATTCCTCAGACAGGACAAAATGCTCATAATTATCTGTATGTAATCATTGATAACAGCCAAGACGTATAAGTGCTCATAGTCAATACTGAATAAATTAGATGTTTTTAAAATTTTGGTTCAATTTTTTCATAATTTTCATATTATTAGCATGTCTATCAGTCCTGTGATCTTCATATAAACTTATGATGACCTTTGACACTCTTAGTGCTGGGATGAATATATCCCAGAGTTTTATGTCTTTCTACAACAATTAAGGAATCTGCTTCCCTGACCTTTTAGGGTCATCACAACACAATACCAGACCCCAATCAGAGGGTAATAAAACCTTCACTCCTTATCTATGAACTAGTCATATTTATGTTCATCCCTCTGCCATAATGACAGTTCTGCTTCACGTCACTTGTCTTACCTATTGCATTATTCCTGTGTCCTCTTGTGTACAAATATGTGATTCTTCAGCTTTTGTTTTAGTCTTTGCCTGATGAAGAGACCTGCGTAGTCTCGAAAGCTTGCAATTTGTTACCATCTTTTCAGTTAGCCATTAAAAGGTATCAACCACTGAGGACTCTCAAGTCTAAATATTTTTCTTCATAATTGTGTAACTTTTCCTTATTGTTATTGCAATTTCAATGTTGAGGAGTGTGTCTGTGGTTGTTTCACTTGCAATCTTAGTACGAAGGCATGGTGATATTTTTTTTTTACATACAGTATATACAGTATATATTTATGTATATGTATATATGAAAGGGCTATATAAGAGGAGATAGGTATCGGTGGGGTCCAACACCCATCGCCTCCATAATCAGCTGTTTTTTTTTTCTCTGGTGGCAGCTGGATGTAAACACTTTTTATATTTAAGAACATGGACTATGCTGTGCTCAGCATCTCTGTTCAGTAGCCGGTGCTCAGCAGTTCAGTTCAGTAGCCGGTGCTCAGCAGCTCCGTTCAGTAGCTGGTGCTCAGCAGTTCTGTTCAGTAGCCTGTGCTCAGCAGCGCTGTTCAGTAGCCAGTGCTCAGCAGTTCTGTTCAGTAGCCTGTGCTCAGCAGCGCTGTTCAGTAGCCAGTGCTCAGCAGTTCCGTTCAGTAGCTGGTGCTCAACAGCTCTGTTCAGTAGCTGGTGCTCAGCAGTTCTGTTCAGTAGCCGATGCTCAGCAGCTCCATTCAGTAGCCGGTGCTCAGCAGCTCCGTTCAGTAGCCGATACTCAGCAGCTCTGTTCAGTAGCCGGTACTCAGCAGCTCTGTTCAGTAGCCTGTGCTCAGCAGCTCCGTTCAGTAGCCGTTACTCAGCAGCTCCATTCAGTAGCCGATACTCAGCAGCTCTGTTCAGTAGCCGGTGCTCAGCAGCTCCGTTCAGTAGCCGGTACTCAGCAGCTCCGTTCAGTAGCCGGTGCTCAGCAGCTCCGTTCAGTAGCCTGTGCTCAGCAGCTCTGTTCAGTAGCCGGTACTCAGCAGCTCTGTTCAGTAGACAGTGCTCAACAGCTCCGTTCAGTAGCCTGTGCTCAGCAGCTCCGTTCAGTAGCCGATACTCAGCAGCTCTGTTCAGTAGCCGGTGCTCAGCAGCTCCGTTCAGTAGCCGGTACTCAGCAGCTCCGTTCAGTAGCCGGTGCTCAGCAGCTCCGTTCAGTAGCCTGTGCTCAGCAGTTCTGTTCAGTAGCCTGTGCTCAGCAGCGCTGTTCAGTAGCCAGTGCTCAGCAGTTCTGTTCAGTAGCCTGTGCTCAGCAGCGCTGTTCAGTAGCCAGTGCTCAGCAGTTCCGTTCAGTAGCTGGTGCTCAACAGCTCTGTTCAGTAACTGGTGCTCAGCAGTTCTGTTCAGTAGCCGATGCTCAGCAGCTCCATTCAGTAGCCGGTGCTCAGCAGCTCCGTTCAGTAGCCGATACTCAGCAGCTCTGTTCAGTAGCCGGTACTCAGCAGCTCTGTTCAGTAGCCTGTGCTCAGCAGCTCCGTTCAGTAGCCGATACTCAGCAGCTCCGTTCAGTAGCTTATACTCAGCAGCTCTGTTCAGTAGCCGGTGCTCAGCAGCTCCGTTCAGTAGCCGGTACTCAGCAGCTCCGTTCAGTAGCCGGTGCTCAGCAGCTCCGTTCAGTAGCCGATACTCAGCAGCTCTGTTCAGTAGCCGGTACTCAGCAGCTCTGTTCAGTAGCCAGTGCTCAGCAGCTCCGTTCAGTAGCCTGTGCTCAGCAGCTCCGTTCAGTAGCCGATACTCAGCAGCTCTGTTCAGTAGCCGGTACTCAGCAGCTCCGTTCAGTAGCCTGTGCTCAGCAGCTCCGTTCAGTAGCCGATACTCAGCAGCTCCGTTCAGTAGCCGGTGCTCAGCAGCTCCGTTCAGTAGCCGATACTCAGCAGCTCTGTTCAGTAGCCGGTACTCAGCAGCTCCGTTCAGTAGCCAGTGCTCAGCAGCTCCGTTCAGTAGCCTGTGCTCAGCAGCTCCGTTCAGTAGCCGATACTCAGCAGCTCTGTTCAGTAGCCGGTACTCAGCAGCTCTGTTCAGTAGCCTGTGCTCAGCAGCTCCGTTCAGTAGCCGGTGATCAGCAGTGTAACAAGGGCGACTGGGCTGGTAGTCCTGACCAAGTTCACCCACAAAACAGAGTCCACAGACACCCCAGCCCCTTGTACATGAAACACAGGACAAACACAGCTTCCCCCACGGATTACCTCTTCTTCCCAGCCATCGTAGTCCAGGCAATCAAAATCCAGGGTCACCGCTGCAATCCTACAGGGATAACATTTATTTTATGTTTTTTTTTGCAATATAAATTAAGTAGAAAAGGTAGTGGAAGAGAATATAATAGAAGCTTCCTGCTTTTCCCTACTCTTATTTGCGGCCGTCTCAGTATCAGACTTGGGGGGTTGCAGACGGGGGGGGTTCCTGCCACCTCCTTACAGCAGCTCCATTCAGTCTGTGCATTTGACCACTGCTGGAGCAAAAGATAGCTGACCAATGGGTTCGCTGGGTGTTTGACCCCTACTGATATGCTAATGATTACCTATCCTGTATATAGGTCATCAAATTCATATGCCTGGACAACTCCCTTAAGCAAATTTTTTTCCAAAGAAGAGTTAGAGTAGGAAGAGCAAATGGACAAAGCTGAAAAAAATCATATTTGCAATATTTCAGATTAGGTCATTTAGAGTTTAGTCTGCGCTGGATCTAAGTTTTCATTATAAAACAGTAAGTATTTCCCAGGTGTCCTGGCCACAGAAACATTGGAGTGCCCCTTTGTAAGCACTGTAAACATCTGTTAATTATAACTTATCAAGTTAAAGGCATAATAAGTTAGACCATTTCATTATAATACACATTATGGTTTAAAGAGACACTTCAAGATCACTCTAAAAGTCAGATCAAGAGATCCTGCAAACATCAGCTCTTGCTCTATAAGATGCCAGCCTACATGGAAGGATACTTATTTGGATAAGCAGCATGTATTATACTATATGTCCCTTGGATTAGTTGGGTGCAAAATGAAAAAAATCTGCTCTCATAGGGGAATTCCTTCTATTCCAAAGCTGTCTTCTCCTCTGCCCTCCCATCACAGATTGCCAGCTTTCTCTCTACGTACAGTATTGTGAGAAATTATATGGATAAATCTGTCAATCAGCCATGGCAGGGCCCAGAGACCAGCTGCTTATGAATACATGGATGCAGGGCTCAGTTCATGGTGCACTTCTTGTTATCAAAATGGCTGCATAAAAGCTATCGAGTGACAGATATTGGTCTCTACTGTCCTCAGATAGGGCTGTATACACCAGGTGACAGATATCAGTCTCTACTGTCCTCAGATAGGGCTGTATACACCAGGTGACCAATATCAGTCTCTACTGTCCTCAGATAGGGCTGTGTATACCAGGTGACAGATATCAGTCTCTACTGTCCCCAGATAGGGCTGTATACACCAGGTGCCATATATCAACCTATACTGTCCTCAGATAGGGCTTCATACTCCAGGTGACATATATCAGTCTCTACTGGCCTCAGATAGGGCTGCATACTCCAGGTGACAGATATCAGCCTGTACTGTCCTCAGATAGGGCTTCATACACCAGGTGACATATATCAGTCTCTACTGGCCTCAGATAGGGCTGCATACACCAGGTGACAGATATCAGACTGTACTGTCCTCAGATAGGGCTTCATACACCAGGTGACATATATCAGTCTCTACTGGCCTCAGATAGGGCTGCATACACCAGGTGACAGATATCAGCCTGTACTGTCCTCAGATAGGGCTGCATACACCAGTTGACAGATATCAGTCTGTACTGTCCTCAGATTGGACTGTATACACCAGGTGACAGATATCAGTCTCTACTGTCCTCAGATAGGTCTGCGTACACCAGGTGACAGATATCAGTCTGTACTGTTCTCAGATAGGGCTGTATACACCAGGTGACAGATATCAGTCTCTACTGTCCTTAGATAGGGCTGTATACACCAGGTGACAGATATCAGTCTCTACTGCCCTCAGATAGGGCTGTATACACCAGGTGACAGATATCAGTCTCTACTGTCCTCAGATAGGGCTGTATACACCAGGTGACAGATATCAGTCTCTACTGTCCTTAGATAGGGCTGCATACACCAGGTGACAGATATCAGTCTCTACTGTCCTCAGATAGGACTGTATACACCAGGTGACAGATATCAGTCTCTACTGTCTTCAGTTAGGGCTGTATACACCAGGTGACAGATATCAGTCTCTACTGTCCTCAGATAGGGCTGCATACTCCAGGTGACAGATATCAGCCTGTACTGTCCTCAGATAGGGCTGCATACTCCAGGTGACAAATATCAGCCTGTACTGTCCTCAGATAGGCCTGCATATACCAGGTGATAGATATCAGCCTGCACTGTCCTCAGATAGGGCTGCGTACACCAGGTGACAGATATCAGCCTGCACTGTCCTCAGATAGGGCTGTATACACCAGGTGACAGATATCAGCCTGCACTGTCCTCAGATAGGGCTGCATACTCCAGGTGACAGATATCAGCCTGCACTGTCCTCAGATAGGGCTGTATACACCAGGTGACAGATATCAGCCTGTACTGTCCTCAGATAGATCTGCATACACCAGTTGACAGATATCAGTCTGTACTGTCTTCAGTTAGCGCTGTATACACCAGGTGACAGATATCAGCCTGTACTGTCCTCAGATAGGGCTGCATACTCCAGGTGACAGATATCAGCCTGTACTGTCCTCAGATAGGGCTGCATACTCCAGGTGACAGATATCAGCCTGTACTGTCCTCAGATAGGCCTGCATGCACCAGGTGACAGATATCAGCCTGTACTGTCCTCAGATAGGGCTGTATACACCAGGTGACAGATATCAGCCTGTACTGTCCTCAGATAGGGCTGCGTACACCAGGTGACAGATATCAGCCTGTACTGTCCTCAGATAGGGCTGTATACACCAGGTGACAGATATCAGCCTGTACTGTCCTCAGATAGGGCTGTGTACACCAGGTGACAGATATCAGCCTGTACTGTCCTCAGATAGGGCTGCGTACATCAGGTGACAGATATCAGTCTGTACTGTCCTCAGATAGTGCTGCATACTCCAGGTGACAGATATCAGCCTGCACTGTCCTCAGATAGGGCTGTATACACCAGGTGACAGATATCAGCCTGTACTGTCCTCAGATAGGGTTGCGTACACCAGGTGACAGATATCAGCCTGTACTGTCCTCAGATAGGGCTGTATACACCAGGTGACAGATATCAGCCTGCACTGTCCTCAGATAGGGCTGCGTACACCAGGTGACATAAATCAGTCTGTACTGTCCTCAGATAGGGCTGTATACACCAGGTGACAGATATCAGTCTCTACTGTCTTCAGTTAGCGCTGTATACACCAGGTGACAGATATCAGTCTGTACTGTCCTCAGATAGGGCTGCATACACCAGGTGACAGATATCAGTCTCTACTGTCCTCAGATAGGGCTGCATACTCCAGGTGACAGATATCAGTCTCTACTGTCCTCAGATAGGGCTGCATACACCAGGTGACAGACATCAGTCTATACTGTCCTCAGATAGGGCTGCATACTCCAGGTGACAGATATCAGTCTCTACTGTCCTCAGATAGGGCTGCATACTCCAGGTGACAGATATCAGCCTGTACTGTCCTCAGATAGGGCTGCGTACACCAGGTGACAGATATCAGCCTGTACTGTCCTCAGATAGGGCTGTATACACCAGGTGACAGATATCAGCCTGTACTGTCCTCAGATAGGGCTGTGTACACCAGGTGACAGATATCAGCCTGTACTGTCCTCAGATAGGGCTGCGTACATCAGGTGACAGATATCAGTCTGTACTGTCCTCAGATAGTGCTGCATACTCCAGGTGACAGATATCAGCCTGCACTGTCCTCAGATAGGGCTGTATACACCAGGTGACAGATATCAGCCTGTACTGTCCTCAGATAGGGTTGCGTACACCAGGTGACAGATATCAGCCTGTACTGTCCTCAGATAGGGCTGTATACACCAGGTGACAGATATCAGCCTGCACTGTCCTCAGATAGGGCTGCGTACACCAGGTGACATAAATCAGTCTGTACTGTCCTCAGATAGGGCTGTATACACCAGGTGACAGATATCAGTCTCTACTGTCTTCAGTTAGCGCTGTATACACCAGGTGACAGATATCAGTCTGTACTGTCCTCAGATAGGGCTGCATACACCAGGTGACAGATATCAGTCTCTACTGTCCTCAGATAGGGCTGCATACTCCAGGTGACAGATATGTCTCTACTGTCCTCAGATAGGGCTGCATACACCAGGTGACAGACATCAGTCTATACTGTCCTCAGATAGGGCTGCATACTCCAGGTGACAGATATCAGTCTCTACTGTCCTCAGATAGGGCTGCATACTCCAGGTGACAGATATCAGTCTATACTGTCCTCAGATAGGGCTGCATACTCCAGGTGACAGATATCAGTCTCTACTGTCCTCAGATAGGGCTGCATACACCAGGTGACAGACATCAGTCTATACTGTCCTCAGATAGGGCTGCATACTCCAGGTGACAGATATCAGTCTCTACTGTCCTCAGATAGGGCTGCATACTCCAGGTGACAGATATCAGTCTATACTGTCCTCAGATAGGGCTGCATACTCCAGGTGACAGATATCAGTCTCTACTGTCCTCAGATAGGGCTGCATACACCAGGTGACCAATATCAGTCTATACTGTCCTCAGATAGGGCTGCATACTCCAGGTGACAGATATCAGTCTCTACTGCCCTCAGATAGGGCTGCATACACCAGGTGACAGACATCAGTCTATACTGCCCTCAGATAGGGCTGCATACACCAGGTGACAGACATCAGTCTATACTGCCCTCAGATAGGGCTGCATACACCAGGTGACAGACATCAGTCTCTACTGTCCTCAGATAGGGCTGCATACTCCAGGTGACAGATATCAGCCTGTACTGTCCTCAGATAGGGCTGCATACACCAGGTGACAGACATCAGTCTAAACTTTTCAGATAGGGCTGTATACACCAGGTGACAGAATCTGTTTAAGTTTTAGATTTCAGTATGAACTTTTTAAGGATTGGATTGGAAACCCTCTTTAAACATAGAGCTGCACATGCGATGGTATATCAGTCATTATCTGTTAACTGAGGGCTGCATCATACATTTGTAATACCATTGTAACTGACTGTAATTAATACATTTTAAGTTTATAAACAGCAGTAACCAAAGTGGATTGTACTAAAATATAGGTAGATGTTCAAGATGCACGCTTTCATAGATGCTGTAATGACAGCTGGCAGGTCTGCAATGAGGGCTGTGTCCATGATTCTTCCTGCGTGCCTTGAACTCTTCTGCATGTGTTCTTCAGACCATTCTTTTAGCGGCTGTAAATATGCAGTTACTGAACAAAACAATGAAGATCTGATTGCATCTGGCAGAGGAAACAATGTACCATGCTTTCTCCACATTGGCTTTGGTTGCTTTCTATGGAAAGATACAGTAAAGATATATATATATATATATAGTTAGCCATTAAAAGGTATCAACCACTGAGGACTCTCAACTCTAAATATTTTTCTATGGAAAGAGGAAGACAACACTTCTGTCAGTGCAGATTCAATCCAGTGTACATTATATCCGGACCTGCATGAACAAATTAATCATGGACA
>JARQOD010000003.1:496246530-496318689 GCA_033576555.1 Oophaga sylvatica | reverse complement strand
TAATACTCACAATGGAGAGCGTTCTCAGAGTTTTGCTTTTCTCTTGTGCTTTCTGTGATGAAATTATCAAGACATGTTGTTACCAAACCTGTACCAATGTGACCTTAACATTCATACTAAGATAAAACATCAGCCCAGCGTGTCATTTCAATTAATTAATCCGACATTGGACTGTGTCTATTCACTATACGCCTCGGACACTTGGTACAGTAATATATTTCCTGTCTATGTTTTAGGAAGAATATAAACCAGGCAAACCAATTTCTGAAGAAGACTTGAAAAATGCAATCAGCATACATCATTCTTTAGCTACCAGAGCATCCGACTATAACAAAAGGCCAAATGTCTTTTACCTACGAACAGCTGACTGGAGAGTATTCCTCTTTCAAGCGCAGTGAGTCATAACAGTTGGCGTAATTGTCTGATGATGACCAATGACTGGTCTGCTCTGATCAGTCATAAATTACTGTAGTTGACAAGACTTCTCTTACTTCATTCTTGATTCATTGGCAAAATGAAGTAAAAATTCAGACTCGTAACAACAGCTCATGAGGAGAAAGTTTAACTTTCCTTTCCAATAAATGTCAAATTTGTCCTCCATATTTGGGATTTATTTTTAGATAATTTTATTAATCTTATATATAACCACCAGTTGGGACTTCCAGCCACTGTCCCCGAATCCCATAAGGCACCGCGGCAGTGTCACTTGCGCAGAAGCAAGTGACATTCACGTAAACGCTATTCCCGCGCATGTTCAGTAACAGCCACAACTGCGCACTCTACCCGCGCATGCGCGGTAACGACGTGGCTGTTACTGCGCCTGCGTGGGGAATAGCGGTGACGTCTAATTTCACCGCACTCCCGATGCGATAACATCGGGTCTATTTCTAGTATTTAATAAAAGCCAGCATCTGCAACACTTCTCTTGGTTAGCAGGTTCTGCATGACATCATGTGTACGATATAATGATGACGTTCTGCCATGCCGACTAATCAGCAGAGGCGCCAAGGATGCCAGCAGATAGGGGGAGGTTTGCAAGGCTCCAGTTTGGTGTAATGGTCGCTGGATCAAGGTCCAGCAAACCTTTTTGCTCAAGTCAATAATATAACAATATTGTGCACATTCTAACAATTACAAAAGTCAGTGTGATGCAGACAAATTAAGTCCATATGAGCTGTGAATGATAGATTCCAGAAATCAGGGAGTGTCATACATCGCCATGGACATAGCAGTGTTGGATTATTATGGCAGCCTTTATTCTTTATTCTTGGTTATATTGATTTTGGAAGGGGCACGTTTTCATTGAGCATTTGCAGTTGATTAGAAGAAGGGAGCCATGTTCTAAAAGAGAGCGGAGGCACAAGAGAAGACTTAGATATAGAGAGGGGCTTTGTTAACAGAGATTGAAGTTGGATGTGGGATAGAGGTCCCCAACCTTTCTCACCTTGAGAGCCACATTCAGCTATGAAAGAGTTGCGAGCCAAATTCAGCACTGAGAGAGGGTCACAAGCCACATACAGCCCCTGCCCCACTCACAGTTGTAACACCCAGAGCCCCCCCATTACTGGTATAATGACATCCAAAGCTTTTCCACTGAAATCACACCAAGGCAGTATGCCAAGCTCCAGGGTTTCATACCGTACCCCTATTCAGATCTGTTCCTCCGTGCAGGGCTACACACAAGTCGCCATCTAGAGATCTGCTTTTGATAGCGGTTTGCTACACCTGGTGCTAATGCACTAAGCTGGCAGACAGCCGTGAACCACACATCACGGGCCTGCGAGCCACATGTGGCTCTACACCTACAGGTTGGGGACCCCTGATGTGGGATATGTAAATTAAAAACAAAATATAGAATGGAGCAGAATTTTATATGGTTTTGCAAATTAAAGCAAGGGTATTAAATTTAATTCTTTATGCGGTAGTCCGGTAAGAATTCAGTGCAGGGACTGATGAAGAGGACGTGACAGAGAAAGGTAGCAGGGGTCTGGTTTAGTATAGACTGGAGAGATGCTAGTCTCTTTAGCCATATACCACAGAGAAGGGTGTTGCAGTGGTCATGCTGGTCTATCGGAATAGAATATCATCCATAATCCAAGTAATATTACAGTGTAATTAAGGAAATGTACTGGGCATGAATAATGTGACTGATTAGACTGGACGGGGGTTTATAATATGACTTTGATCATTGAAAAGCATAGAAGCTTCAAAAACATGTGACAAAAAAGCAAAAATATTTTAGACCTTGTTTATTATTTTATGTACACACGTGGTCAGAATTGCTGGTACCCCTCGTTTATTAACAGAAAAACCTACAATAGTCACAGAAATAACTTGAATCTGACAAAAGTAATAATAAATCAAAAATCTATGAAAATGAACAAATGAAAGTCAGACATTGCTTTTCAACCATGCTTCCACAGAATTAAAGAAAAAATAAAACTCATGAAATAGGCCTGTACAGAAATAATGGTACCCCTGAAAATAATGTGACAAAAGGGACATGTTAAATCAAGGTGTGTCCACTAATTAGCATCACAGGTGTCTACAATCTTGGAATCAGTGAGTGGCCTGTATAGAGGGCTACAGATACTCAATGTGCGGTTTGGTGACATGGTGTCTATCACACTCAACATGGACCAGAGGAAGCAAAGGAAAGAGTTGTCTCAGAAGATTAGAAAGAAGATTATAGACAAACATGTTAAAGGTAAAAGTTATAAGACCATCTCCAAGCAGCTTGATGTTCCTGTGACTACAGTTGCACATATTATTCAGAAATTTAAGCTCCATGGGACTGTAGCCAACCTCCCTGGACATGGCCGCAGAAGGAAAATTGATGATAAATCAAAGAGACGGATAATACGAAAGGTAACAAAAGAGCCCAACTTCTAAACAGGTTAAAGGTGAACTTCAAGTTCAAGGGACATCAGTGTCAGATCGGACCATCCGTCGTTGTATGAGCCAAAGTGGACTTCATGGTAGACGACCAAGGAGGACACCATTGTTGAAATAAAACATAAAGAGGCAGACTGGAATTTGCCAAACTACATGTTGACAACCCGCAAAGCTTCTGGGAGAATGTCCTATGGACAGATGAGAAAAAAATTGAACTGGCAAGGCGCATCAGCTCTATGTTCACAGACGGAAAAATTAAGCATATCAAGAAAATAACACTCTCACTTCTGTGTAACATGGAGGAGGCTCTGTTATGTTCTGGGGCTGCTTTGCTGCATCTAGCACAGGGTGTCTAGAATCTGTGCAGGGTACAATGAAATCTCAAGACTATCAAGGGATTCTAGAGAGAAATGTGCTGTCCAGTGTCAGAAAGCTTGTTTTCAGTCGCAGGTCATGGGTCTTGCAACAGGATAATGACCCAAAACACACAGCTAAAAACACCCAAGAATGGCTAAGAGGAAAACATTGGACTATTCTGAAGTGGCCTTCTATGAGCCCTGACCTAAATCCTATTGAGCATCTTTGGAAAGAGCTGAAACATGCTGTCTGGAAAAGGCAACCTTCAAACACGAGACAACTGGAGCAGTTTGCTCTTGAGGAGTGAGATAAAATACCTGTCGAGAGGTGCAGAAGTCTCATTGACAGTTACAGGAATCGTTTGCTTGCAGAGATTGCCTCAAAAGGTTGTGCAACAAAATATAAAGTTAAGGGTACTATCATTTCTGTCCAGGCCTATTTCATGAGTTTTTATTTTTTTTAAATTCTGTGGAAGCATGGTTGAAAAGCAATGTCTGACTTTTATTTGTTCATTTTCATAGATTTTTGATGTATTATTACTTTTGTCAGATTCAAGTTATTTCTGTCACCATTGTGGATTTTTCTGTCATTAAACGAGGGGTACCAACAATTTTGACCACTTGTATATGTTTTATTATTATTTATACATTAAAAATTTCAACCACAGACAAATGTAACCAACTACCCAAACATTAAATTAATGACTTCTGATGTTACATGAAAATGGCGTTTGTGTGAAAGCATTTTTTAAAACTTTTTTTTTTATCAGAAATACAGAACAGATGCATTCATGGATCACTCGCATTAATGTGGTAGCAGCGATGTTTTCTGCTCCTCCATTCCCAGCTGCAATTGGATCACATAAAAAGTTTAGCCGACCACTACTTCCAAGTGCCATCACTCGCCTATCCCAGGTAGATCTTTAGCTTTTGGTTTATACCAAATTACTGTGCATGTATTTATTACTTTTTACACCATTTGAGTTGTGTCTTTTGCTTTTGTGTTCCTAATAAAAAAAAATTTAACCCCCGTTGACATTTTCTGTAATCCTATATAGCTGCAGCTACACATTTCTAAAATATTAGCAGAAGCTGCGACTGCACCATCTGCACCAGGTGTCAGCTGTATAGTACTTGCAGCGGCAGATTAAGACTAGACAGGGCCTCGGGCAGTTTAGAAGGCATGGGCCCCCCAGCACCTGATGTATCACGTAACATGTCACATGATCCCCTTGAGATCACATGATAGGTCATGTGATTAACACACAAGTGCTCTGGTGCACATTTGTAGCTGGAAAACAATGCTAATTGTTTCCCTTATGTACAGTGCTATACATAACATAGCGCTATACATAATAGAGTAGGGTGGGATATTAATTTTCCCAAGGAGCCACATGAGAGACCGTGACTACTGTGATGGCCGAACCAATAGGCTGAAATTAAAATTAATTCTGTTCAATGTTAATATTAACATATTAATTATAATTATTGTTTTATATTATTAATTGTATCAATTAATATTGTGCAGAATTAAGTATGCTGAATTCTCCCTATACACTGTATGAGCCCACACACAGCCCCCTATATAGAGTATGAGCCCGCACACAGACCCCTATATAGAGTATGAGGTCCCATGTATACCGTATGAGTCTACACACAGCCCCTATATACAGTATGAGACCTCGCATAGCCCGTTATATACTGTATGAGCCCACACACAGCCTCCTATATACAGTATGAGACCTCACATAGCCGTTATATACTGTATGAGCCCACACACAGCCTCCTATATACAGTATGAGCTTCCACATTGCCCACTACATATAGTATCAGCCCATACACAGACCACTACATTCAGTATGAGCCCACACATTGCCCCTATATACAGTATGTGCCCACACACAGCCTCCTATATACAGTATGAGCTTCCACATTGCCCACTACATATAGTATCAGCCCATACACAGACCACTACATTCAGTATGAGCCCACACGCTGCCCCTATATACAGTATGTGCCCACACACAGCCTCCTATATACAGTATGAGCTCCCACATAGACCACTACATATAGTATCAGCCTATCCACAGTTCTTTACATACAGTATGAGACCCTACACAGCCCCCATTATACAGTGAGCCCACACACAGCCCTTATATACAGTATGAGTACTCACACAGCCGGATATACAGTATGTTCCTTCACATAGCCCCCAATATACGGTATGAGCACCCACATAGCCTCTTATATACATTATGAGCCCACACACAGCCCCTTTATACTGTAAGAGCCCTCACAATTACTCCAATATACGGTATAAGCTCCCACATAACCCCCTACATATAGCATCAGCCCATACAAAGTCCAGTACATACAGTATGAGCCCCCACACAGCCCACTATATACACTAGGAGCTCACACACAGCCCCTATATACAGTTTGAGTCCCAATATACAGTATGATCCCCCACATAACCCCCCAATATACAGTATTAGCCCTCACATAGCCCCCTATAAACAGTATGTACCCTCACATAGCCCCAATATATAGCATGAGCCCTCATATGATCAACTCACTGATTGGCTGCCATGCTGTCGATGTGACGTCAGCGCTGCAGCTAATGCCTGACATGAGGAGCAATGGCAGAGAATCTGCGCTAGACCCTGGGAAAATGAGGAGAGCACGATTTGTTTTTATGTAGCAACAGCAAACTGCCACTGGCTCCAAATGTTATCTAAAAGGGGAAAACCCATTTTAAGCAGTTATTACCTACTGTTAAGTAGCCATGTGGCACAGGCATTTTATATTTCAGTAAATAATTTCCTGTGTTTCAATAAAATAAAGAATATTTGCGCACATAATGAGACAAAAAGGTTCCATAATTTTTTGAACTGACAATAATGAATCTAAAATAAAGAACATGTTGACGCACAATCATAACCTTGTCTTAAAGAAAAATAAATGGTGGGTTTATTTTATATTTCATGCACAGGAGGATCAGGTGAAAACACACGAGTCTAAATTCAAGAGTATGTCATCAAGCTTAATAGAACATCGCACAGCTCCTCCAGATAAGAAGGTGAAAGGGAAAGAGGTGGACGAATTTAAGCAGAAAGAAGACTATCTAGAGTTTGAGGTTTGTCACACCGAGTTATATGGCAGATTGTGATGCAGATTCGCTTTCTAAATCCATCCTGAAAGATTATAAAGCTCTTTAAGTGTGTTCCTATTCATTTCAATGGAAAACGCATTTGTTTGTGCATTCTAGTCTATAAAATACTCCAGTTTTCACCATTGAATCAAAATCACTATTCATCTTGGAAAAAATGTATTCACTCCCTTTCTACATATTGAGAATTGGTTTCTATACCTCTTTCTTATTAGCATAAAGTGTCAGATTTGGTTTGCGGAATACGGCCATTTATTAACCCTTACATATAATCCATCCCTGTATGACATTAGAGAAGCTCGGGTACCTTCTGTTCTGCGCATTAGAAAAGTTCTACATCCTTTCAATGACAAGATGTTTGTCAAGTAGATGCCGGTGATGAGTTCATTATCAGCTTTAATTATCGCAGAGAAATGTTAAAATACTCTGGAGGGAAATAAATTAAACTTAAACCACACATCTTGATGCATGACATGCTTTGGAAATATTTAAAACTGATTTACATTTTTAAAAATAAACCTCTATTAACCCACTGATACTTATGTATGCGCCTCATTAGAGATGATATTCCTCCTTTATTATATAATTTGGACAGAAAACATCCACTAAAGGTGAATGAAATTAATGGGTCACTACAGATAAAGGACCAACCTTAAAAATAATGGAGATCTGATATATATATATATTGTAGCCAGTTCAGGGGGGTATAGCTCTGGGATCGCCGTCTCTGGTAGACGGAGTGGCATAAAAAGTCCAAGCACCGACAGCAGTACTGGTGTAAACTGGCGGCAACCAGTTTTTATTAAAGTCCACAGCAACAAACATAAACCAAACCATAAAACAAAGTCCTAAGCCTGGCAGGCTGCTAGCTAGACACAGTTAGTTCCCTCACTACCGTGGTCTAGGCTCTAACAGCCTGGCCAAAACAACACAGATTTTGTAATTACCAGCGCTTGGCTTCCAGGAGACTCCAGCAGCGTCTGAAGCCAGATTCAGACTGAGAGCCCCGTCTGTGAAACTCAACCACCTACTTCGGGCTGCTTAATTAGACAGCTGAGTGCACTCAGGGTTGGGCTGCAAGCCTGTACTGGATGGGGAGTGGAGTTAACGTCGCACTGCCATACATCACTCCTATATTCCTCATGCCACCCAGCTAAGAAACCTGGGCGAGATGTACACCCCGTCCAGTATGCACCCCTTCACAGTCTTACAATATATATATATATATATATATATATATATATATATGAAAATATTTTCATAGATACTTCCAATCCAATGGAAGTCAGCGTTTGCCAAGTGTTACCTGCTGTTTCCAAAAAATTAAATGAGAAACTTTGGGGTTGATGAGCATTCAAGCCTTTTACTTTGGCTCAGTCAGAAACTAGACATTAAGAGTCTGCCTATTCTATTTTGCATTTAGTAAATTGTGATCCTCACATTTACATCATGGTGGCATTAAATGTGATCAGTATGTGACATTCTCCATGTACAAAGTAAAAATGGAAGGTTATTTTGTGTCCGCAGCTCCTATGCCGATCCATGTTTTTCTATGGGAATAGATTGCAACCATTCCTGTATAGAATAGTCCTGTGTTCCCCTCGTCCATCTGTCTCCTATTTTTTGAAAACTGAATTTATGCAAGAAGTATGACCTTTATATAGCCAACTAGTCCCCTATCCATCACTTTTTGTAGAAAATAGATGGCCAGAAGACGGGTATTGATTTTCTAACAATCCGCTCTCAAATGCCAGTTTAGGCAATGTCATCCCAATATGGATGTTCCCCATTTAAACTTTTGCATTGAGGAACTTAAAACATTGAAAGCAAAAACAAGGGAAATAAACACTACTAGCTTAGTTACTATAGCTAATCAGGTGGAAGGGTGACCCCTTTTCTAATATAAGGCTTGGTTCACACCATGTTTTCTCATCTTGTTGAAATGTTCCATTTTTGTTTATCACATGAAAATAATGTTCCGCAATCAGCATGGTGCAACAGAAAAAAAGGACAATATTTCAACAGGATAGCAAAGCATGAAGCGGACAGGCCCATATTTCTATATTTAAACTTTATTTATTTTGTTTTGACAGAAATCCCGTTACGGCACTTATGCCATGCTCTTAAGAGCCAAACTGAAAGCCGGAACGGAAGATTTGGAAGCTTTTGAAAACAGCTTATTTGACTCTGCAGAGAATGATGAGGATGGACTTAAAAAGTCCCGCTCCAGTCCTTCTCTAAATCTAGACCCTCCCGTTACAGCCACCAAAGCAAAATGTCATGGGTCTTCGAGAGGAAGCTGCAGAACGACCCACAACAGCAACAGGCAAAAATCTTGAAGTGTCCGCTAAAGAAAAATCTTGGCTAAATGAATGAAAAAAAAATGAAGGGCCCCTCTTTTCCTGTATACGTGGTATGTTGGATTTCAAGCTGGTACCAATAAGTATTGCATGATTTAATACTTTTAGTCGGTACGTGCTTTGACGGGTTCAGACCTTGAAGGGCTTTAAGAACCAGTGGTGTGATTCCTAGAAAGGATGACAAGCTGCACAATCACTACAAGCACTGCCCGAGACATCTCACGTGTTGTGCTGGGGGAGAGAAGAGCATGTGAATGGAGGTTTTTCAGTGTGTATTTCTCTAAGTCCAGATGTTATACTCTTTCTTTTCTATTTAAGCCATTCAGATCCAGCGGGACCATATTTTTAAATTTTATTAGCGGGAGTCTACCAAAAAGCAAACCTAAATGATACCGATAGCGATTCCTCGCATATCTGAGCGAACTACTTCATGGAAGCAAGTAGAGCACATGAACTTTGTTGATCTGATCTTTTTTTTTACGGCGACAAAAAAGAGATGAAAGCCTCCGAGTCTAAACACAAAGGGCAATGTACAGAATTTCTATTCGTTTTGTATATGTTTCACCTACTCAAGCTAAGGAGAGGAGATAGAGTGGAGCCACGGGACTCACAAAGCGGAACTTAGACTATTAGGCGTTTGGCAAAAATGACTTCTTCATTTTAGGATGGTGCCAATTCTTTACTGGACCTTCTCCCTTTTTGTGACATATTTTTGCACTTTTACTACTTTACTGAATTTGATTGTCATGCTGATATTTTGTAGTATTAACGCTCCTTTTGAGGTTCGGGCATCGTTTCGTTTCATGCTAAAAGAAAAAAAAATATATTGAATGTCAAAATTTCTTTATGTCAAATACTCTAAAGGGAAGTTTACACTTAATGTAAAAAGGCAACAAAGATGCAACGTTCTCTGCATGTCTCAGAAACATCACTGACTTCTTAACATAAAGCGTTGGACCTGGACGGTCAAGGTTGGATGCACCCGAAGAATACCAGCAGAATTCCGATTTGCCATTGGCTTTTTTTTTGGAGTGAAAATAAGGAATGTAGTTGTATGGGTAAGAGTTTGGGACAATTTAGGATGGTACGAGAAACTGAAATGGAATGCCAAGCTTTTAAGCCATAATATACTTCCTAAAATTCTTGGTAAATTGCAAAGCAGCAGTACTCGACTGTTCATTTTGAAGCAAGTTTTTAAGCAGCTCTAGAGGGCTAAGATCTCGTGACCAGAATTGCTCAATTTGCAGCAAATCGCATTCAATTAGCAACATCACTCTTGGCTTTTTTGTATGACTTTGGCAGCTTCGTTTGCGCTTCGACCTTCTATTATCAGTGTTTTATACCCAATATTAATCTACCTGATTATCATTGTCTGACTACATCATTTTTACAATATGTTACAAAACACATAAAACTTAACACATCGCTACATATACATACATACAGGTGTAGAGGTTAATGTACAAATGAAGACCCTCAGCTCTCAGCTACGGCTACATCTCATCTTCATCTATCATGTTAGTCATTGGCTTTTTGAATGGCAGATGCTCGTAAGAAGGATCATTCCTTCTACGATGGCTATAACATCGCCAAACAAGACTTCTCAGTTGGCAGCAAAGCTCAATGTATGCTACTTTACCAATAAAACCTCATCCATTTACACAAAATGCATATCTTTAAGAAGATGCCACCATTTGGTTGACGTCCTTATTTTCCCAATATCGGTATATTATTTTGAATGTTTATTTGGGTTTTAGATATTTTTAAATCTTGTGCCCTGGAAAGAATAGTACTATACGCAATTCAATAAAATGCCGTGAATATAGTGTTCATGTGGCCAACAACATTTAATCTTCTGGAGAGAAATTCCTTATGTAGACATCAAAGTAAATAATTCATCTTGTGAACGGCAAACTGCTCATTAACAGCAGAAATTTACTGAAATCGAAGAACTTGAGGCAAGCCACCCTTGGTAATAACTAGCAGCCATTCATTAGGAGCTGCTGCAGTTACACATTACATGTACTATTAATCTTAGTCTTGAATTATTTCCTACTTAGAGAGACGCTTTATTTTATTTATTTTTTTGGACTGTTTGATGTTTGGCTCCAATGGGTGCAATGTTTGATAATGATTAAGGATCTGTTTCTGGTAAAATGGATTTCCTGGCTAGTAAAATGTACGTGTAGGAGTCAGTAGTCACAGTAAGAAATTACGCAAAAGTCCTTTTTTATTATTAAAAATGATGCTATAATGAGTGCACTGTTTCCTAGTTTTTCAGATCGCTTTACAGTATTTTTTTTTCTATTATTTGGGTTCTCGATATTATTATGATTTAATTTGCGCCAATTCTGTTACATATTTTATCATGTCTGTTTGTGTAAGTGCTGCAAATATTCTCTAGATGACTTCTACATCTAGACATAAATAATCATTTATCTGAAGAGACTAGATTTATACAGCCAAATAGTTGCATTGACCATGCGGGGGCCGTTAGGTTTCCATCAGTCGTGGCCTAATGCGCTAGGAAGGGAGTAGTTAAAAATGGCTTCGGGTTTGTAAAAACTATTCCTTGCCTTTTAATTGTATGCTTTGATCTATAACGGGGAGGCAATACGACGATGGCTTTTCCTTTTACTGCTCACCATATCATTTATATATCTTATTTGTCCCTTGCCTGAGAAGGAGTTTCCCAGGATAGAACTTGGAGATCATATATTCCAGTGTTTCCAATCTGAGATCTATAGTTTTGCATCAGCTTCAGGTTGGAGAATACCGATATAATGCAAAACGGAGAAGGGATGACTCCGAGTCACATCTCTGAAATGTCATTTTTTACAGTGCTCTTATAACGCGGTTGGTCATTCGAAAGTTCACTTAAACCCACAAGTGAGACAATGTGATATCACATCCTATTACGGTATTCCAAATGGCGTACTTTAATATATTTAGATTAGAATAAGTATTTGAAGGATGCAGCAGATTACACCCAGGAATTGTCGAATTCTTATCTGCACATTATGTGAGCTCTTAGTTTGGCCATTGGTACCTAATCTCTAGAAAAGTGGGTGAAAGGCTCCACTAGTGTACTGTGTCTACTTCATTTTACAGTACACATCTCTAGAGTATAATATAATTAATGTTTTATGGAGCAGGTATATGTACCTCTATATTGTGGGACTCGGCTTAGGCAGTGCTTAGCTGGTCTAGTAGCAGCAATAATTTCCCCATGTTAAATTTACAGTATTTTTTTATTCAATTATTTGGGATCATCAATATCAACAGATCCCAGATAGTGCACGTGACTGTTTTACTATTCAATATTAATATTTGTTTCATATTCAGTGTGGAAATATGGGGCAGAAGCAGTTACACTGAAAAAGAACAATCTCCTGCAGCTACATCCACTCACACGTTCGGTCTCCTACAGAGAAGACCGCAGACAGAAATCACAAACAAAGAGCTACAGTGTAACGCTTACCAGTAGGATACAATCATTTGGAGAAACTACATTAAAGAGTAATGAAACTTTATTTTTTTAATAATTTTGTCTAACGTGCAAAGTTATGTGCAAATCGCTTTATTACAGGAATTATCTTAATTCCTCTGACAATCCCCTGCTTTTCCCTGGTCTTTTCACCTGCCCTCAGCTGCATGGGAATCTACATGTACTCATATGGAGTACAGATGATGGCAGTGATGGGTCAGCACTAGAGATGACTGAGCATGCTCGTGTGCTAACCGAGTGTCTTCGGCATGCTCTAATAATATTTTTGAGTCGCCGTGGCTGCATGTCTCGCGCCTGTTTGACAGCCATAACACAAGCAGGGATTACCTAATAAACAGGCATGTGCTGCGGCTGTTGAACAGATGCGAGACATGAAGTCGCTGGGACTAACATATTATTCGAGCACGCTGAAGACACTCTATTAGCACATGAGCATGCTCACTCATCACCAGTCAGCACCTGTGTCCTCCCCTGACCTTGTCACTGCCATCATCTGTACTCCGAATGAGTACACTCTAATATTAATGCAGCTAAAGGCTAGTAAATACATAGGGGAAAAGCCGGGGTTTGGAAACCACTTACGTGCAATTGTTTTAGATGAGTGAAGACACATACCTTAATAAAGTGATTTGCAAAGATTCATAACTTTCCATGCTGGACAAAATGATAAAAAAGTAAATAAAGTTTGGAAAATTGACAATGAATTGCAGAGTATGTGCTGCCTATATTGAGTGGTTCTGAATTGTTTCACTGGTAGGTCCAGTATGTGTAAGAATAGAGCCGGTAATGCACAGAGAATTCCATCATTAGGTGACGCTACTTCTGGTGCCGTCATTGGTGTCGCTGGCACGAGGTACCACGTCTGGGTCTTTTGCCCTGACCCAGGATCTCCTGGCACCCGCAGTCACCACATTTAATTGCATTAGCTCTCCCTATCAGTATACTATGGCACCTCAGGCATCTTCAGTCTACCTACAGCCATGGATGCAGTGAATTTAGTAAATGTAATTTTTAAGCTTAAATGGTTTCCCTCATTATACCAATTATCGATATTCACCATCATGATTTCAGTATTTCTACAGGTCACATGGACGCCATGATTAAGCAATGTACAGTGAAGGAAATAATTATTTGATCTCTTGCTGATTTTGTATGTTTGCCCATTGACAAAGACATGAACAGTCTATAACTTTAAGGGTCGGTTAATTTTAACATTGAGAGAATATCAAAAATAAAATCCAGAAAATCACAATGTATAAATTATATAAATTTATTTGCATTTTTCAGTGAGAAATATTTGATCCCTCTGGCAAACAACACTTAATACTTGGTGGCAAAACCCTTGTTGGCAGCACAGCAGTCAGACGTTTATTGTAGCTGATGATGAGGTTTGTGCACATGTCAGGAGGAATTTTGGTCCACTCCTCTTTGCAGATCATCTCTAAATCATTAAGATTTGAAGCTGTCGCTTGGCAACTTGGAGCTTCAACTCCCTCCATAAGTTTTCTATGGGATTAAGGTCAGGAGACTGGCTAGGCCACTCCATGACCTTAATGTGCTTCTTTTTGAGCCACTCGTTTGTTGCTTTGGCTGTGTGTTTTGGGTCATTGTCTTGCTTGTAAGACCCAGCCACGACCTGGCGGAGGGAAGGAGGTTATCACTCAGGATTTTACAGTATATGGCTCCATCCATTCTCTCATTGATGCGGTGAAGTAGTCCTGTGCCCTTACCAGAGAAGCACCCCCAAAACATAATGTTTCCACCTCCATGCATGACAGTGGGGACGGTGTTCTTTGGGTCATAGGCAGCATTTCCCTTCCTCCAAACACAGCGAGTTGAGTTAATGCCAAAGAGCTCAATTTTTGTCTCATCTGACCACAGCACCTTCTCCCAATCACTCACAGAATCATCCAGGTGTTCATTGGCAAACTTCAGACGTGCCTGCACATGTGCCTTGTTGAGCAGGAGGACCTTGCGGGCACTGCAGGATTTTAAACCTTTACGGCGTAATGTGTTACCAATGGTTTTCTTGGTGATCATGGTCTCAGCTGCCTTGAGATCATTAACAAGTTCCCCCCTGTGTAGGTTTAGGCTGATCTCTCACCATCTTCATGATCAAGGATACCCCACGAGGTGAGATTTTGCATGGTGCCCCAGATCGATGTTGATTGACAGTCATTTTGTATTTCTTCCATTTTCTTACTATTGCACCAACAGTTGTCTCTTCTCACTCAGCATCTTACTTATGGTTTTGTAGCCCATTCCAGCTTTGTGCAGGTCTACAGTCATGGCCAAAAGTTTTGAGAATGACACAAATATTATATTTTCACATGATCTGCTGCCCTCTGGTTTTTATGTGTGCTGGACAGATGTTTTTATCACAGACAGAAATATAATAATTGCAAACATATGAGTAACAAAAGCTTATATTGACAGTTAGAATGAGTTAATGCAGCAAGTCAATATTTGCAGTGTTGACCCTTCTTCTTCAGGACCTCTGAAATTCTCCCTGGCATGCTCTCAATCAACTTCTGGACCAAATCCTGACTGATAGCAGTCCATTCTTGCACAATCAATGCTTTCATTTTGTCAGAATTTTTAGGTTTTTGTTTGTCCACCCGTCTCTTGATGATTGACCACAAGTTCTCAATGGGATTAAGGTCTGGGGAGTTTCCAGGCCATGGACCCAAAATCTCTATGTTTTGTTCCCTGAGCCATTTAGTTATCACCTTTGCTTTATGGCAAGGTGCTCCATCATGCTGGAAAAGGCATTGTTGATCGCCAAACTGCTCTTGGAGGGTTGGGAGAAGTTGCTCTTGGAGGACATTCTGGTACCATTCTTTATTCATGGCTGTGTTTTTAGGCAAGACTGTGAGAGAGCCTCATGCAGAGTTGGCATGAGACAAGACTGGTGGTAGCGCTCACCTTGTCTTCTCCGAATGAGGCGTTTTCCTGATGTCCCAAACAATCGAAAAGGGGATTCATCAGAGAAAATAACTTTACCCTAGTCCTCAGCAGTCCACTGCCTGTACCTTTTGCAGAATATCAGTCTGTCCATGATGTTTTTTCTGGAGAGAAGTGGCTTCTTTGCTGCCCTCCTTGAGACCAGGCCTTGCTCCAAGAGTCTCCGCCTCACAGTGCGTGCAGATGCACTCACACCTGCCTGCTGCCATTCCTGAGCAAGCTCTGCACTGCTGGTAGCCCGATCCCGCAGCTGAAACACTTTTAAGAGACGGTCCTGGCGCTTGCTGGTCTTTCTTGGGCGCCCTGAAGCCTTTTTGGCAACAATGGAACCTCTCTCCTTGAAGTTCTTGATGATGCGATAGATTGTTGACTGAGGTGCAATCTTTCTAGCTGCGATACTCTTCCCTGTTGGGCCTTTTTTGTGCATTGCAATGATGACTGCACGTGTTTCTTTAGAGATAACCATGGTTAACAGAAGAGAAACAATGATGCCAAGCACCAGCCTCCTTTTAAAGTGTCCAGTGGTGTCATTCTTACTTAATCATGACAGATTGATCTCCAGCCATGTCCTCATCAACACCCACACCTGTGTTAATGGAGCAATCACTGAAAAGAGGTTAGCTGGTCCTTTTAAAGCAGGGCTGCAATGATGTTGAAATGTGTTTTGGGGGATAAAGTTCATTTTCTAGCCAAATATTGACTTTGCAAGTAATTGCTGTTAAGCTGATCACTCTTTATAACATTCTGGAGTATATGCAAATTGCCATTAGAAAAAGTGAAGCAGTAGACTTTGTAAAAATTAATATTTGTGTCATTCTCAAAACTTTTGGCCATGACTGTATGATCTTGTCCCTAACATCCTTATAAAGCTCTTTGGTCTTGCCCATGTTGTAGAGGTTAGAGTCTGACTGATAAATTGAGTCTGTGGACCGGAGTCTTTATAAAGGTGACTATGTAAGACAGCTCTCTTTAATGCAGGTAACGAGTTGATTAGGAGCTTCTAACTGGTCTGTAGGAGCCAGAACTCTTAATGGTTGGTAAGGGAGCAAATACTTAATTCTCACTGCAAAATGCAAATAAAATTTCTTCACTGTATTACCTATAAGAAACCGTAAGATGATGTGGACTGATGGCACGATGACAGACGCGTCCCACCTCAAGTCTTTCACCCACATTTATCTGTAATCTTTTTGTGGCTGTACTTAAAATTCTATTTTTGATATTTGTGGTCTCAATATGTAATATTTTATCATATTTTACAATGTATAGTCTAAGAATAAATCATCAAATGTAGGCAGAAGTGTTTATTATGTGTGGGATTTGTAACATGAAAGATGGCAATAGATGTACAGTATATAGAGTGTATTGTCTAGTGGTTAAGGGAGGGAAAAGTATAGTTGAAGATTTAATTTTTTTTTAAAGAAGGGGATTGTCACAGTTTATCCAACTGGACAATTAATCAACCAAATCTCTAAATATATTGGAGAAAAAAAAACAATATTCCCAGATGTCTCACACTGGTTCTGACGCCGCCGTAAAATGCATCAAGTGGAGCGACCAGTATGGAGATGCAGGTTGGTCTTGGATCGTAAGGGAGTTGTGAGCAAATCAAAGTATCTTTAATTACATCCAATTATGATAGTGAATGTAATCTGCATTCAATAATCTACATATCTTACTATGGTATCACTGGCACCTATACCCTACTGGTAATTTGCCAACAGTAGCTATCAAAGTAGCAACTCTTGCAGAGAGAATTACTATTACACCATTCCCTAATATACTCATGAAAGAATTTCACTCGCAATGGCTTATTGTTTAAACCAAGTTTTAATTTTTGATATTTAATCCCCACCCACAAAAAAAGATATCACAAGATCCACCATTTACAATAGGTAATGTTATACAACCCACCCAATCCTCATCCCTTCACAGTGACCATTGCCCTGATTAGAGCATGCTTAGATAATGCTTCTATACAACCAGTCAGACTCTATTGCTGCTAATGTGCGTGTGAAGAACAGGAAGCAGGAGTCTAATATCAGGTCTTGAGGGTAGTGTGAGAATTGCCAAAGTTTTAAAATAGTGATATGGGGGAAAAAGTTTCTAAAAAATACATTTCAAATAAAAAACCTACTTTAAACAATAGGTCATTGCCTTTACACCCTACGCCAAACGTCCATTTAAAAAGTACAAACACAGAGAAGTCCAGAGATGGGACTTGTGTGATGGACCTATTTGCTGGCACAGGGATGACACTAGGGTAACTGGTGCTTTGCTTTCTTTCACTAATATTCTAAGAGTTTTGAACACATCTTTTCTCTTTAGGAAAACGCCAGCAGAGTTTGTCTTGATGCGTTGTTTTTGACATTTTGTGCGATAGTTTCGGCAATGACTTTGTCGCCGGCTTTTTTAAAACTTTCATATATAAGATAATAGCGGGCGCCAGAAGAACGGACCGGTCACTTCTTATAGCCATTTAATAGCTTTTGAAGCCAAAAGAAGTGACAAAAGGCACAACTTATCCACAGCAGTGTAAAAACAATTTGCTGTGTATATAAATTCATTTTTCTGGATGTTTTTTTTAGTACTTTTTAAGGCATTATCCACCTGAAAAGCGCATCATGTGTAGGGATGGGTGGACCCATGGAAGTTCGGCTTGGGTAGCAGAACTGTAGTCGAACTTGAACCAGAAACCAAACCTCATTGAAAAGAATGGGGACCCGAACTTTTGAGCTGGAAAATTCTCTCTCTCATTTCAACGGACTTCAAGGAGAAGTCCGTGTTCAGCGTTTAGCACCGGACACCCGCTGTCTGGTATGAACCCCGAACTTTTAAGTTCTAGTTCACTCATCTCTAATCATGTGCACATACCCTAAGGTTTTCCAGCAGCTCACGCTAAAACAGTCTGTCCAGAAAGACTTTATATTTATATTTAAAGGAAAGCAGCAATCGGTTCTCACGATTTTCAGTGAACAGCTGCATGAATTTCGGTAAGGAGATGCCCATGTTGTATTTAGGCTAGGTTCACATTAGTGTTTGAGTCCGCAGCGTGGTGCTGCGGATTTCTTCCTTAGCTCTGCATGCGTACTGCGTACCTATCTCTAACATAGGGTACACAGGGACATGCGTTGTATGCAGATTGACGTGCCGCCGAATGCAACCTGTTGCATTTTCCTGTGTTCGGCTGGCATGTCAAAACGCCGCAAGCGGACACATCTGCATACAACGCATGTCCCTGCGTACCCTATGTTAGAGATAGGTACGCAGTACGCATGCGGAGCTAAGGGAGAAATCAGCAGCACTACGCTGCGGACTCAAACACTAATGTGAACCTAGCCTTAGAAAGCTGGCCATTGCCTAATAGGCTCAAAAAGGACAGAGATCCAACGCCAGTGTTTGTATTTTACAGAATAGTCATACAATAATATCTCCTATTTTACAGACATTCCATCACTGTATACTGCCTGAATAATTTATGTAGAACACATATGTACCCACCAAATATAAATGTACATTTATAAGGTATCTCATTCATTTTTGCTATTTGCCAACACAATATGCTTAGAAAAAATAAGGAATTACAGTTACATGATCACCACTATATGTCACTCAATACTACTCCAGCCACCGTCCCATCACCATAGACCCCACTATGTCTCTCAGTACTACCCCAGCCATTGTCCTATGATCACCATTGACCCCACTGTCTCTCAGCACTACTCCAGCCACCATCCAATAATCAACATAGATCCACTATGTCTCTCAGTACTACTCCAGCCACCGTCCCATCATCACCATAGACCCACCGTCCCATCATCACCATAGACCCACTGTCTCTCAGTACTACCCCAGCCATTGTCCCATGATCACCATTGACCCCACTGTCTCTCAGTACTACTCCAGCCACCATCCAATAATCAACATAGATCCACTATGTCTCTCAGTACTACTCCAGCCACCGTCCCATCATCACCATAGACCCACTGTCTCTCAGTACTACTCCAGCCACCGTCCCATCATCACCATAGACCCACTGTCTGTCAGTACTACCCCAGCCATTGTCCCATGATCACCATTGACCCCACTGTCTCTCAGCACTACTCCAGCCACCATCCAATAATCAACATAGATCCACTATGTCTCTCAGTACTACTCCAGCCACCGTCCCATCATCACCATAGACCCACTGTCTCTCAGCACTACTCCAGCCACTGTCCCATCATCACCATAGACCCACTGTCTCTCAGTACTACTCCAGCCACCGTCCCATCATCACCATAGACCCCACTATGTCTCTCAGTACTACTCCAGCCATCGTCCCATCATCACCATAGACCCCACTATGTCTCTCAGTACTACTCCAGCCATCGTCCCATCATCACCATAGACCCCACTATGTCTCTCAGTACTACTCCAGCCATCGTCCCATCATCACCATAGACCCCACTATGTCTCTCAGTACTACTCCAGCCATCGTCCCATCATCACCTTAGACCCCACTATGTCTCTCAGTACTAACCCAGCCACCATCCCATCATCACCATAGACCCACTATGTCTCTCAGTACTACTCCAGCCACCGTCCCATCATCACCATAGACCCACTATGTCTCTCAGTACTACTCCAGCCACCATCCCATCATCACCATAGACCCACTATGTCTCTCAGCACTACTCCAGCCACCGTCCCATCATCACCATAGACCCACTATGTCTCTCAGCACTACTCCAGCCACCGTCCCATCATCACCATAGACCCACTGTCTCTCAGTACTACTCCAGCCACCGTCCCATCATCACCATAGACCCACTATGTCTCTCAGTACTACTCCAGCCACCGTCCCATCATCACCATAGACCCACTATGTCTCTCAGCACTACTCCAGCCACCGTCCCATCATCACCATAGACTCACTATGTCTCTCAGCACTACTCCAGCCACAGTCCCATCATCACCATAGACCCACTATGTCTCTCAGCACTACTCCAGCCACCGTCCCATCATCACCATAGACTCACTATGTCTCTCAGCACTACTCCATCCACCATCCCATCATCACCATAGACCTACTATGTCTCTCAGTACTACTCCAGCCACCATCCCATCATCACCATAGACCCACTATGTCTCTCAGCACTACTCCAGCCACTGTCCTATCATCACCATAGACCCACTGTCTCTCAGCACTACTCCAGCCACCATCCCTTCGTCACCATAGACCCACTATGTCTCTCAGCACTACTCCAGCCACCGTCCCATCATCACCATAGACCCACTGTCTCTCAGCACTACTCCAGCCACCATCCCATCATCACCATAGACCCACTGTGTCTCTCAGTACTACTCCAGCCACCGTCCCATCATCACCATAGACCCACTGTCTCTCAGCACTACTCCAGCCACCATCCCATCATCACCATAGACCCACTATGTCTCTCAGTACTACTCCAGCCACAGTCCCATCATCACCCTAGACCCACTATGTCTCTCAGTACTACTCCAGCCACCATCCCATCATCACCATAGACCCACTGTCTCTCAGTACTACTCCAGCCACCGTCCCATCATCACCATAGACCCACTGTCTCTCAGTACTACTCCAGCCACGGTCCCATCATCACCATTGACCCCACTGTCTCTCAATACTACTCCAGCCACCGTCCCATCATCACCATAGACCCACTATGTCTCTCAGTACTATTCCAGCCATCATCCCATCATCACCATAGACCCACTGTCTCTCAGTACTACTCTAGCCACCGTCCCATCATCACCATTGACCCCACTGTCTCTCAGTATTACTCCAGCTACCGTCCCATCATCACCATAGACCCCTTTATGTCACATCGTACTACTCCAGCCACCGTCCCATCATCACCATTGACCCCACTGTCTCTCAGTACTACTCCAGCCACCGTCCCATCATCACCATAGACCCCTTTATGTCACATCGTACTACTCCAGCCACCGTCCCATGATCACCAGTGGCACAGTCTGATTCTGATATGCTATTACTTCTCAGGTGGTCAACCCACAGCACAACAGTCTAATATTCTGCTCCAGTAGGGGAGAGAATCACTCTTTCGATTTTCCAGGTTAGTGCTTCAGTAATTTAGTGTTTCTAAGATAAAGATTTTATTGTATTATCATAAGCAGACAAGTGGCTTTAATAGAAGCGGCAGGAAATAAATTCATATTAATTCATCAACATTGCTTACAAGAAAACATTAACAATGACGGGACCTACTGTAACGAATAAGAAATACCGTAAATAAGAGAGACTTTTACATACGTTGTATCCTGGACATAAATGAATATTTCTCCTGGCCACTGCAAAGATAGCAGAAGAAGCAGTGGCCAGGGGCAAGTATGATGCGGGATAAACAAATTGCAGTTTTCAGCATTTTTAGGACTGCCGCCAGACATTTATAGACAGTAATGAAGACTACACAGGCCTTATAATGTAGTTTGCTATTGGCTTTTTTAGGAAGTCTTTTGCCATTGTCTTCTCCTATAGAGGAGCGCTTTCTATAACCTCCTCTAAAGTATTTGAAAATTGGCAATACAAAAAGTACATCTTAAATATTACAACATAAAAAAGGCCTCCAAACATGCCACCTATACGAAGCTCAGCTGTTACTATGGGCAAGAATGGCACTAAGTTTTTTGGGGGGAATAAGGCAGACTTTTTTTCCACTCCCTGAAAGTCACATGTCGTTCTGACAAATGGACATGAAAAGACTCCAGGGCAGCATTCTTCAATATAAAATAAAAATTTGCATTAATGATGAGCATTGCGTTTTTGCCTTGATCTCTTTGTTGAAATCTCTAGCTGTAGAGAATATGGCCGCATCCGAGTCAGGCTAAAACAACCGTGGAATCTTTACTGCCTCTTGAACGGCTTTGTGACGACCTTCCGCCGTACACAAATGACCGTTCGCAGTGGTTGGGAAAGGAAATACTGTGTATGCTAGAAACAATTCACCAGAATTTGAATGGTCAAACACGTCACAAGGTTTGAACATAGACCAAGGTGAAGAAGTTTCAGACTTTATTTTCTTACCTTCCCTTGAATATCTTTTTTTCTTGCCATGAATATTGGACATAATATTAGCTGATCTTATGGATTGTATATGCAAGCAGCCATGATGCTTTAAATGGGTTTTACATCACATATATTGCACAAACAACTACAAGACATCTTGACAAAAGTGTTTCAATAACTCTCTTTCAATGTATATTGGGACAAATTCTTTGTATATTATTATTACCGTTTTTTTTAACATTAAAGTCCATTGTTTAGCTACTTGTGAGCACGGTTCTCCATTTCTTACACCACTTTCACACAGTTAGATTCAGCACCAAAGTATTGAATAGAATTTTTATTCCGTTACCCTCTCTAATCTTTTATTCAATGATTATTTGGGACAGCAAAGCACTACTCCAACCACTGCTACACCCGGACAGCTCGAGATGCGTTGTGGCTGCTTAGGTTTTTCTTGAACATCATGTCTTATGCATCTCATTTTTCTGAACATGCTTTTAACGTTTTCTATTTCCCTTCTGTAATTCTGGTTGATTGCAAGTCATGCACCCGAGATATGCCAAACTGTTTTCTGTGTAAATGACCTGTGTTAAGTTTTATTTTCCATACATTTATTAAAACAATTCTTCGCATATCATGTGTAATAGTGTTTTTTTTAAAAAAACTAGAAGGGTCCTCTATAGTAGATTATAAAATGAAATTATGGGATCAGCCTTTTTGCAGTGGCCAATAGCTAACCAAACAAGTGTTTGAGAACAATCATTCTTGAGCATTTGCACCTTTTCGTGGCAATCATTAACCAAAGGAATAGCTAATGCTTCTTCTTTGACCTAAAAAAAACAAGATTTGACAGCACATCCCCTATAGTACATGCAGACCACAAGACTGTATTAGCGTCACTCATCTGCCTATAGTTTGTATTGGTTTGTATAAAATGTGTTTTAATCTCTTAATGACCAGGCCAAATTTTTGAACTGACCATTGTCACTTTATGCAGTAATAGCTCTAAAACGCTTCAACAGATCCCACGGATTGGACTTGTACCTCATGATAGTGGTAAAATTTGTTCGATATGACTTCCGTTTATTTGTGAAAAAAATTGTAAAATTTGGTGAAAATGTTCACAATTTTCAAACTTTTAAAATCTTATGCCCTTAAATCAGAAAGTTTTGCTACATGTCTATTCTACAGCTGCATCATTTTTGAAACTTATTTTTTTGTTAGGGAGTTACAATAATGCCAAACATGTGGCCACTTACTGGAAGGGGGGCATTTGGATTTGTGAGTGCAGAATTCACTGGATTTTTATTTGAGGTGGCGGGAGCCATGTCGCTTTTCCAGTCTTTGTTCTAACAGTAACATGGGTACTCCTATAGTTCCAGTGAAAGATAAAGGTCCTGGGTGGGGCTGGTTTTGTGCGGGATAAATTAGGGTTTTCATTGGTAACATTTTGGGATACATAATATTTTTCGATCACTTCTATAAGGCTGGGATCACATTCTTGTGATCTATGCTGAGCACGTAGTCTGGGTTTCAGTGTAAATCCCACAAAAATGTGATTCAGATGAAACTCCCAACGGCGCCACCCACCATTAGGCAGATAAAGACACTTTGTACACCGTTTGGCATCTGTTCCAGTGGTATCCATCTTTTGAGGCATGCACAGATCTGTCGTTGTCCACACTTGTGCGCTAAAAAGACACCTAAAATAATGGGACACCACCAGAACAGAAACCAGTCAAAAGTGACTCCATCTGCCTCAAGTGAGTGGTTCCGATGGGGTTTTGTCTGAATCACGGTTTTGGGGGATTTACATGGAAACCCCGATGTAAGCACTCAGCGGAGAGAGCAGGATAAATGTGAGCAGAGCCTTATTCCGATTTTTGGAAGGAAGAATGAACAAATAGACAGCAGTACAAGAGTAGTTTTAATTTCTATTTTTGCGCAGTTCACCGTGCAGTATACAGTGCCTTGCAAAAGTATTCGGCTCCCTTCAACTTTTAACCTTTTCCCACATATCATGCTTCAAACATAAAGAAACCAAATGTAAATTTTTAGTGAAAAATCAACAAGTGGGACACAATTGTGAAGTTGAACGAAATTTATTGGTTATTTTAAATTTTTGTGGAAATACAAAAACTGAAAAGTGGGGCGTGCAATATTATTCGGCCCATTTAACTTAATACTTTGTTGCGCCACCTTTTGCTGTGATTACAGCTGCAAGTCACTTCGGGTATGTCTCTATCAGTTTTGTACATCGAGAGACTGAAATTCCTGCCAATTCTTCCTTGGCAAACAGCTCGAGCTCAGTGAGGTTGGATGACAGATTCTCGATTGGATTCAGGTCTGGACTTTGACTTGGCCATTCTAACACCTGGATACGTTTATTTGTGAACCATTCCTG
Source organism: Oophaga sylvatica (assembly GCA_033576555.1). Classification (NCBI taxonomy): domain Eukaryota; kingdom Metazoa; phylum Chordata; class Amphibia; order Anura; family Dendrobatidae; genus Oophaga; species Oophaga sylvatica. Next base: position 496,293,985 of record JARQOD010000003.1, on the reverse strand, counting down.
TTATGTTACGGTAGCTGAGGAGAAATTGCAAAAAAAAGCCAAAGTAGTAATACACCAGAGAGGCTGGAAACTATTGGATTGCAGTACACTAAACTAACCGCCACACTAGAAGTAGCAGTGGAGCGTACCTACGGTGATCCTAGACGCCTCGTCACAGCCGGAGAGATAACTACACCTAAAGGCAGAAAGATGAAAGCTATCTGCCCCGGAGCAGAATCCCCAAAGAAATAGAAAGTCCCCAAACATGTAATGGCGGTTAGACAAGAAGAAAACACGGACACAGACAGAAAATAGAATGAGCAAACGCTGGGGCCCAATCTGTCTAGCTAGAAAAGTATAGGAAATAATTCTGACTGCAACCCAAAAAAAACCCTGACAAAAATGCCAACACTTCTGATTAACAAAAAACCTGAGATCATACGATCTCTACCACCTAAATCAGACCTCTGGTGTAACTCACAACAACTCAGCAAATAAAAAGTGACAAAGGAACAAAGCAAAAGTGGAAACACAAAATGAGCACAATTGCAGCGCCAGACCCCAAAAGGGGACCAGGCTGTAGTCCACTGCAAGCAGCAAACCAGCAGTGAAAATCCAACAGAGGAAAAACAGCAACAAAACACTTATCTGAATGAGAGCAGGAAAGCAAGCTGTGCTCCAAGCAAAACCAGGAGGAACAATTGATTACCGGCAAGGCTGATGGGAACTCAGGTTAATTATATCCTACCATTCAGAGCCAGCTGAAGGCCATTCAGTAATTAGTTCATTACCCTCAGCAACCACCGGAGGGAGCCCCAGCTCAGAAGTCGCCTCCAAAGTATTCACAACACATTCCATTGTAGATTTTGCTTTATGTTTGGGATCATTGTCGTGTTGGAAGACAAATCTCCGTCCAAGTCTCAGGTCTTTTGCAGACTCCAACAGGTTTTCTTCAAGAATGGTCCTGTATTTGGCTCCATCCATCTTCCCATCAATTTCAACCATCTTCCCTATCCCTGCTGAAGCAGGCCCAAACCATGATGCTGCCACCACGTTAGACAGTGGGGATGGGGTGTTCAGGGTGATGAGCTGTGTTGCCTTTACGCCAAACATATCGTTTGGCATTGTTTCTAAAAAGCTTGATTTTGGTTTCATCTGACCAGAGCACCTTCTTCCACATGTTTGGTGTGTCTCCCAGGTGGCTTGTTGCAAACTTTAAACATCCCAAGGAGCACTTCTCAAAGATAGCCATAAAAAGTGTTGTTTAAAGTTTTGGAAATCATCATTCCATCATTCCGGCTTTAAACTTCTCCACAACAGTATCACGGACCTGTCTGTTGTGTACCTTGGTCTTCATGATGCTCTCTGTAATTCAAACAGAACCCTGAGACTATCACAAGCAGGTGCATTTATATGGAGACTTGATTACACACAGGTGGATTATATTTATCATCATTAGTTATTTAGGACAACATTGGATCATTCAGAGATCCACAATGAACTTCTGGAGTGAGTTTGCTGCACTGAAAGTAATGGGGCCGATTAATATTGCACGTCCCACTCTTCAGTTTTTGCATTTCCACAAAAATTTAAAATAATCAATAAATTTCGTTCAACTTCACAATTGTGTCCTACTTGTTGATTCTTCACCAAAAATTTACATTTGGTATCCTTAAGTTTGAGGCATGATATGTGGGAAAAGGCTGAAAAGTTCAAGGGAGTCGAATACTTTCGCAAGGCACTGTAAGTGATAAGACAATTTATTCTTTGGGTCGGTGCAAATACAGCGATATCAAATTTATATCGGGGTTTTTTTTTTCTGCCACACAGTAAAAATGCTTTTCAATAAAAAGTTGATTTTTGTCGCCATATTCTGAAAGCTGTAACTTTATTTTTTGGGGAGAAAAGCTGTGTGAGGGCTTATTTTTTTGGGACAAGTTGCAGATTTCTTCGGACCATTTTGGGTACATATTTTTTGTTTTTTTTTAGTCAGATTTTTTAGACACATAATGAACAAAAACCAGCAAATCAGTTATTGTTTTTATTTTTTTGTGCCGTTCACCAACTCGTAAAAGTGATAAGACCAATTTGTTCGTCGGGTTGGTATGATTACAGCAAAACCAGATTTATATTTTTTATGCTTAGCTATTTTTACACACTAAAAACAGGGATTTTTGTGTACTCACCGTAAAATCCTTTTCTCCGAGACGCTCATTGGGAGACACAAACCATGGGTGTTATGCTGCTGCCACTAGGAGGACACTAAGCTAATACACAAAGAAGATTGGCTCCTCCTCCGCAGTATACACCCTCTGCTGGCTCCAGCCTGAACCAGTTCGGTGCAAAAGCAGTAGGAGAAGATCAACATCATATCAAGGTACGATCATTCACATAATATCAGTGATCACCACATCGGCTGAGACAAACAGAAGTCGTTAGACTAAAAAGGGTGGGTGCTGTGTCTCCCAATGAGCGTCTCGGAGAAAAGGATTTTACGGTGAGTACACAAAAATCCCTGTTTCTCCTTCGCCTCATTGGGAGACACAAACCATGGGACGTCCTAAAGCAGTCCATGGGTGGGAAACAGCACGACAGCCGAAACTTTAATATACGCAGCGAATAATCTGGCGTACAGATGCGCTGCTGTTGATTGCAGAATCTATCTGCTAAGGCTAGCTTCTGAAAAGGCTTAATTGTAATGATTAACTAACATAAGAAGACTGGCCCAAGTTGCAGCCCTGCAACCTTGCTGTATCGACGACCGGGGCCAAATGACCTAGGACGCCGTACTGGCGTAGTGGAGATACTCTGAGGTTCGCAGGGATAGGAGACCTCAAACTCGGAAAGCTTCTTAAATTGGAGAGCAGATATATCTGGCTACTGCAGGTTTTTTTTTTTTTTTAAAAAGGCAGGTAGACCTTCTCTGTGTGACTCTGGAAACATAGAGAGAAAAACCTATTTGGAGAAAGGCGCTGTTCTGGAAGTGTTTGTTACAGTCACCAGAACGGAAGCTTTCCAAGAAGGAAGAATGATAGATACATCTTACAGAAGTTTGAAGAAGACCACTTGTAAAGCACCTGTGATCAAAAGAAAACAGGATGGCTAGCATTGAGAGAAAACAGTGCCAGGCTTGAATGGAAACCTTTTGGAGGGACTCCAATATGTACGAAATGGCAAACACAAGTGGGAAATAAACGTGGCTGTTAAAAACACCAAGGGAACAAAGCTTTCTTGAATACGATGGTAAATACGCCTGAGAGTAAATTTCTGGACATTGACGATAATGGTGAACGCTACGTGTGGTGGTCAATGCTCAGGTCGTTAAGCCCAGCCCACTCGAGTCCTGGCGCTCTGGAAAAGAAGATCTGGACGGTTTGGTAACCGCAGAGGTAGGGGTCTAGATGCACTAGAACCACGTACCACGCTCGTCGTATTCAAACTGGCGCGACGAAAAAAACAGTGGGATTCCCTCCGCCTTGAACTTCTGGAAAACACTTGGAATTAGCAGAAGATACGGAGAAAAGGAATAGAAGCGAAACTGATGGTACAGAAGCACCTGGTCATCTGACCCGAGGACAATTGGGTCACAGAACGGATCTAGAAGTGCCGGGAATTTGTCGCTTAGCGTAGAGGCCATTGAGGTCTATATGCAGCGTTACCCAGCATTGCCAACCATGCTAAAAGGCTGCCAGGGAAATAAATAAGTGTCCTGGGATCAGGTCCTGGCGGCTGAGAAAAAAACCGTACGCCCAATTTCCTACCCATAGAATGTGAGCTGCCGACAAAAAAGGTAAATGGTTTGTATCGGCCTTCAGCAGACTGCGAGCTACGTCAAGCATAGCTCCTGTGGTTCGTGAGCCCTCCTGACCACAGATGTATGCCACAGCCGTGGCGTGGACAGATTGGATCCGGGGAAATGACCATCGGGAAGCAGGCAGGAATTGGATGACTAGTCTGATTGCCCGGATCTCAAGAAAATTGATCAGGAGATCTGATTCCCAAAAGGCAAGCGTCCCTGGACCGTGTGAGGCAGGGAAGCACTCTCCAACCTAGGAGACCGGCGTCAGTGGTGAACACTAGCGCGGAAACAGGAAGAAAGTATTTTCTCTGAATTATTAAGGACAACAACGTCCACTACCTCAGAGACCGTCTGATCCAGAGAGACTAGCGCAAAATAGCGGTCCAGAGAGGATGGATATTCATCCCACGCTGGTAGCAATGTCTGCTACAGACGATGGAGACGTAGACAAGGGAATGATACTGATGGATTGTCGGCACCATTTTTTTTTTTTTATTTATTTATCCACACTCGGGAAGTGACCAGGCCTGAAACGAGGATCCTCTGAGATGGGATGAAAAAGGAATTGCGCAAGTTCTCTAACCGACCTAGACGAGTGAGAGTGTCCACAGTGATGCTGACCCTGTCTGCACAGGCTTGAACATGCGATCTCTTGAAAAGGAGGTCGCCTGGGTAGAGTGGAATCACTATGCCCCGAGAACACGGGATAGACATAACGACTGCCATGACGTTGGAGAACAGCCTTCTGCGATGGAGAAGCGGGGAAAACATTGTCGGGTTGGGAAGGATAGGAATGAGAGGTGATAACGTAGGGAAAAATCCATCTTGAAGAGACGCACCCTGACGAACTTGATTGTCAGATTTACTTCTAGTATGGGACGTATGGTTCCGTCCTCGAACAGGTTTGGGAAAGACAGTTCGAACCTGTCTGTGTGTGTGTGGAACGTGAGAATGGATCCATAGAAGCGGAGTACATGAAATGGCCTAATAAGGTTGGGCCACCTGTTCCCTTTTGTCCTAAAAGACGGGACCGGAGAAACAAGTTGGCGAGAGAAACAGGAATTGCATGTCCGTATCTGGAAACCAGCAGATTTCAGACCATGGTTGAGAATACCCATGTAAGGTTCTGTGTATCTGTTTCTGAAACTCAGTTTGTTCGTCGGCCATTTTGCTTTCTGTTTTGCTGCAGCTATCTTGCCCTCAGTTAAAATGGAGTTTTCCAGCTTGCATGTTCCCGCCCTGATTCTCTCCGTTTGCTTCTTAAACAGCCACACCTGAGCAATCAGTGCTTCAGAATCTAGCCTGCAGTGAACCTGTGTTCTGACTCCTGAAGCCTTGGACCTTGTACTCCAGCCATTTCTACTGAGAAACTCTGAAGCACTTGTGGACTCTGAACTCTGCTCTTGGAAGCCTCACGTTTGCATGGACTTGCGGTAACATAGAAGAAGATCTGAATCTGTTGTGGAGAGTTATTGATGAACTTAGATTACTCTGGCCTGCTGTGTCTCCTGCTTCTGTGTTTGCAACCTGTGTGTTTATTTTTGCCAATTTGTATGAAGCAATACAAGACTTTCTTTATCAACCTGTGTCTCAAGTATTTTCATCGCACCCAAGCACAAGACGCTATATGAACTGTATCACATACATTACAAGATTCTGAAGCCAAACGTTAGTGTCTGCTGGGTCTGGAAAGGCTTGTCTGCTGTACTGTGGATATCGGATGTCCGGTTGTACTTTCTGTGATGACAGTGGTTGTGACTTCTCACAACCATTCCAGGTGAGCAATTCCCTTAAGTTTTTTTTTCTGCAGTGTTATCACAGGTAAACACTATTGTTTTTTTTTTTTTCTCTTCTCTTTTTGTCTGCTGAAACTCTGGATATCAGATGTCTGGTTGAAAGCTTTCTGTGATGATAGTGGTTGTGACTTCTCACAACCATTCCAGGTGAGCAGTTCCCTTAAAGTTTTTTCTTTCTTCAGTGTTGCCACAGGTGAACACTATTGTTTTTTTTTCTCTCCTCTTCTTCCAGTATCCTGTCTTAAAAGATCTGGAAAATGGAGGCCCGCATAAAGGAACTTTGTGGAGTGACTGATAATATCCTTGCAGATTTGCAGAATTTAAAGACCCGTTTTACAAATCTTCAGGACCTAAATAATCACAATTTGCAAGTGGTTGGACAGACTACTCAGGATTTGCGAGCCAGGATTGAGGTTCTGGAGGGGCAAGTCCAGGCTCCTGCCGTGGCCCCGAGTTCTGGGATTCCCAAGTTGCCCCCTTTTCGTTTTGGTGGTGAACGTGAAAAATTCAGGGGATTTGTTAATCAATGTAATCTTTTTTTTTCTGCACATGCTTCACAATTTCCTACTGAACGATCTAAGGTGCTTACTATAATTATGTTGCTTACCAACAAGGCTTTGATATGGGCAAACCCTCTGATTGAGACTGAGGATGATTGTTTGAATCACCTTGATGATTTTATTTCAGCCATGGGGCAGGTGTTTGATGACCCCAATCGAGGTGCAACAGCTGAAGCAGCCATGTTAGCTTTGCGCCAAGGTAAGCACTCAGTAGCTGAATATGCCTTGGATTTCAGGAGATGGGCCCTTGATACCACCTGGGACAATTCCGCCAAAAAATCTATTTTTCGAAAGGGGTTATCCCACTAATTAAGGATGAACTTGCTCGTGCCGACCCTCCCACTGCGTTAGGTGACTTTATTAACTACTGCATCCGTATTGATACTCGTTTAACTGAACGCAGGCAAGAGAGATGGTTCGAAAGCAATCGTACTAACCTTTTCCTACCTTCCTCTCCAGCTAAGGAACCTTTGAATAGGATTACACGGGAACCTGAACCTGAACCCATGCAGGTAGACTCTTTACTACGACGGGTTAGTGATGCACGCAAGGAACATCGTTTTAAGGAGAATCTATGTTTTTATTGTGGTAAGTCAGGGCACTTTATTATTAACTGTCCCAGCCGTTCTCGCAAGACTACTGCAGCACTCATTCATTGTGAGTGTTGCGAGAGGGGATCTGTCAGGTCCGAGCCTCAGGCTCCAGAGAGAGCTGCAGCAACAGATCTTGATTTCTCGGACTTAAACTCCGTTACCTCTGAGGACGTTGACTGTGTAAATGCTGCCATCTTTCAAGTTTCCTCAGCGGTGTCCCAGCTGAGTTGTAAGAAAAACAATTCTCACTGTTTTCTTTCCATCAAACTCTGGGTTGACTCAGCCTGGGTGTCTAGCTCTGCCATGATCGACTCAGGTGCAAGTGGAAATTTTATGGATGTCTCCTTTGCTCTAAAACAGGGAATACGTTCAGTGAAGAAGGCTGCTCCAGTACAGATGGAAACTGTGGATGGCTCCCTGCTGACCTCTGGACCAGTGGATCAGGAAACAGAGCCTTTAAAGGTTCTTATGGGTAAAGATCATCAAGAGAAACTGTCCTTTATGCTTATCTCTTCTCCTCACTTTCCCATTATTCTAGGGCTACCATGGCTGCAGGCTCAGAATCCTACCATTAACTGGGAGACCAAGGAATTACACTTTCCAGAGAAACAGATGAGTCAAAAAATTTCAGCTTGCTCTGTTCCTAAAGGAACCATGTCAGTCCCTGAATTACCAGCTGTATACCAGGACTATGTGGATTTATGTGACAAGAAGAACGCTGACCAGCTTCCTCCTCACCGTCCATATGATTGTCCAATTGAATTATTGCCTGGAGCAGAGATACCTTTTGGTAAGATCTACCCCTGGCGGGGCCCGAGCTGAAGGCTTTAAAAGAGTACATAGACGAAAATCTAGCCAAGGGCTTCATACGCCCCTCTTCATCTCCTGCAGGGGCACCCATATTCTTTGTAAAGAAGAAAGATGGATCCCTGAGACCATGCGTAGACTATAGGGAACTTAATAAGGTTACTATTAGAAACCGTTATCCATTGCCTTTAATCCCTGAGTTATTGGAGAGAGTGCGACATGCCAAAATTTTTTCTAAACTAGATCTTCGTGGGGCCTATAACTTAGTCCGTATTAGACCTGGGGATGAATGGAAGACTGCATTCAGGTCACGCTATGGACACTTTGAATATCTGGTTATGCCTTTTGGTCTGAGTACCGCCCCAGCCACTTTCCAACACTTGGTGAATGACATCTTCAGGGATCTCCTAGATACATTCGTGGTAATTTATTTGGATGATATTTTAATTTTTTCTAACTCCACAGAGGAACATCATGGACATGTGAGAATGGTCTTGGAACGTCTAAGACAAAATCATCTTTACATCAAGCTTGAAAAGTGTGAATTCCATAAGACCGAAATTCAATTTCTGGGGTATGTACTGTCTACACAAGGAATTAGTATGGATGGAAGTAAAACCCAAGCCATCAATGATTGGCCAAGTCCTAGAAATGTGAAGGAGGTACAGCGCTTCATCGGGTTTGCAAACTTCTATAGACGTTTCATTAGAAATTTCTCTGAGGTAGTGTCACCTATCACCCAACTTACCCGGAAAGAGTCTAAGTTCTCCTGGACTCCCCAAGCCCAGGAAGCATTTTCCCGTCTAAAAGATAAATTTACCACTGCACCTATCCTAGTACATCCCAACCCAGAGCTTGCCTTCATAATAGAGGTGGATGCTTCAGACTGTGCCGTGGGAGCTATACTCTCTCAGAGAACAGGTGAGAAGAATGTCTTGCATCCCTGTGCCTTCTTTTCCCAGCAGTTGTCTTCGGCTGAGAAGAACTACGATGTGGGCAATAGAGAGTTGTTGGCCATTATTGCCGCCTTCAAAGAATGGAGACACCTTCTTCAAGGAGCTGCACAGCAAATAGTCGTTCTGACAGATCATCGTAATCTTGAGTTTATCAGGTCGGCTAAGTGCCTGACTCCTCGCCAGGCTCGCTGGAATCTTTTCTTAAACCAATTTAATTTTATTATTTCTTATAGACCAGGATCGCGCAATGGAAAGGCTGATGCACTCTCTAGGATTTACTCAGCAGAGACACGTCCAATTACTCCTCCTAAGACTATTCTTCCTGACTCTAGATTCCTAGGAGTGATTCATCATCAAGACCTAATTAAAGACATCAAGGAAGCATACCATGCGGATTCTTTTTTGGCTCAACCCCCAAGGGACGTAAGTCTTGTCTTTAAGAATGGTGTGTGGATTCTGGGACAACGTCTGTATATACCTGAAACAGTCAGATTGAGAGTATTGCAACTCATTCACGATTCCAAAATAGCCGGGCATAGAGGAATTCTAAAGACACAGGAATTTCTTTCTCGTTTCTTTTGGTGGCCCACTTGTAGGAAGGATGTTTTGGACTATGTCACTTCGTGTGAGGTTTGTGCAAGATGCAAAACACCTCGCTCTTCACCAACTGGTCTGTTACAGCCTCTTCCCACCCCGTCCCGCCCGTGGGGATCCATTTCTATGGACTTCATTGTGGAATTACCAACCTCTCAAGGGAAGAACACTATTCTAGTGGTGGTTGATCGTTTAACAAAGGCAGCTCATTTTATCCCTTGTGTCGGCTTACCCACTGCAAAACAGACATCAGATTTGATGATTAAAGATGTGTTTCGTTTACATGGAGTACCGGATGAGGTTATTTCGGATCGAGGGGTGCAATTCACTTCTAGGTTTTGGCAAAATTTCTGTGCAGCATTGGACATTAAAGTAAACCTTTCTTCTGCTTTTCATCCCCAGACTAATGGACAAACCGAACGAACCAATCAAACCCTGGAGCAGTATCTCCGCTGCTTTATCTGCCACCTACAGGATGATTGGGTGGATCTACTTCCATTGGCTGAGTTCTCTTACAACAACTCTCAGAGTGCCTCCACTAAACAGTCTCCTTTTTTCTCTAATTTAGGTTATCATCCTAACATTCTACCACGATTTCCCATAGAGACGCCTTTGCCAGCAGTGGCTGAAAGAGTCACGACTTTACAGAAGAATATGGATCTTCTAAAGGAGAATCTGGAATCGGCTCAGGAAAGGTACAAGAAGGCAGCAGATAAATTTCGTAAACCTGCACCAGCTTTTAAGGTAGGAGACCTGGTCTGGCTGTCAACCAGAAATCTTAAGTTAAGGATTCCATCGTCTAAGTTGGGACATAAGTACATTGGACCCTATAAAATCAGTAAGATTATAAGTGCCGTTGCTTGTCGTCTTCAATTGCCCAGAACTATGAGAATCCACCCTGTCTTTCATGTATCCCTACTAAAGGCTGCAACACCCAATACGTTTCCTGGACGTTCTTCTCCTTGCCCTGACCCAGTGCTAGTCGATGGTCAGGAAGAATTTGTGGTGGAAAGGATTTTAGATTCCAGGTTGTATAGAAATCAGTTACAATATCTGATTAAATGGCAGGGCTACCCAGTGGAGGACAACTCATGGGAGCCAGTCAATAACGTTAATGCTCCTCGCTTGCTCCGTCAGTTTCATCAGAGGTACCCACACAAGCCTGGTCTGAGGTCATCCGGAGGTTGCCCCTAAGGGGGGAGTAATGTAAGGTTCTGTGTATCTGTTTCTGAAACTCAGTTTGTTCGTCGGCCATTTTGCTTTCTGTTTTGCTGCAGCTATCTTGCCCTCAGTTAAAATGGAGTTTTCCAGCTTGCATGTTCCCGCCCTGATTCTCTCCGTTTGCTTCTTAAACAGCCACACCTGAGCAATCAGTGCTTCAGAATCTAGCCTGCAGTGAACCTGTGTTCTGACTCCTGAAGCCTTGGACCTTGTACTCCAGCCATTTCTACTGAGAAACTCTGAAGCACTTGTGGACTCTGAACTCTGCTCTTGGAAGCCTCACGTTTGCATGGACTTGCGGTAACATAGAAGAAGATCTGAATCTGTTGTGGAGAGTTATTGATGAACTTAGATTACTCTGGCCTGCTGTGTCTCCTGCTTCTGTGTTTGCAACCTGTGTGTTTATTTTTGCCAATTTGTATGAAGCAATACAAGACTTTCTTTATCAACCTGTGTCTCAAGTATTTTCATCGCACCCAAGCACAAGACGCTATATGAACTGTATCACATACATTACAACCACCAGCCGGACCTGGTAAAGCAGGAGTAGCTGGGTGCCTACTCTGTCCTAGTCTTCCAGATACTGCAATACTGAGAAAGTTGTGGGAAGGAGTACCTTCGAGATTGGACCGTGAGGGTCTGCGTTCCCAGGAATGGAAGAGCTTAGGGAAGATAGAGACTTCTTCGAGGGGAATCTGCCCGCCACCCTCGGAGCCATAAGGCTCTGCTGATGATAATGTCGTTGGAGCTATAAGAGCGTCGACGTCCACTGTATCTAGGGATGCATATACCCATAATCCCTGACCCAGGCTATTCAGTAATCCAGACTAATCACCCAGTGAGGTAAGCTATTGTCTTGATCGATCTTGGCTAGGGCCCTAGACCGAACATCATGCTGTGGTCACCTAGGTGACATTGAGAGAAGGGAAGAGAGTTGTCCCGGAAACCTCAAAAGACTGACCGCGGGCCAATTGGACGGACAGTGGGGATTTTAATAAACAAGCCGTCAGTCAAAGACAGTAGAGGTTAATAAGCGAGCTGTAATATAGGATCCATTGTTGGAGACTCCGTCCACTCTATTTTTAGAATGTGGACAAAGGACACCGTGATTAAACGGTTTTAGCTCCGAGAATCATTTATTCTCTACTAACTACTACTTATTAACTACTATATCTCTGACCTATGTCAGCAACTCAGGGGGGTTGGTAAAAAACCCTGTGAAGACGTTTGATCCCTTTGAAGGTCTCAGCGAGGTAAAGACTAATTTTTATATTGTACGGCTCGCAGAGCTCTGTTAACCGGTTCGATGAGGGCATCTAAGGATTCCTGATAGTCTGGCGAATCCGGATATACCCACATGAGACTCATATTTTGAGTCATGTTTGCTGCAATCCCCAGGAACGGGGGAGCTGGGAACTGAACATTCGTACCCCAAGAAAACAGCAGGATGCATGCCATGGCATTCCCCGCTGCTGTCAGTCCATGTCTGAAGACTCGAAGAACAGAGGGGGCCTTCAGGTAAAACTGAAGCCAGAGACATTGTCCATTCGTTGGACTCCTGTGAGAAAATGCAAACTGCACAGATTGAAGTGTAGAGTCGCCGCGGTAAAGGGACATTACACGTAACACACTAAGCGTCAGCGTGCGTTCTATCAGTCAGTGCTCCCAGGTCATATGTCCGGCACGGCCAGAGACGGCAGACTGCCTAGCGTTGACAGACAAATAACGTAGGTCACAGGAGATTGCAAACCACTCACCAACCGCACTGATTATCTCCTCAATCCACCATACCTTTGATAGGGGGGTGGAGAGGGTATGTTAGCCTCCAGTCAACATCCGCACTGATTATCTCCTCAATCCACCATCCCTTTGATAGGGAGGTGGAGAGATTTTGTTAGTCTCCAGTCACCATTCACTTTTGAACAGTGGTGACATAGTGAGGGCGCACGGGCGTCGCATGGATCTGAGACACAGGGAGCTCCCGGACTCATGAAGGGGCGCAGGCCACAGAAAAACGGAACCGTGCCTTCACTATAGTGAGGTATCGCATGAAGCACACAAGGCATACACAACTGTGTGTGTTTGTCAGCCCTCTTAGATTGTGACATTATGCAATTAAGCGAGCCTGTAGACTGCTGCAGGGAAGGGGTTAAGCTATTTATAAGCTTACCCCGTGTTCGTGCCCACCAGGAAAAAATCATGTCTTGGGTCCTGCTTGAGGGGAGACATGGCGGCCGAGAGTAAATTCAGGCCGCACAGAACGCGGAGCTGTGCTTACGCGGAAGCGAGGGGCTGCATGAGGCACACAAGGCATATATGACTGTGTGCATTTTTATCGGCTTTGTCGGAGCTATTGATAGCAACATTAAGCTATCAGAGGAGTCTAGTCACCATTCACTTTTGCAGAGAAAAGGGTTAAGCACTGAGTATGCAGCCCCAAAACGCTGTTATAAAGCAGCAAAATGGCGGCCAAGACTTAATTGGCGCTTCCCGAGGGCTACGAGAATGTAGGCGGGGAAAGAGGGGCGCGCTCCCTGCATAGAGAGGGGCAGAGTTAAGGCCTATCTAGGCCCAAAAGCCAGGGCCTAAATTAATGTGACCGGCGGAGGCGGCCGCAGCTAGAAGGGAGTTGCGCTGCCGACACCATGCCCCAAGGAACCTGTCCAGGAGGCCGCAAGACTGGCAAGAGGGAGCGTAGACCGCAGCGGCGGTGCTCCCTTGTCGGATGGAGGGGCCGCTGCAGCGATATGGGATCGCGTCGCCGACGGCGGCTGCTGCCCAGGAGAGGCCGCAGTGGCGGTCTCTAAGGGGATGCCGTGGATTAGGCCTTGGTGTGCAGGAAAATGAGGTCGCAGCGCTGGATGTGAGGTCGCGGCGGCGGTTCCAATCAGGAGGTCGCGGCGGCGACTGCGATGATGGATGGTGATGACTCGGCCTGTCTTTCTCCTGCTGTTACTGAGGGACCCGACAGAGGGCTGCAGTTAACGTTAGCTACGACCATAGCGGCACCGGACTTGGACCCAGAGGTCAGTACTCACTATGAGGTGGCCGCGATGGAATCAGCGGCAGATGTGGTCGTGCGTAGCCTTTGGACCGGAGGAGGGGGCAGGCTCCCATTGCATCCCCATGGAAGGAGAGTACTCACTGCGAGGGGTGTAGGTGAGCCCCATGTTGCTGTAGAGGCTCGTTCGCAGGAGCTACGGCTGACCCGGCCGTACGTCCTCAATCCACCGTCCCTTTGATATGGAGGTGGAGAGGGTTTGCCTGCCACCAAAAACACCAGCCGCTTTCAGTAGTGGTGGTGAAGGGTAGTCGGGATTTTTACGTCGCCCGTCTTGAGGGACCATCAGCATGGGGAGAGCGGGCCCATTCAAGGGAACCGTCGCCCGATGGTAGCGTTGCAGGAGGGGGTACGTGGAGGCGACACTCCGCGTTCCCGCCTGTTGATGATTTTGGGAGATCGGGACTTTTCATTAAGACCCGTCGCCCTTCCATGCGTGGAAGAAAGAAAAACAATGAAAGTTGAAAAATAAAAATTGGAACATAAAAATTGGGGTCTGTAACCAGACCCTAGTGCCTCCTACAGACACTAAGCAAGAACTGGTTCAGGCTAGAGCCAGCAGAGGGTGTATACTGCGGAGGAGGAGCCAATCTTCTTTGTGTATTAGCTTAGTGTCCTCCTAGTGGCAGCAGCATAACACCCACGGTCTGTGTCTCCCAATGAGGCGATGGAGAAACAATATTTCACAAAAATGAATTTTGTATCGCCATATTCTGAAAGCTGTAATTTTTTTGCCGAATGAGCCATATTAGGGGTTTTTTTTTTTTTTTTGCTGGACTGTTTGGCGTTTTCATTCATATTATTTTTTTTTTTTTTTTTACGAGTGGCGAAACGGATTTTCGTGATGTGTGCCCTTTGCCTTGTTTACTTTTTTTTTTAAACTTTTTTACTTAGTCCCACTGTTGGACATGTATAATTTTTACTTTGATCATTGGTCTCATACTGCAGTCCTCGTGTACCGCAGTGCATGAGAGCAGTCAGTGTCTTACTGACAGCTTGCGACAGCCATCTTAGGCTGTGGTTCCACGGTCCGGAACCACAGCACATTTGACGGAGCGGAAATTCTGCTCCGTCCTAAGCCCCGCCCCCTTTTTGACGCGCGTTCTTTCCAGATGTGTTCTGGACACCTCCGGAACACATCCGGAAAGAACGCAGGGCTACATAGCCCTGTGTTAAATTCCGTTGCGGCGACGCAGCGTCGCCGCAATACGCTAGGACATGCTGCGGTCTGAAAAGACGCGCCGCATGTCCGGATACGCAGGTCTTCCGCCTGCGTGTTGTTACGCATAGTGGAGACGGGATTTCTTGAAATCCCTCCACTATGCTGTAACATCTGGACGCTGCGTGTTTGGCGCTGCGCCAACGCACAGCGCCAAACACGCAGCATTTCCTGAAGGAATCCTGATCGTGGAAACTCACCCTTATAGCTGGATCTCACAGGCCAACTTACACGGGGGTCATCGCATGACCACAGGGTACCATGGTAACCATCAGGACCCGTAATTCTGTTGAGAGACATCGGGTCTACACATTTCAGACTCACTATGGTTTTAATGGTCCAAATAAATGTGATATTTTAAATTTACCCACCTATTTTTTCAGCAGACGCTTCTTTAACCCAAGACAACTTGGCATTTCCTTGCCGTTTCTGCATGGAGCCAGAAGTGGAGCCTACCGAGAGGAGATTTCTGCACACATTTGATCGGTACCTGCTCTTTCCTTCAGAATCGATCATTTATCAGTAGTTACAAAAACGTTTCCGCACAGTAAATATCCTGGAAATGTCTGCTACACAGTGGATCATTCCAACTGTTCCTAATACAATGTGGTATATTGGGAATCATTATAAATCTCAGATGGAGATTTCTACAGGTTTTATAAGGCAATATTTCATTCCAAGACATGGATAAAAGTGGCTGCTGCTGTTTTATTGAATTTTTAGCTTATAGGATCCCCGCACATTGGAACATTATAAAAGAAAGAAATAACAGCTTCTATACAGAGAATTTAGACATTTCTAGATTACTAAAATATGTCACATATAAAAGATATTTATTTTTAGTAAAAACAAACCTTTAAATAACAGTAATAAGAGCGCACAAACTAGAGTTTAGAACAGTGGTTTGCAACCTGTGGCTCTTCAGCAGTTCCCAGGGCATGCTGGAAGTTGTAGTTGCACAACTACTGGAGAACCACATGTTGGAGATCACCGATTTAAAAGACTGTGCTCCATTTCATGGGAGTACCAGGAACCGTTTACTCCTGATTTCTGCAGAAACTTCCATTATGACTAAGTGACAGTTTGTATTTGCTGGTGCTTAAGTTTCCAATTAACTTTCCTTTAAGTTTTCCTTTCATTCATACGGTCTACAAAGAGAAGGGGTTCACATATTATTTCAGTCTGTGCCGATCTCCAGGCCCATGTTGATTGTATTGGGTCTTCTCATCAGTTACTGCACTTCTGCATGTGAGCACACACACAGGATGGAGGGAGAGGAAAAAGCAGGAAAACGTCCATCAGAATAAGATGAAATTGTGATTTTACGATGTATTCTAGATTATAACCAACTGCATATCTGGGAAAGAACGCGTCCTTAGGTCATCCTATCCGCGACCAAGTGAAAGGTTTCCTTGTTACCATTAATCGATCTCCTTTGAGAGTTTATCATTATCAGGTGACAGTTTACTGTCCGCTTGCTGGTTCTGTCTGTGGTGCTAGTTCTTGTGTTGGAGACAACCTTGTACACGCCGTGGGGAAAGATTTCTGAGGTTCTGAAGCTGTAGATTGGTCATTGTCCACAGACTGGCTTCCATATGCGCTGTCCACCTTTGACTCTAGAAATGAAAACATCAATGGTCACCACCAGATTTGTATGTCGTTCAGCCTGAAATTACATCTGAAACACAGGTTTTATTCGATATAGTTAAAGGTTTCACTAGCAATCAATTAGCATATCTGGCCCTTTGAGTTTACATATTTATAGGGGGAGTGGGGAGTTTTAAGATAAAGCATAGGGTCCATTTTACGTCTACAAATAGGTAGACTTGTGTCCATGTAGATAAATGCCTCCTTGATTTAAAGACTAAATAGGAGGAATTAGCATAACGAGGTGGAGAAAATCTGTATCTGGCTGTTCTGATATCACAGAAGTATCAAGTAGCTACTCACTGGGGAATAGTAACATATGTTCATGATCCACACCAATACTGCAGAGAATCCGCTCTTCATATTTCACATGCAAATAACCATGCTTATTGCCTCTGATTAGCAGGTCAGCTGATAGAGGGTTTTGGAAACACATGTAATTACAACTGAACATACAAATATTGCTAAAACTATGGTTCCGAAGAAAACTGGCATAAAATGCTTTGAAAAGTCGCTAAATGTTTGTGCAATACTCAGTTGTGCAAAAATGTAGTGACTTAACATTACTCAAGCCAGTTTGAAGCAGCTCCAGAAAAATGGGTGTAGCCGTGGTGGAGCCAGGGTCTGATGGGGAGGAGCCAGAACCTCATGTGAAGAAGCCAGGGCCTGATGGGGAGGAGCCAGGGCCTGATGGGGTTACACCCACCCATCAAATTCAGCAAACGTGCCAGAGTTTATGACAGAAATCCTACTTCAGTTCCCAACTAATTTATTAAGTGGCATGTGCTTCTTAATGAATCAGTACTCCAGCGAGTCCTTCTTTAAGATTGGTGCATGCAATGTTAGTCTTAATGAATTGGCCTCCAGGTGCTTTATATTTAATCATACTGGACACAATACAATTCCTATTAACACGGAGTCACTCACCTCAAAGTGCAAATTAAAATGCTTAAAGGGTCGTCCATCCTTAGGGTACAAGTCTGCAGTCACATAGTGACTGTAGACTTGTGAATCCTCACATCGCGCACACTGCACACTGTGGATTCTCTGGTGCCAGGCAAGGTGGGTGTGTGACCGTACATATGTCAGACACCCACCTCTTCCGCCACCGCGCAATGCAGACTTGCAATCTAAGGCAAGACAATTCCTTTAAACATTTATATAAAAGGGACCTGTCCCTTTAAAAAAAATCATATATCAGGCATCTACATTTTAGCATTATATCACAGTTTCTGCACTTGCACACTGACACTGGGGGAGCTCCGCACACATCTGGGCTTATTGAGCGACGGCACCAGGCAATCAGAAGCCAGGCTCAGAGCACATCCGCAGCCACATTGTGTGCGTGCATGCATTGACACGGAGCATAGTGCTTGGCTCCTTCAGTGTCAGTGCGCAATCTCAGAAAGGGGGATTGATTTTAGACAGCGTTTTCCCTTACCAAGCGAGTGCAAAGCAATCAAGGTAAGGGACTGGGCTTAATATGCAAATCGAAGAATGTAACGGAATACTAAGCAATTTACATGTTAAAAAAGACGGATTTTGGTAAGAACTTACCTGTAAAATCCTTTTCAGCGAAGGAAGGAAAGGAGACACACTAGTCATAACTAGTGGGTAGGCGGAGCCCAGATGAGATAGACACCTCAGATTAAAAAGAGTGTTGACCGGCCCCTCCAGCTCGGGCTCCTCCTACTCAGCTCTCCAGTTGTACACAAGCTTAAGGAAGAGCAATATCACCAGCGGAGCAACATAACCCCTTCTGAAGGACTTCAGAGAAAAAAAACACAAGAATACAGGTTATGCATGCATTTAGGCAAAAAACCACACAGTTCCAGGTACTACTCACTGGACCTGACCACTGTGATGAGCTGGCAATGCTGGAACAGAGCCTTAGCGCGTCGACCTCAGCCCAGATAATCGCTATCAGAGGAGGGTCACGCCGCATCTGCAAATACAACAACACACTTCTGCCATGGGAGGGAGCTGTGTCTCCTTTCCTTCCTTCGCTGAAAAGGATTTTTACAGGTAAGTTCTTACCAAAATCCGTCTTTCAGCAGCAGAACGGAAGGAAAGGAGACACACTAGTCATAACTAGTGGGACGTCCCAAAGCAGTCCAAAAATTAAGGGTGGGAAAAAAACAGAAAAGGTAGAACCCAACAACCCAAGAAAATGCGCAACTAGCGCTAAAACACAAGTTAAAGAGAACTTTAAACTACCGCCGCCTGCAGGACCCTACGTCCTAAGGCTGCATCAGCGGAAGCACTAACGTCCACCTTATAAAATTTTGTAAAGGTGTGGACGGAGCGCCAGGTTGCCGCCCGGCAGAGCTGAGCTGCCGAGGCCCCTTGATGGAAAGCCCACGATGAGCCCACAGCTTTCGTGGAGTGAACTCGAACCTTAATCGGGCAAGGTTCGCCCTTAAGTCGGTAAACCTCCAAAATGGCCAACCGTATCCAACGAGCTATAGAATCCTTGGAAGCTCGTTGACCACGTCGACGACCTGCTGGAATCACCAACAGAGAGTCCGACTTCCGAAAACCTTGGGTAACAGACAAATAGAACTTCAAAGCCCGCACCAAATCCAATGTGTGCAAGGCCCGTTCCTTCGCATTCCTCGGCCCCTGACAAAGAGAGGGTAACACAATTTCCTGGTTAACATGAAATTGCGACACCACCTTAGGTAAGAAGTCGCCCCGTGTGCGAAGCACTACGCAATCCGGGTGAAACTCCAGGAAAGGAGGCGAGCAAGAAAGAGCCGCCAACTCAGAAACCCTTCTCAAAGAGGTGACCGCCACTAGGAAGGCAACCTTCCAAGAGAGCAAAGAAAGACTAACAGAGTCCATAGGCTCAAAAGGCCCGTGTTGAAGAGCCTCCAAAACAAGATTGAGACGCCAAGGAGACACAGGCGCCTTCCGCGGCGGAAACTGGCGGGTTACTCCGCGAAAAAAGGAACGTACGTCCCTACGCGAGGCGATAGCCTTCCGGAACAGCAAGGACAGAGCAGAAACCTGACCCCTCAGGGTGCTCACTGCCAAACCCTTGTCCAGCCCGAATTGCAGGAAGGCCAACAAAATGGGAATGGAAAAAAAAAAAAAAAATCCTCGGGTTCCTTGAAGAACCCGAACACCACGAAAAGAAGGCTTCCCAAGACTTGTGATAAATCCTAGTAGTAGCCGGACCACTGGCAGCCCGCAAAGTGGCAATGACTTTGGCTGAAAAACCTTGACGGTCAATATTTGGGTCTCAAGAGCCACGCCGTCAAACGCAGAGACTTCAGCTCCGAATGACGAACGGGCCCTTGGGTTAACAGGTCCGGGCGAAGAGAAAGTGGAAAAGGAGGCGCTGCCCGAAGCGACACCAATGTCGAGAACCACGTCCTCCTTGGCCAATCTGGGGCTATCAACATAGCCGGGATTCTCTCCAGTCTGATCCGACGCAACCCCAGAGGAAGTAAGGGTATCGGCGGGAACACAGAGATTAGCTCGAATTGGTCCAACGGAGCCACCAGAGCATCCACCGTCACAGCCTTCGGGTCCTTGTACCTGGACATGAAAGTCGGTAACTTGGCATTGAACCTGGATGCCATCAAATCCACTTGGGGAGTTCCCCAACGGGAGCACAGCAGTGCAAAAATCTCCGGATGAAGACTCCATTCTCCGGGATCCATCTTCTCGCGACTGACAAAGTCTGCCGTGATATTCTGAACTCCTGGAATGTGGATCGCAGAGATGGCTGGCACTCTGGTCTCGGCCCATACCAGGATCCGAGATACCTCCACCATGAGCCTGGAACTCCTTGTCCCGCCTAGATGTTCGATATACGCGACCGCCGTCGCATTGACTGTCTGCACTCGGACTGGCAGACCGCTTAAAGGGACCGTCCAGTGTTGGAGGCAAGGGAAAATTGCCCTCAATTCCAGGATGTTGATCGGCAGGACAGCCGACGACAATACTCCCTGAATCCAGAGATCGTTCCAGACACCTCCCCAGCCCGTCAGGCTGGCATCGGTGGTTATGACCGACCACCTCGAAGAGAGGAAGGACTTCCCCAGGGATAACGCTCCCGGACGTAACCACCATCCTAGAGACTCTCGCACCCTGTGGGAGATGATGACACTGTAATCCAGCGAAGCCTGCGATCGCCAACGGCTCAGAATGAGCCTTTGGAGGGCCCTGGAATGAAACTGGGCAAACAGAAGAGCCCCCATGGACGCCATCAAAACCAGAAGGCGCATACACCTTTGAAGGGACATTGCTGTCGAAGACTTCATAACCTGTACATGTCGAAGGAGACATGCTTGCTTGTCTGGAGGCAGAGATACCACTGCTCGTCGAAATGCATTCCCAAAAACAGGATTGACTGCAACGGTTCCAGAGACGACTTTTCCCAATTGATCAGCCACCCGAAGTCCTCCAGGAGCTGAAGGGATAGATTGCGAGCCGTCACCGCCTCCTCCTTTGGGGACGCCACCATCAAAAGGTCGTCCAGGTAGGGAGAATCGAAACCCCCTGTCTTTGAAAAATTGCCATGAGAGGCGCCAGAATTTTTGTAAAAACTCTTGGCGCTGAGGCCAATCCGAATGGCAGAGCCACAAACTGGTAATGGTCCTGACCTATGGCAAAACGAAGGAAGCGTTGGTGAGCCCTTCCGACTGTAACATGCAAATAAGCGTCACGAATGTCGATTGACACCAAAAAGTCTTTCTGCGACAAGGCTGCCACAACGGAGCGAAGCGACTCCATGCGGAACTTCCGGGTGTGGACATGCCGATTCGATCTTTTGAGATCCAGAATGGGGCGAAATTTGTCATCCTTTTTGGGGACCACAAAGAGGTTGGAATAAAACCCTCTTCCCCGGTCCTCCTGTGGAACCGGTACCACCACACCCTTCTGCAGAAGGGAATCGACCTCTCGCAGTAGAGCGGCAAATAGCTCGGGCTCTGACGGAATGCGAGATTGGCAAAAACTGTCTGGGGGGTCGAGAAGAAAAACTCTATAAAGTAGCCCGCCGATACAACCCGCGTCATCCAGGCGTCCGGGACGCGGGAAACCCAAGTCAATTTGAATTGGAGCAGGCGACCCCCCACACGAGAGCCCTCGAGTGAGACTCTGGCGTCAGTCCGCCTTAGCGGGCTTTTTGTCAGCTTCTCGCTTTTCTTGACGGAAACTTTGTTTCCAGGGAGTGCGGGATTTCTGAGAGGTCTCTTTTCCTGAAAAAGAGGGACGACCCGATCCCCAAGAGGGCTGACCGAACCATCCCCTGGACCGAAAGGACCGCCGACTACTACCGGCACTAGTCCTGCCAGACGCAGAAGTCACAGCTCTTCGCTGCAGTAAAGCTGTTTCTTTTGCCTTTGCCTTGGCAATCAGCTCCGTGAGGTCAGATCCAAAGGCTGACCACCTTGTAAGCTAAAGATAGCATACCCTGCTTGGAAACCGCGTCCCCAGTCCACTGTCTAAGCCACAGTGCTCTCTGACTGTGACTGCCGAGGATTGCGCCCTGGATAGAAGTGACGCAGTATCCTGCAACAACTTGAAAAGCCCATCTACCTCGATAGAGGAGATCCATCTTGCCACGCCGTCCATAGACGGTCCAACCGGCTCAGGGAAGCTTTACAAGCACACATGGATCCTTAGTACTGAATCCATGACCCGCGGCCTCGCAGATGGATATTGCTGCCATCTCCGTTTTTTTTTTTGTCCAGCGGGTCCTGCAGACTCGCCTTCCCTTTAACAGGAAGATTTGCTAAGCGGGGATAAAGGGACATCCCCTTCAGGAGAAGGGATCCAATTATCAATCAACTCCGTAGAACACGGATACAGTGCCTGAAAACGTTGTAAAGCTGATCGCGACCTATGCGACTCCTGAAAAATCCGGGCCGACTTACCAGGACGTCTAGTTACCTCCTCCGGTAACTGTAACGCCCTCATGGCTTCAATAAAAGCCTCCGTACGGCCCAAAAGAGAGACAGAGTGTCCCTGCCGATCCTCCTTGTCCGAATCGGACATCTTCGTTACGCGGGAAGGAAGGCACCGGCTTGTGTCGCTTCCTTGAGAGGATCTAGCTGACACCCAAAAACCTAGAAGGTCAGACCGGCCATCAATATCCTGTAGCGGATCTGGGAGACGGTCCGCATCTGACATGTCCTTGCACAGTATATAGCAGGATAAACCTGTCAGTAACTAGAACAGTGTGTTTCTTAAAGAAAAAACGAACGCTGAAGGATTAAAGCTCTTAAAGAGAGAGCTACCTCAGCTGTCCCCCATTAAGAGTTAACCGCCTAAGAAGGGGTTAAAGTAGCAGACTCCCCACAACCTTGATAATGAAAAGGGTGTGCGAGCCCCAAGTGCCTTTATAAGGCAGCAGCTGCAGGGCAGCTATGCCACACTAAACAAGAACGTTCAGCGAGATCGCTAAAAAATTGCGCTGTTTTGTACATCGCAATGACCGCCAAATTCGTTAAGGAGTTCGCTAACCGCTTATGCGTCGTTAATGAGATCGCCCAGATTGGCAGCTACTAGCGACATTAAAACGATCACACAAACGATCGCATTAGTATGCGTCGTTATCGGGATCGTTAGCGGGAACGTATAGTGGCATTAATGTCGCAGACTCCCCACAACCTCTTTAATGAAAAGAGTGTGCGAGCCCTCTTATGGGATAACAGCTGCAGGACAGCGCTGTCTGCCACTCATTTCTGCTTCAGAAAGGCCCCCGCGCTGTGGGGGTGAGGGGGTTAAGCTTCTGCCCAGACGGAGTGAAAGGCCCAAGGAAGCTTTCAGCCTGCTTCAGTAATGGCCGCCGCGCTGTGCCTCCGATGTGCTCCATGAGAGAAGCCGGGAAAAGGAGACAGCAGTAAAGCGCGCGCTCAGAGAGGCGCAAAAATTCAAATAAAAAGGCACGCAACTCCTCTTTCCCCCGCTCCTATGTCCTGCAGGCATCTACCTGCGGACAAAAAACACCAGTCACCGACATGTATACATGTAACAGCGGCTGCCGCAGCAGTCGCTGAAGCACTCAAAACACATTACATGTTGAGTACTCACCCAGCTGAGCGCCACAGGGACCCCCAGGGATTTGTGGCGCTATGCCCATTGCTTCCCCCCAGGGCGGGGAACGCAGTGACCCCTGCAGCGCGGTTTGCGTCCCCGCCAGGGAAGCCATCCTCATCCCCCCGAGCCGGCAGGGTTCTGCAGGGACCACCATATAGGGTAATACAGATCCGCCAAGGGAGAGGTGGGGGTCCAGCAGCGCTGAGACCCCTGAGACCTCTAGACCACTTCTGGTGATCCAAGTCTCTGTCCGATAAAAAATAATAAAATCTTCTGAGGAGCTGCTTCCAGCAGCGACTATCCTCTGAGACCTCAAATTTTAAACTGGAGAGCTGAGTAGGAGGAGCCCGAGCTGGAGGGGCCGGTCAACACTCTTTTTAATCTGAGGTGTCTATCTCATCTGGGCTCCGCCTACCCACTAGTTATGACTAGTGTGTCTCCTTTCCTTCCGTTCTGCTGCTGAAAGTAGATTTTTGTGCAAAGATAACACTAAAATACAGATGCCTGGTATTAATTTTATAGGATTTTAAGTCCCCTATATAGATGGTTAATCAGTGTAATTTGCACTTTTACCCTCAATGACCCCCTTTATCACACTATGAACGGTGTTAGTCCATCTGTATATGGCTTTTTTCTCAAAGTGTTTACAGTCATGACCTCATGTGTTCTCCACTGCCATGTCACAATGCAGCCAGGGACTAAGGGCCCCGTTACACATAGCGACGCACCAGCGATCCCGACAACGATATGCACTTGTCAGGATCGCTGGTGTGTCGCTACATGATCGCTGCTGAGCTGCCAAACAGGCAGCTCAGGCAGTGATCAGGACAGCGACACTGCGAGTAACGTCGCTTAGTAACCCGCAG
Organism: Oophaga sylvatica; assembly: GCA_033576555.1. Taxonomy (NCBI): domain Eukaryota; kingdom Metazoa; phylum Chordata; class Amphibia; order Anura; family Dendrobatidae; genus Oophaga; species Oophaga sylvatica. The sequence continues at coordinate 496,269,834 of JARQOD010000003.1, read as the reverse complement.
TGTACGTTGGATACCAGCCCGATGATGCAGGGAGCTGGTAACCAAGGTACACATCGGGTTTCCAGGCGCTGCGGGGTGCCTGGAAACCCGATGTGTACCTTGGTTACCAGCTCCCCTGCAGCAGCGCGCTGGTATCCAACGTACACATCGGGTTTCCAGGCACAGCCCCGCGCCTGGAAACCCGATGTGTACCTTGGTTACCAGCTGATCGCTGGTCTGCCTGCCACACGCAGCGATGCGTGCTGGCCAGCGGGAGACCAGCGATCAAAAAAAAAAAAAGTCCAGGCATTTCTGACACGACCAGCGATACCCAGCAGGGGCCTGATCGCCGGTACGTGTCAGACATAGCGAGATCGCTGCTGAGATCGCTGTTGCGTCACAAAACTTGTGACTCAGTAGCGATCTCGCTAGCGATCTCACTATGTGAGACGGGGCCCTAATACACTTGATTTGAAGCTTATGTACAGTCATGGACAAAAGTTTTGAGAATGACACAGATATTAATTTTTACAAAGTCTACTGCTTCACTTTTTCTAATGGCAATTTGCATATACTCCAGAATGTTATAAAGAGTGATCAGCTTAACAGCAATTACTTGCAAAGTCAATATTTGGCTAGAAAATGAACTTTATCCCCCAAAAAACATTTCAACATCATTGCAGCCCTGCCTTAAAAGGACCAGCCAACCTCTTTTCAGTGATTGCTCCATTAACACAGGTGTGGGTGTTGATGAGGACATGGCTGGAGATCAATCTGTCATGATTAAGTAAGAATGACACCACTGGACACTTTAAAAGGAGGCTGGTGCTTGGCATCATTGTTTCTCTTCTGTTAACCATGGTTATCTCTAAAGAAATACGTGCAGTCATCATTGCAATGCACAAAAATGGCCTAACAGGGAAGAGTATAGCAGCTAGAAAGATTGCACCTCAGTCAACAATCTATCGCATCATCAAGAACTTCAAGGAGAGAGGTTCCATTGTTGCCAAAAAGGCTCCAGGGCGCCCAAAAAAAAAAAAAGCAAGCGCCAGGACCGTCTCTTAAAAGTGTTTCAGCTGCGGGATCGGGCTACCAGCAGTGCAGAGCTTGCTCAGGAATGGCAGCAGGCAGGTGTGAGTGCATCTGCACGCACTGTGAGGCGGAGACTCTTGGAGCAAGGCTTGGTCTCAATGAGGGCAGTAAAGAAGCCACTTCTCTCCAGAAAAAAACATCATGGACAGACTGATATTCTGCAAAAGGTACAGGCAGTGGACTGCTGAGGACTGGGGTAAAGTTATTTTCTCTGATGAATCCCCTTTTCGATTGTTTGGGACATCAGGAAAACGCCTCATTCGGAGAAGACAAGGTGAGCGCTACCACCAGTCTTGTCTCATGCCAACTGTTAAGCATCCTGAAACCATTCATGTGTGGGGTTGCTTCTCAGCCAAGGGAATCGGCTCTCTCAGTCTTGCCTAAAAACACAGCCATGAATAAAGAATGGTACCAGAATGTCCTCCAAGAGCAACTTCTCCCAACCCTCCAAGAGCAGTTTGGCGATCAACAATGCCTTTTCCAGCATGATGGAGCACCTTGCCATAAAGCAAAGGTGATAACTAAATGGCTCAGGGAACAAAACAGAGATTTTGGGTCCACGGCCTGGAAACTCCCCAGATCTTAATCCCATTGAGAACTTGTGGTCAATCATCAAGAGACGGGTGGACAAACAAAAACCTAAAAATTCTGACAAAATGAAAGCATTGATTGTGCAAGAATGGACTGCTATCAGTCAGGATTTGGTCCAGAAGTTGATTGAGAGCATGCCAGGGAGAATTGCAGAGGCCCTGAAGAACGGTCAACACTGCAAATATTGACTTGCTGCATTAACTCGTTTTAACTGTCAATATAAGCTTTTGTTACTCACATGTTTGCAATTATATTTCTGTCTGTGATAAAAAACATCTGTCAAACACACATAAAAACCAGAGGGCAGCAGATCATGTGAAAATATAATATTTGTGTCATTCTCAAAACTTTTGGCCATGACTGTAAACAGGTTCATTTAGTCCACTACCAATACACATTTACAGCACCTTTAGCAGAATACTCCTTCCACTCTCAAAATATAGATCACTACACAAAAGGGGTTTTATCATTTCTCAATAGTATTTTGGTGCATTTCGACTACACAAGAATAATTCTGGAAAATCTAATGTATATTGCATAAGTTTACGCCTGTATACCAGCTGCTCACCCTATAGGATGGGCTGATCACACACTGTATAAGTAGAAAGGCCTACCTTGATTCTCCTGCTTGATGTAGGTCTCAGATTTCCGCAGGAGCTCAACCCCCTCATTTAATCCCATGGACCGTAGAGTTTGGATTAGCTCATTTAGGCTTCCACCAGCAAGCTAGTAAACCAAGAAGAGTTTTAGCTACTTACAAGAAAAGGCTATCCACAAAGTGGTGCAACACAAGCTACCAACCTACCTCATAACCACGAAGAAGACTTTCTGTCGGGGACGAAGTGTTCCTGTAAGTGTCAATTAAGCTTTGAAGTCGTAGACGTGAGGCGAGTTCAGTCCAATCAGATCCGGTCTGACCCTGGTTTAACAGTCTCCCAAGACGCTGCACAGTATTGGTCTCCAGTGAGAGGACATTCACTGAAATAAAGCAAAAGGTTTCCTTGAAATACACCGATGCCACCACACTGAAGTCTGCTGGCTCAGCCTCATTTCTTCCATTTTTCGGAGTTCACAAGTATACAGCTGATTTGTATAGCCCATTTCACTTTCTAACCATCACAAGCTACTTTTGAACCTTTGTTATTATTGTAAGTGGACATCTATGCTCAAGCCCACCGGCAAAATCCAAACTCGAAGAGATGGCTGTGACTTGGTCATCTCAGAAGAACTTGATTGTCAGTCTTCTTTTCTTGTTTCCCTAAAAATCATCTAAAATCCCAGTCCTATTGCAGACTGCAGCAGGATTTTGTCCACGATTTCCATTTAATTTTGCAGTATTTATTCCACTCAGGGCCTTAACCAACCATCCATGGCTTTTCAGCAGAAAATTAACCATCCTTGCAATTCACCATTGTACACAGCACACATTTAGGGGTTGATTGATCAAAGCTTTTATGACAAAAAACTGGCATAAAAGCTTTGAAAGGTCGCTCAATTTTGGCGCACCGCAGTTGTGAAGAAATTGTGACTTCTTGTGTTTTCACAAAAGCTTGAATCTGCTTTGCTGAAATATGTGGAGTTAGAAAGAAGCAAGTACCGGACGGAGATATGGCTACACCCGTACAATTCATCAAGAGTGTTGGGGTATTGTATGCTCGACTCCTGTGTCCCCCTACAAAAAAGCCTCCAACACACAACCCTTCTGGTGGCTTATTTCTTGGAGAACAAAGCCCGACTGAGATCTTCCCCTACAATGAGGCTGTGATGCATTTTATTGGGTTCATGTATTACACTGTATAAAATGCTTTAGGTAATTGATCTACTTTCCCTAGCGTCCGTGCACACGTATTTTTTTTCTGTACAGTTGTCACAAAACCTGAATGATTTCTTAGCCCTAACAAAGTTAATGTCATTACTGAAACCTCATGCACACATTTTTTATTTGTTTTATTTTTCACTTGTTAAGCATGTCAATTAATTCAGCAATTTTTCTGCAGATTTCACCCATACTACTGGTGAATAATTCTATAATCTATTATTTTGTGAGCCGATAATGGTAATGAACGTCGAACAGGAATTTAGGAATATCAGACTATTATTCAACAATAAAAGGGGTTATGGAGTGCAACATTACCTGGCTCTGGTCCCACTGGTTTTCTGGCTGTTCCTCCAGGTGGATGTTTAGACAAGATATCTCGCACCTAAAATACAAAGCGATTTATAGGCAAGCCATGATTAGCATGAGGTATAATCTATCATATAGCACGTGTACGTCTTCTCTACAACGGATGAAGAGGCAGCGGTTCAGATTCGTCTGCTAATGCTCAGAGTACTGTACATATTAGTGACCGCAAAGTTTAAGAATAAAACTTCTATGAACGGTGCTGCCTTCAAAAATGTATTTGAAACTCCTCCTTGGTCTCATGTATCTGACGTTATCCAATTTTCAACTGCTTACAGCGTTTCTGTGTATTATATTAGGTAAGACGATAAACCACCTATAGCATTTTTGTAATTGGTCTGGCTATAATGGTAAAATAAGACACAATCTGGCTCAAAGACATTTTTATTCTCTTTTATGCAAAAAATCGACAGGTTTAGATATCACCATTTATCACACAGGAACGCTATGGGAGAATACTACTTGTGATTCAGATGAAACCCCCGAGCACTCGATTCTTCGGCCGGCATTTCTGATGTACAATTTGTTCTGTGCTGTGAGGACATGAAGCTGCAAAATCAGCTGTGATATTTCAGTTAAATGGTCACTCTCTTTTCTTCCGAGCTGTGAGTTTTATCCAAATGACAGATTGCGAAAAGCAGACTTGCCTCACGTAGCTGACAGGTTGGGGGACACGGAGCCAAGCGCTTACACAATATCCATCAATTAGCTTCAAGGACTCAAGGATAAAAGATGCAAAGTTCAATACGGTGACACATAGCAGAGGTGGGGTAAATGTCACACTAACCGCAACAGATGCACCTTCTATTCAATGTATTTCAGATATACAGTGGGTACGAAAAGTATTCAGACCCCTTTAAATTTTTCACTTTGTTTTGTTTCATTGCAGCCATTTTGTAAATTCAAATTCATTTTTCTCATTAATGTACACTCTGCATCCCATCTTGACTGAAAACAGAAATGTAGAAATTTTTGCAAATTTATTAAAAAAGAAAACTGAAATATCACATGATCATAAGTATTCAGACCCTTTGCTCAGTATTGAGTAGAAGTACCTTTTTGAGCTAGTACAGCCATGAGTCTTCTTGGGAATGATGCAACAAGTTTTTCACACCTGGATTTGGGGATCCTCTGCCATTCTTCCTTGCAGATCCTCTCCAGTTCCGTCAGGTTGGATGGTGAACAGCCATTTTCAGGTCTCTCCAGAGATGCTCAATTGGGTTTAGGTCAGGGCTCTGGCTGGGCCAGTCAAGAATGGTCACAGAGTTGTTCTGAAGCCACTCCTTTGTTATTTTAGCTGTGTGCTTGGGGTCAATGTCTTGTTGGAAGGTGAACCTTTGGCCAAGTCTGAGGTCCAGACCACTCTGGAATAGATGTTCATACAGGATATCTCTGTACTTGGCTGCATTCATGTTTCCTTCAATTGCAACCAGTCATCCTGTCCCTGCAGCTGAAAAAACACCCCCATAGCATGATGCTGCCACCACCATGTTTCACTGTTGGGATTGTATTGGGCAGGTGATGAGCAGTGCCTGGTTTTCTCCACACATACTGCTTAGAATTATCACCAAAAAGACGGATTTTGGTAAGAACTTACCTGTAAAATCCTTTTCAGCGAAGGAAGGAAGGGAGACACACTAGGCATAACTAGTGGGTAGGCGGAGCCCCAGATAGGATTGACATCTCAGATTAAAAAGAGTGTTGACCGGCCCCTCCAGCTCAGGCTCCTCCTACTCAGGTCTTCAGTCGTACCAAAGCTTAAGGAAGAACAATATCACCAGCGAAGCAACATAACCCTTTCTGAAGGACTTCAGAGAAAAAAACATAAAAGTACAGGTTATGCATGCATTTGACAAAAAAAATCACACAGTTCCAGGTACTACTCACTGAACCTGACTACTGCGATAAGCTGGCAATGCTGGAACAGAGCCGTAGCGCGTCGACCTCAGCCCAGATAATCGTTATCAGAGAAGGGTCACGCTGCATCTGTAAATACAACAACACACTTCTGCCAAGGGAGGGAGCTGTGTCTCTCTTCCTTCCTTCGCTGAAAAGGATTTTACAGGTAAGTTCTTACCAAAATCCGTCTTTCAGCAGCAGATGGAAGGAAGAGAGCCACAGTCAAAAAAACAAAACGAGGCAGAATCCCAACAACCTTGATAAATGCGCAATAGGCGCCAAATACAAGTTAACTAGAACTTGAAACTACAGCCGCCTGTAGGACCCTACGTCCTAAGGCCGCATCAGTGAAATCACTGACGTCCACCTTATAAAAACTTATAAACGTGTGGACGAAAACGCCAGGTCGCCGCTCGGCAGAGCTGAGCTGCCGAGGCCCCTTGATAAAAGGCACACGAGAAAGCCTCTGCCCTCGTGGAGAGAGCTCGAATCTTAATTGGGCAAGGTTCGCTTTTAAGTCGGTAAGCCTCCAAAATGGCCGACCGAATCCAATGAGCTATAGAGTCCTTGGAAGCTCGTTGACCACGCTGACGACCTGCTAGTCACAAACAGATAGTCTGACTACCGAAAACTTTGAGTAACAGACAAATAGAACTTCAAGGCCCGCACTAAATCCAATGTGTGCAAAGCCCGTTCCTTTGCATTCCTTGGGCCCGGGCAAAGCGAGGGCAACACAATATCCTGGTTAACATGAAATTGCGACACCACCTTAGGTAGAAAGTCGCCCCGTAAGCGAAACACTACTCGATCCGGATAAAAATCCAGGAAGGGAGGCGAGCAGGGAAGAGCCGCCAACTCGGAAACCCTTCTCAAAGAGGTGACCGCCTCAAGAAGTAAAGAAAAACTAGCAGAGCCCATAGGCTCAAAAGGCACATAGACAAGGTTAAGCCGCCAAGGGGACACAGAGATCTTCCGCGGCGGAAACTGACAGATTACTCCGCGAAAAAAAAGGGAACGCACGTCCCTACGCGAGGCGATATCCTTCCGAAACAGAAAGGATAGAGCAGAAATCTGACCCTTCAGAGTGCTAACTGCCAAACCCTTGTCCAGCCCGTACTGCAGAGAGGCCATTGGGAATGGAAAAAAAAAAAAAATCCTCGGGTTCCTTGAAAAACCCGAACACCACGAGAAGAAGGCTTCCCAAGTCTTGTGGTAAATCTTAGAAGTAGCCGAACCTCTGGCAGCTCGCAGAGTGGCAACGACTGCGGCTGAAAAACCTCTACGGGTCAATATTTCGGTCTCAAGAGCCACGTCGTCAAACGCAGAGACTTCAAGTCCGGATGACGAAAGGGCCCCTGAGTTAACAGGTCCGGGCGAAGAGGAAGTGGGAATGGAGGTGCCGCCAAAAGCGACACCAGTGTCGAGAACCACGTCCTCCTTGGCCAATCCAACATAGCCGGGACTCTCTCCAGTCTGATCCGACGCAGCACCAGAGGAGCAAAGATATTTGGCAGAAACATAGATGCTCGAATTTGGTCCCACGGAGCCACCAGAGCATCCACCGCCACAGCCTTCGGGTCCTTGTACCTGGACATGAAGGTCGGTAACTTGGCATTGAACCTGGATGCCATCAAAGCCACTTGGGAAGTTCCCCAACGGGAGCACAGCAGTGCAAAAATTTTTGGATGGAGACTCCATCCTCCGGGATCCATCTTCTCGCGACTGAGGAAGTCCGCCGTGATATTCTGAACCCCTGGAATGTGGACCGCAGAGAAGACTGGCACTCTGGTCTCGGCCCATAGCAGGATCCGAGACACCTCCACCATGAGTCTGGAACTCCTTGTCCCGCCTTGGTGGTTGATATGCGCGACCGCCGTCGCGTTGTCTGTCTGCATTCGGACTGGTAGACCGCTCAAAGGGACCGTCCAGTGTTAAAGGCAAATGAAAATTGCCCTCAATTCCAGGATGTTGATCGGTAGAACAGACTCTTCCGATGACCATACTCCCTGAATCCAGAGATCGTTCCAGACACCTCCCCAGCCCGTCAGGCTGGCATCGGTGGATATGACCGACCACCTCGGAGGAAGAAAAGACTTCCCCAGGGATAACTCTCCTGGACGTAATCACCATCCCAGAGATTCTCGCACCCTGCGAGAGATGATGACACTGCAATCCAGTGAAGCCTGCGAACGATCCCAATGACTCAGAATGAGCCTTTGGAATGAATACTGGGCAAAAAGAAGTGCCTCCATGAACGCCACCATTAAACCTAGAAGGCGCATACACTTCCGAAGAGACATTACTGTCGAAGACTTCATAATCTGTACATGTCGAGGGAGACATGCCCGCTCGTCTGGAGGTAGAGACACCACTGCCCGTACCGTGTCGAAATGCATTCCTAAAAATAGGATAGACTGCGACGGTTCCAGAGACGATTTCTCCCAATCGACCAGTCACCCGAAGTCCTCCAGGAGCTGAAGGATTAGATTGCGAGCCGTCACTGCCTCCTCCTTTGAGGACGCCACAATCGAAAGGTCGTCCAGGTAGGGAAGAATCGTAAGTCCCTGTCTACGAAGAATTGCCATGAGAGGCGCCAGAATCGTTGTAAGAAACTCTGGGCGTTAAGGCCAAGCCGAGAGGCCAAGCCACAAACTGGTGATGGTCCTGACTTATGGCAAAACGAAAGAAACGTTGGTGAGCCCTTCTGACGGGAACATGCAAATAAGCGTCGCGAATGTCGATTGACCAAAAAGACGTTCTGCAACAGGGCTGCCACAACGGAGAGAAGCGACTCCATGCGGAATGTTCGGGTGTGGATAAGCCGATTCAAACTTCCAGAATAGGGCGAAATTTGTCCTCCTTTTGGGAACCACAAAGAGGTTGGAATAAAAATCCTCTTCCCCGGTCCTCTGCGGAACCGGTATCACCCACCCTTCTGCAGAAGGGAATAGACCACTCGCAGTAGAGCGGCAAATAGTTCGGCTCTGACGGAATGCGAGATTGACAAAACACGGATTTTGGTAAGAACTTACCTGTAAAATCCTTTTCAGCGAAGGAAGGAAGAGAGACACAGTAATTCATTACTGATGGGTAGGCGGAGCCCCAGATCAGGATGACACCTCAGATCAAAAGCGTGTTGACTGGCTGGCCCCTCCAGCTCGGGCTCCTCCTACTCAGCTCCTTCAGTCGTACCAAAGCTTTAGGGAAGAACCAAGATCACCAGCGGAGCAACATAACCCCTTCTGAAGGAACTTCAGAGAAACAACACAAGAATACAGGTTATGCATGCAAAGTAAGGCAAACCACAGAGTTCCAGGTACTACTCACTGAACCTGACTACTGTGATGAGCCGGCAATGCTGGAACAGAGCCTTAGCGCGCTGACCTCAGCCCAGATAATCGCTATCAGATAAGGGTCGCGCTGCATCTGAAAACATCAACACACTTCTGCCCTGGGAGGGTGCTGTGTCTCTCTTCCTTCCTTCGCTGAAAAGGATTTTACAGGTAAGTTCTTACCAAAATCCGTGTTTCAGCTGCAGATGGAAGGAAGAGAGCCACAGTAATTCATTACTGATGGGACGTCCCAAAGCAGTTCAAAAATAAGGGTGGGAAAAAACCAACAAAGGGCAGAAACCCAACAACCTTAACAACAAAGCGCCACCAGCGCTAAACACAAGTTCATCCAGAACTTTAGACTACAGCTGCCTGCAGGACCCTACGTCCGAGGGCTGCATCAGCGGAAGCACTGACGTCCACTTTATAAAACTTCGTAAACGTGTAGACAGAGCGCCAAGTCGCCGCCCGGCAGAGCTGCACTGCTGAAGCACCTTGGTGAAAAGCCCACGATGAAGCCACAGCCCTCGTGGAATGGGCTTGAATCTTAATCGGGCAAGATTCACCCTGAAGACGGTAAGCTTCCAATATAGCTGACCGAATCCAACGAGCTATAGAATCCTTGGAAGCTCGTTGACCACGCCGACGACCGACTGGAACCACAAATAGGGAGTCCGTCTTACGAAAACCTTGAGTAATAGATAGATAAAACTTCAAGGCCCGCACTAAATCCAATGTGTGTAAAGCACGCTCTTTCACATTCTTCGGATCCGGGCAGAATGAAGGCAACACAATATCCTGGTTGACATGAAATTGTGACACCACTTTAGGCAAAAAATCACCCCGAGTGCGAAGCACTACACGATCCGGAAAAAACTCCAGAAAAGGAGGCGAACAAGAAAGAGCTGCCAACTCAGAAACTCTCCTCAAGGAAGTGACTGCAACAAGGAAAGCCACCTTCCAAGAAAGTAAAGAAAGGCTAGCAGAAACCATAGGCTCAAAAGGTTTATGCTGAAGAGCCTCCAAAACAAGGTTGAGCCGCCAAGGAGACACGGGTGCCTTCCGCGGCGGGAACTTACGAGATATACCTCGGAAAAAGGAGAGCACGTCTCTATTTGAAGCAATGGTTCTCCGGAACAATAAGGACAGAGCAGAAATCTGACCTTTCAGGGTGCTGACTGCCAAACCCTTGTCTAGCCCATGCTGCAGAAAAGCCAACAGGTTGGGAATGGAAAATTTTCTCGGGTTCCGAGAGGACCCCAAACACCACGAAAAGAAGGTTTCCCAAATTTTGTGGTAAATCCTAGTAGTAGCCGGACTTCTTGCAGCACGAAGGGTAGCAATGACCTCGGCTGAGAAACCTCTACGGGTCAAGATTTCGGTCTCAAGAGCCACGCCGTCAAACGCAGGGACATCAAGTCCGGATGACAAACGGGCCCCTGAGTCAACAAGTCCGGTTGAAGAGGGAGTGAAAAAGGAGGTGCCGCCAACAGCGACATTATTGTCGAGAACCACACCCTTCTTGACCAGTCTGGAGCTATCAAAATAGCTGGAATTCTCTCTAGTCTGATCCGACGCAGTACTAGAGGAAGTAAGGATATCGGCGGGAATACATAGATCAGCTCGAACTGATCCCACTGAGCCACTAGAGCATCCACCGCCACAGCCTTCGGGTCCTTGTACCTGGACATGAACGTCGGTAACTTGGCATTGGACCTGTATGCCATCAAATCCACTTGGGGGGTTCCCCAGCGAGAGCACAGTAGTGCAAAAACTTCCGGGTGGAGGCTCCATTCCCCGGGATCCATCCTTCTGCGACTGAGAAAGTCCGCTGTAATATTCTGAACCCCTGGAATGTGAATCGCCGAACTGGCTGGCACACTGGCCTCTGCCCAAATCAGAATTCGGGACACCTCTACCATGAGTCTGGAACTCCTTGTCCCACCTTGGTGATTGATATACGCGACAGCCGTCGCGTTGTCTGTCTGCACTCGGACTGGCAGACCGCTCAAAGGGACCGTCCAATGTTGGAGGCAAAGGAAAATCGCCCTCAATTCCAGGATATTGATCGGAAGAACAGACTCTTCCGATGACCATACTCCCTGAATCCAGAGATTGTTCCAAACACCCCCCCCAGCCCGTCAGGCTGGCATCGGTGGTTATGACCGACCACTTCGGAGGGAGGAAAAGCTTTCCCAGGGATAACGCTCCTGGACATAAACACCATCCTAGGGATTCTCGCACCCTGTGAGAGATGATGACGCTGCAATCCAGCGAACCTTGCGATTGATCCCAACGACTCAGAATGAGCCTATGGAGAGCTCTGGAATGAAATTGGACAAACGGAAAAAACCTCATGGACGCCACCGTCAGACCCAGAAGGCGCATACCTTCCGAAGGGACACTGCTGTCGCAGACTTCATAGTCTGTACATGCTGGAGCAGACATGCCTGCTTGTCTGGAGGTAGGGACAACCCCTCCCGTACCATGTCGAAATGCATCCTCAAAAACAGGATTGCCTGCGACGATTCCAGAGACGACTTCTCCTTTGAAGCCACAACCGAAAAGGCCGTCCAAATAGGGACGAATCGTAAATCCCCGTCTTTGAAGGATTGCCATGAGATTCTGGCGTCAGAATCGTTGTAAAAATTCTGGGCGTTAAAGCCAAACCGAATGGTCGAGCCACAACCTGGGTGAGGTCTTCCGATGGGAACATGCCAAAAAGCGTCGCGAATGTCGATTGATCGTTCTGCGACAGGGCTGCCATAACTGAGCGAAGCGACTTCATGCTCGGCTCTGACGGAATGTCAGAAGTCAGTCTGCCTTAGCGAATTTTTTTTTTTTTTTTTTTGCCAGCTTCTGCCTTAACAGAAGTTCTGTTTCCAGGGTATGCGGAATTTCTGAGAATTCCCCCCTTTTTTTTTTTTTTTTTTTTTAAAAAGAGAGAGACGACACAAACCCCCAGAGGGTTGGTCAGATCATCCCTTGAACCGAAAAGGACTGCCGATAACTATCGGCACAAGTCCTGCCAGACGCAGAAGTCACAGCTCTGCGCTGCGGTAAAGCTGCTTCTTTTGCCTTTGCCTTGGCATCAGCTCCGTGAGGTCAGTCAAATAGCTGACCACTTTCTAAGCTAAAGATAGCAAACCCTGTTGGAAAACTGCGTTCCATCCAAGTCACAGTGCTCTTCTGACTGTAACTGCCGAGGATTGCTCCCTGGATAGCAGTGACGCATTATCCTTCAACTAGAAAAGCCCATCTACCTTGATAGAGGGAAACTTGCCACGCCGTCCTTAGACGGTCCAACCAGCTCAGGGGAACTTAACAAGTACACCTAGATCCTTAATACCGAATCTATGATCCACGGCTACACAGATGGAAATTGTTGCCATCTCCGTTCTTCTGTCCAGCGTGTCCTGCAGATTCGTCTTCCCTTTTACCAGGAAGATTTGCTAAGCTGGAATAAAGGGACATTCACTTCAGGAGAAGGGGTCCAATTAACAAATAACTCCGTAGAAAAACGGATAGTTTGTAAGGTCGTCGCGACCCATGCGACCCTTGCAACATCCGGGCCGACTTACCAGGACGACTAGTTACCTCCTCCGGTAACTGTAACGTCCACATGGCTTCCACAGAAATTTTAGTACGGCCCCTGAGAGAGAGGCAGGGTGTCCCTGCCGATCCTCCTTGACCGAATCGGACTTCTTCGCTAAGCGAGAAGGAAAGCACCGATTTGTGTCGCTTCCTTGAGAGGATCTAGTTGACACTCCATAACCTAAAAGGTCATCAATAGAAACCAGTGAAGGCCTCCATTTTGACACCATTGGAACCTCTGACCGTGTATGAGTCGAGATCTGCGTGTCAGATACGCGATGCTGATCCGTAGCGGATCTGGGAGAGGGTCTCTGACATGCCCTTGCATAGTATATGGCAGGATAAACCTGTCAGTAACCAGAGCAGTACTTAAATAAAAAACAAACGCTGAAGGGTTAAAGCTCTAAAGCGAGAGCTACCCCAGCTGTCTCCCATTAAGAGTTAACCTCCTAAGAAGGGGTTAAAGTAGCTGACTCTCCACAACCTTGATAATGAAAAAAGGGTGTGCGAATCTCAGGCGCCTCTTATAAGGTCGCAGCTGCAGGACAGCCATGCCACACTAAACAGAAAAAACGTTCCACAAGATCGCTAAAAAATTGCGCTGTTTTTTATAACGCAATGACCGCCAAAGTTGTCAAGGAGATCGCTAATCGCCTATGCGATTGCCCAGATTGGCAGCCACCAGCGACACTAAAAATGACACACAAACGATCGCAATATTATGCGACGCCATCAGGATCGTCAGCGGAAACGTATAGTGGCAGCATTAATGTCGCAGACTCCCCACAGCCTCTTTATTAATATTAAAAGAGTGTGCGAGCCCCTTATGCGAGAACAGCCGCAGGACAGCTCAATCTGTCACTCAGTAGTGCCCCAGACGGCGCCCGCGCTGTGGAGGTGAAGGAGTTAAGCTTCTGCCCGGCGGGCTAGAAGCGACTCACCAAGCTGGTCACGTATTCTTGCCGGGAGGGGAGGAGAACGATCCGGGGAGCTTTCAGCTTGCAGCGCTTTATCAGCAATGGCCGCCGCGCTCTGCCTCCATGTGCTCCATGTAGAGGAGCCGAAAATGGAGGCTGCAGTAAAGCGCGCGCTCAGAAGCGGCGCGAAATTCAAAAAATAAAAAGAGCGCGTACTCCCCTCTCCCTCGTCCTGCAGGCATCCTCCTGCGGACATAGAAAAAACTAGTCACCGGCATATATATGTACAGCGGCTGCCGCAGCAGTCGCTAAAACACTCACACACATTTTACCAAAATGTGGAGTACTCACCAGCCGAAACGCCACAGGGACCCCCAGGGGTTTCTGGCGCTATGCCCATGCTTCCCCCCAGGGCGGGAAGCGCAGTGACCCCAGCGTGTGGTTTGCGCCCCCGCCAGGGAAACTCTCCTCATCCCCCAGGGCCGGCAAGATTTCTGCATGGAGCCGATTATGTAGTTACAGTCCGCCAGGAGAGACTGGTGAGATACATGATAAACATGTAATAGCACGTCACCGCAGCGCTGAAGCATACTGATATACATGTAATAGCGCTGCCATCAGACGTAAGCACTCACACATTAATAATAAAATTTTGTGTGGAGTACTCACCAGCCAAAGCGCCACAGGGACCCTCAGGGGTTTCTGGCGCTATGCCCATGCTTCCCCCCAGGGCGAGGAACGCAGTGACCGCACGTGTGGTTTGCGTCCCGCCAGGGAAGCTCTCCTCATCCCCCAGGGCCGGCAAGGATTCTGCAGGGACTATTTATGTAAAATACAGATCCGCCAGGGGAGAGGTGGGGTCCAGCAGCGCTGAGACCCCTGAGACCTTTCAGACTCATGTCCAAGTCTCTTGTCCGATAAAAATAATAAAATCTTCTGAGGAGCTGCTTCCAGCAGCGACCATCCTCTGGACCTCAAATCTTAGACTGAAGGAGCTGAGTAGGAGGAGCCCGAGCTGGAGGGGCCAGCCAGTCAACACGCTTTTGATCTGAGGTGTCATCCTGATCTGGGGCTCCGCCTACCCATCAGTAATGAATTACTGTGGCTCTCTTCCTTCCATCTGCAGCTGAAAAACTGTCCGGGGGTCGAGAAAGAAACTCTATAAGTAGCCTGCCAACACAACCTGTGTCACCCAGGCGTCCGACACACGGGAAACCCAAGTCGGTTTAAATTGGAGTAAAAAACCCCCCACTCGAGATCGCTCGAGTGAGACCCAGACTTCAGTCCGCCTTAGCGGATATTTTGCCAGCTTCTGTCTTAACAGAAGTTCTGTTTCCAGGGTATGCGGAATTTCTGAGAATTCGCTTTTTTTTTTTTTAAAAAAAAAAGAGAGGGACGACCCAAACCCCCAGAGGGTTGGCCGGATCATCCCCTGAACCGAAAGGATCGCCGACAACTACCGGCACTAGTCCTGCCAGACGCAGAAGTCACAGCTCTGCGCTGCGGTAAAGCTGTTTCTTTGCCTTTGCCTTGGCAATCAGCTCCGTGAGGTCAGATTCAAATAGCTGACCACTTTCTAAGCTAAAGATAGCAAACCCTGCTTGGAAACCGCGTTCCACTGTCTAAGCCACAGTGCTGTTCTGACTGTGACTGCCGAGGATTACGCCCTGGGTAGCAGTGACGCAGTATCCTTCAACTTAGAAAGCCCATCTACCTCGATAGAGGGGATCCATCTTGCCACGCCGTCCGTAGACGGTCCAACCGGCTCAGAGTAACTTTAGAAGTACACATAGATCCTTAATATTGAATCCATTAACCGTAGGCTTCGCAGATGGATATTGTTGCCATCTCCGTTTTTCTGTTGCAGAATTGCCTTCCCTTTACCAGGAAGATTTGCTAAGCTGGGATAAAGGGACCTTCACTTCAGGAGAAGGGGTCCAATTAACCCCTTCACCCCCAAGGGTGGTTTGCACGTTAATGACCGGGCCAATTTTTACAATTCTGACCACTGTCTCTTTATGAGGTTATAACTCTGGAACGCTTCAACGGATCTTCGCGATTCTGAGATTGTTTTCTCGTGACATATTGTACTTCACGTTAGAAGTAAAATTTCTTCGATATAACTTGCGTTTATTTTTGAAAAAAACGCAAATATGGCGAAAATTTTTAAAATTTTGCAATTTTCAAACTTTGAATTTTTATTCCCTTAAAACAGAGAAATATGTCACATAAAATAGTTAAGAAATAACATTTCCCACATGTCTACTTTACATCAGCACAATTTTGGAACCAAAATTTTTTTTTGTTAGGAAGTTATAAGGGTTAAAAGTTGACCAGCGATTTCTCTTTTTACAACAAAATTTACAAAGCCATTTTTTTTAGGGACCACCTCTCATTTGAAGTCACTTTGAGGGGTCTATATGGCAGAAAATACCCAAAAGTGACACCATTCTAAAACCTGCACCCCTCAAGGTACTCAAAACCACATTCAAGAAGATTATTAACCCTTCAGGTGCTTCACAGGAACTAAAGCAACGTGGAAGGAAAAAATGAATATTTAACTTTTTAGCCAAAAAAATGATCTTTTACAAACTTTTTTTTTATTTTCACAAGGGTAAAAGGAGAAAATGGACAGATAACGTTGTTATGCAATTTCTCCTGAGTACGCCAATACCCAATATGTGGGGGAAAACCACTGTTTGGGCACACGGCAGAGCTCGTAAGGGAAGGAGTGCCGTTTGACTTTTTCAAACTAAAATTGGCTGGAATTGAGATTGGACGCCATGTCGTGTTTGGAGAGCCCCTGATGCGCCTAAACAGTGGAAACCCCCACAAGTGACACCATTTTGGAAACTAGACCCCCTAAGGTACTTATCTAGATCTGTTGTGAGCACTTTGAACCCCCAACTGTTTCACAAAAGCTTATAATGCCTGGGTGTGAAAAAAAAAAAAACAATTTTCCACAAAAATGATTTTTTAGTCCCAAATTTTTGAATTTTCCCAAGGAAATTGGACCCCAAAAGTTGTTGTCCAATTTGTCCTGAGTACGCTGATACCCCATATGTGGGGGGGGGGGGGGGGGAACTGTTTGGGTGCACGGCAGGGCTTGGAAAGGAAGTAGTAACGTTTTGGAATGCAGACGTTGATGGGGGTCATGTTCCGTTTGCAGTGCCCCAGATGAGCCTAAACAGTGGAAACCCCCACAAGTGACCCCATTTTGGAAACTATACCCCCTAAGGAACTTATCTAGATCTTTGGTGAGCACTTTGAACCCCCAAGTGCTTCACACAAGTTTATAATGCCCGGGCATGAAAATAAAAAATCCTATTTTTTTCCCACAAAAATTATCTTTTAGTCACTAATTTTTTATTTTCTCAAGGGTAACAGGAGAAATTGGACCACATAAGTTGTTGTCCAATTTGTCCTGAGTACGCTGATATCCCATATGTGGGTGGGAACCACTGTTTGGGCGCACGGCAGAGCTCGGAATGGAAGGAGCACCATTTGACTTTTTCCAACCAAAATTGGCTGGAATTGAGATTGGATGCCATGTTGCATTTGGAGAGCCCCTGATGTGCCTAAACAGTGGAAACCCCCCACAAATGACCCCATTTTGGAAACTAGACCCCCTAAGGAACTTTTCTAGATCTTTGGTGAGCAATTTGAACCCCAAGTGCTTCACACAAGTTTATAACGTAGAGCCGTAAAATTTAAAAATCATATTTTTTCCACAAAAATGATCTTTTCACCCCAATTTTTATTTTTCCAAGGGTAACAAGACTCCAAAAGTTATTGTGCAATTTGTCCTGAGTGCGCTGATACCCCATATGTGGGGGTAAACCACTGTTTGGGTGCATGGCAGAGTTTGGAAGGGAAGGAGCGCCGTCTGACTTTTTCAACGCAGAATTGGCTGGACGCCATGTCGTGTTTGGAGAGCTCCTGATCTGCCTAAACAGTGGAAACCCCCATAAATGACGCCATTTTGGAAACTAGACCCCTCAAGGAACTTATCTAGATGTGTGGTGAGAACTTTTAACCCCAGGTGTTTCACTAAAGTTTATAACGTACAGCCGTAAAAATAAAAAATCTTTTTTTTTTTACAAAAATGATTTTTTTTGCCCCCAATATTTTATTTTCACAAGGGTAACAGGAGAAATTGGACCCCAAAAGTTGTTGTCCAATTTGTCCTGAGTACGCTGATACCCAATATGTGGGAGAAAACTACTGTATGGGCGCACGTCAGGGCTCGGAAGGGAAGTAGTGACGTTTTGGATTGCAGACTTTGATGGAATGGTCTGGGGGCGTCATGTCGCATTTGGAGAGCCCCTGATGCGCCTAAACAGTGGAAACCCCCCACAAGTGACCCCATTTTGGAAAATAGACCCCACAAGGAACTTGTCTAGATGTGTGGTGAGCACTTTGAACTCCGAAGTGCTTCACAGAAGTTTATAATGTACAGCCGTAAAAACAAAAAATATTTTTTTTGTACAAAAATGATATTTTCGCCCCCAGTTTTTTATTTTCCCAAGGGTAGCAGAAGAAATAGGACAAATTGCACAATAACTCTTGGGGTCCAGAGTACGCTGATACCCCATATGTGGGGATAAACTACTGTTTGGACGCATGGCAGAGCTGAGAAGTGAAGGAGCACCGTTTGACTTTTTCAACGCAGAATTGGCTGGAATTGAGATCAGACGCCATGTCACATTTGGAGAGCCCCTGATGTGCCTAAACAGCGGAAACCCCCCAATTCTAACTCCAACCCTAACCCCAACACACCCCTAACCCTAGTCCCAACCCTAACCACAAACCTAACCCTAACACACCCCTAATCCCAACCCTAACCCTAACTTTAACGCCAACCCTAACCCTAACTTTAGCCGCAACCCTAACCCTAACCCTAATGGCAAAATGGAAATAAATACTTTTTTTTAATTTTATTATTTTTCCCTTACTAAGGGGGTGATAAAGGGGGGTTTGATTTACTATTTATAGCGGGTTTTTATGATTGGCAGCTGTCACGCTAAAAGACGCTTTTTATTGCAAAAATAGTTTTTGCATCATCACATTTTGAGAGCTATAATTTTTGCATATTTTGGCCCACAGAGTCATGTGAGGTCTTATTTTTTTTTTTGCGGGACGAGTTGACGTTTTTATTGGTACCATTTTTGAGCACGTGACGTTTTTTGATCGCTTTTTATTTCGATTTTTGGGAGGTTAGAATGAACAAAAATCAGCAATTCATGAATTTCTTTTGGGGGAGACGTTTATACCGTTCCGCGTGTGGTAAAATTGATAAAGCAGTTTTATTCTTCGGGTCAGTACGATTATGGCGATACCTCATTTATATCATTTTTTCATGTTTTGGCGCTTTTATAGAATAAAAACAATTTTATATAAAAAATAATTATTTTTGCATCGCTTTATTCTGCGAGCTATAACTTTTTTATTTTTTCGCTGATGATGCTTTATGACGGCTCGTTTTTTGCGGGACAAGATGACGTTTTCAGCGGTACCATGTTTTTTTATATCGGTCTTTTTGATCGCGTGTTATTCCACTTTTTGTTCGGCGGTATGATGATAAAGCATTGATTTTTTGCTTCGTTTTTTTTTTTTTTTTTTTTTTTAGGGGTTCACTAAAGGGGTTAACTAGTGGGACAATTTTATAGGGGGGGTCGTTACGGACGCGGCGATACCAAATATGTGTACTTTTATTGCTTTGTTTTTTTTATTTACAGGAAGAAGTGAATTTATTGGGGAATATATATATATTTTTTTTATTTATTTATTTTGGATTTTTTTTTATAACACGTTTATTTTTATTTTTTTAACTTTTTTACTTTGTCCCATGGTGGGACATCACAGTATTTTATCAGATCGCTGGTGTGACAGTGTGCACAGCACTCTGTCACACCAGCGATCGCACAGGCATAGATGCAGGCTTCTCAGTGCCTGCTCTCGGCAGGCACTGAGGTAGCCGCCTCCCTCCAGGACCCCGGCGCCATCTTGGATCCGGGTCCTGGGAGGGAGGAAGCCCTCAGAACAGCGCGATCACATCGCGCTGCTCTGAGGGTCTCAGGGGGGCGCGCAGGGAGCCCCCACCCTGCGCGATCCTCCCCTGTGCCCCCAGTACACCGCGATCATGTTTGATTGCGGTGTGCAAGGGGTTAATGTGCCGGGAGCGGTCCGTGACCGCTCCTGACACACAGTCATGGGTGTCAGCTGTGATAATCAGCTGACACCCGGCGGCGATTAGCTGCGCTCCCCTCAGGAGCGCAGCTGATCGCCTATGACGTACTATCCCGTCCCCGGTCATACGGGCCCAGGTACCATGGATGGGATAGTACGTCCGATGGCAGTAAGGGGTTAACAAACAACTTCCGTAAAAAACGGATACAGTTTGTAAAGCCGTCGCGACCTCCTGAAACATCCGGGCCGACTTACCAGGACGTCTAGTTACCTCCTCCGGTTACTGTAACGCCCTCATGACTCTAATAGAAATCTTAGTACGGCCCATGAGGGAGGCAGAGTGTCCCTGCCGATCCTCCTAGTCCGAAACGGACATCTTCGCTACGTGAGAAGGAAGGCACCGATTTGTGTCGCTTCCTTGAGAGGATCTAGCTGACACCCAATAACCCAGAAGGTCAGACAGGCCATCATAGAAACTAGCGAGGGCCTCCATTTTGACACCACTGGAACCTCCGACCGCTGCGCATGACGCCGTCGAGGTCTGCGTGCCAGATACGCGAGACTGATCCTGTAGCGGATCTGGGAGACGGTCTCTGACATGTCCTTGCACAGTATATGGCAGGTTAAACCTGTCAGTAACTAGAACAGTGTGTTTCTTAAATAAAAAACAAACGCTGAAGGGTTAAAGCTCTTAAAGAGAGCTACCCCAGCTGTCCCCCATTAAGAGTTAACCGCCTAAGAAGGGGTTAAAGTAGCAGACTCCCCACAACCTTGATAATGAAAAGGGTGTGCGAGCCTCAAGCGCCTCTTATAAGGCCGCAGCTGCAGGACAGCTATGCCACACTTACAGAAAAAACGTTCCACAAGATAGCTAAAAAATTGCGCTGTTTTGTATATCGCAATGACAGCCAAAGTCATTAAGGGGATCGCTAACCGCTTATGCGATGTTAATGAGATCGCCCAGATTGGCAGCTACTAGCGACATTAAAAAAAAGATCACACAAACGATCGCATTAGTATGCGTCGTTATCAGGATCGCTAGTGGAAACGTATAGTGGCAATAATAATAATAATATCGCAGGCTCCCCACAACCTCTTTATTAATATTGAAAAGAGTGTGCGAGCCCCTTATGCGATAACAGCCGCAGGACCGCGCTATCTGCCACTCAATAGTGCCCCAGACGGCGCCCGCGCTGTGGAGGTGAAGGGGTTAAGCTTCTGCCCGCGGGCTAGAAGCGACTCACCCAGCTGGTAACGGTTTTTGCCGGGAGGGGAGGGGAGCGATGCTAGAACAGTGTGTTTCTCCTCAGCCTGTCAGCAATGGCCGCCGCGCTCTGTCTCCGATGTGCTCCATGTACAGGAGCCAGAAAAGGAGACTGCCATAAAGCGCGCACTCAGAGCGGCGGGAAATTCAAAAATAAAAAAGCGCGCACTCCTCTCTCCCCTCAGAGTCACCGGCATGTAAAATGAACAGCGGCTGCCGCAGCAGCCGTTAAATCACTCACACACATCTTTAATAAAAATGTGGAGTACTCACCAGCCGAGCGCCACAGGGACCCCCAGGGGTTTCTGGCGCTTGCCCATGCTTCCCCCCAGGGCGGGGAACGCAGTGACCCCTGTGTGCGGTTTGCGCCCCCGCCAGGGAAGCCATCCTCATCCCCCGGGCCGGCAGGGTTCTGCAGGGACCACCATTAGGGTAATACAGATCCGCCAAGGGAGAGGTTGGGGTCCAGCAGCGCTGAGACTCCTGAGACCTCTAGACCACTCTGGTGATCCAAGTCTCTTGTCCGATAAAAAATAATAAAATTTTCTGAGGAGCTGCTTCCAGCAGCGACCATCCTCTGAGACCTCAAATTTTAGACTGAACAGCTGAGTAGGAGGAGCCCGAGCTGGAGGGGCCGGTCAACACGCTTTCTAATCTGAGGTGTTAATCCTATCTGGGGCTCCGCCTACCCACTAGTAATGACTGTGGCTCTCTTCCTTCCATCTGCTGCTGAAAGTTCTATGTTCATCTCATCAGACCAGAGAATCTTATTTCTCATAGTCTGGGAGTCCTTCATGTGTTTTTTTTTTTTTTTTACCAATCTCTATACCGGCTTTCATATGTCTTGCACTGAGGAGAGGCTTCCGTCGGGCCACTCTGCCATAAAGGCCCAACTGGTGGAGGGCTGCAGTGATAGTTGACTTTGTGGAAATTTCTCCCATCTCCCTACTGCAGCTGTGGAGCTCAGCCACAGTGATCTTGGGGTTCTTCTTTACCGCTCTCACCAAGGCTCTTTTACCACGATTGCTCAGTTTGGCTGGACAGACAAGGTCTAGGAAGACTTCTGGTGGTACCAAACGTCTTCCATTTAAGGATTATGGAGGCCACTGTGCTCTTAGGAACCTTGAGTACTGTAGAAATTCTTTTGTAACCTTGGCCAGATCTGTGCCTTGCCACAATTCTGTCTCTGAGCTCCTTGGCCATTTCCTTTGACCTCATGATTCTCAATTGGTCTGACATGCACTGTGAGATGTGAGGTCTTATATAGACAAATGTGGGCCTTTACAAATCAAGTCCTACCAGTTTAATTAAACACAGCTGGACTCCAATGAAGGAGTAGAACCATCTCAAGGAGGATCAGAAGGAAATGGACAGCATGTGACTTAAATAGGAGTGTCTGAGCAAAGGGTCTGAATACTTATGACCATGTGATATTTCAGTTATTCTTTAATAAATTTGCAAAAATTTCTACATTTCTTGTTTTTTTTCAGTCAAGATGGGGTGCAGAGTGTACATTAATGAGAAAAAAAATGAACTTTTTTGAAATTACCAAATGGCTGCATTGAAACAAAGAGTGAAAAATTTAAAGGGGTCTGAATACTTTCCGTACCCACTGTATAAGCAAGGATAATGAATGAATGAATGTCATATAGGAACTGAAGAGCCACCTTAGCGTTAAGGGCCAACATCCTTACTAATGGTATAATGATCGCTCAATTTTTTCCTTAAAAGAGAATAAATTTGGTAATATATTTTATAAGTGAAAAATGCCTCCCTCTCCATGCAGTGACTTCTTATCGGCCCCCTGCACTGATCATGCAATCTGGACATAGAGGGAAGCAAAGAGACACAAAGAGCTGCTGCTGCGTCCTCTAGTGACTAGAGAAAACGGCTAAAAATGGAGGCTACAAGTCATATAAAGGCCAGAAATAATGTTATTTCTTTAAAAAGCCACCCAAAACCACAATTACACTGTAAACTGTACTTGTATATTGTAGAATTCTTTGACTTACTGTATACAATAATTTAAGTAATAACTTATATTGACAAGATTATGAAAGTCTTACCTTTTGACTTTTGGTTAAATCTAGCGGTCTGTGTCCAGGATGCCGCCTCTTAACACCACAGTGTATTCTTCTGTTATCCTGTTCGGTGTCTATGGTCTCATCCTCTTCTGATTCAGTCTCCCCCTGCTGGTCAGAGTCAGTATCCATTTCCACATCTGACTCACTGTCGGTATCATCACTGTCGCTGGAGGCAACTGCA